>PYSR01000054.1:14364-198455 GCA_003049425.1 Magnaporthiopsis incrustans
CCCCCCCCCCGATCAGGAGCCGCGCCTTTTCAATATCGAGCTTCAGGAGAACAACTTCGATGTCCCTGGTCGCGCCTTGATAGAGCTTGAAGTAGTTGAAAGCGTCGATGCAGGAAGTGAAGATGCCTGCCACTCCGATAATAAAGGCCGGGACTTCTAGCACTCCGCCAGACATGGTTGCTGCCACACAAGACTCGGACAGGTCGAATGGTGTTTCTAGTGGCTGTGAGGACAAGTTGCAATAGGAGCCGGGGGAGGGCAGGTAGGAGCATGGGAGATTGAAATTCTAAGAGAACGAAAATGTGATTGAAGCACGATTATAGGGAGGAGAAGAGAGCAGAGGTGGCTGTGCGCGCCGGCATTCTCCGAGACCCAGCTAGCAGTGTGCCTTGACCAGTGCCTTGGCTGAGAGGGAGGGCTGAGAGCCCCAAAACTGCCTACCTAAAAGCCCTGCGCCTCCACACAGCTGGGGCCCTGTGCGCCGCCCAACCGGAAGCCGCTGCTGGTCTGCCAATGGTGCCGGGAAATCCATCCTCCCGCACTTTGGTTATGAGCACTATCGCAGTCAACCTCACCACGTGTAACAGCAGAGCAATCAAGCCGGGAGCATTGTGCGGCCCGAGATCAACCTCGCTTGTTTCACGACATGTCGACAAAGGCGGTTGCGCGCATTCAACTTTCGCAGTGGTGCGTCATGCGGGCCAGGTCGTTTCCTAGCCGGGCGGAGGGGCCGCCTTGTGCGACCTGTCGACGTTGCTGCCCTGCACCGTACAGAAGAAAGCGGTGTCAGATGGCGGTGCGGAGCAGGCGGACGTTTGGGCTTTACTTACAGCCTACAATGCCAACCCTGCCCGGGCGCTGGGAGTTTACCCCGCGTTAAGTGGTTTCGGAAAGCTCCTGCTCACGCGAGCGGAGCAGCTCGGCAATCCTGAAGTGCCTGTTCTTTTCTGCAAGACGGATCTCGGCCTGGAAGCCGCTGCTTTCGTCCCACCGATAGGGCCGAGCGCCGGCGTTGAGGAGGACCTGCACCACATCCAGCCGTCCATGCTCCGCTGCGCCCTGTAGGGCCGTCCGGCCATCCTTCAACGCGGGGCGGGCGTTTGCATCCGCGCCGTGCTTGAGCAGCAGCAGCACGATATTAACGTGACCTCGGATCGACGCGCCCTGGAGGGCCGTGAGTCCCTTGATGCCGGCTGGCGCGGCGTGGACATCAGCCCCTTGTTCGAGTAAGTACCGGACCAGTTCCATGTGGGGTTCGGTGCGGGAGACTGCTGCCTGGAGTGCCGTCTTCCCCCCGTCTCCACAGGCTTGCCGATTGACGTTTCCGTTTCGGGATACCAAGAGCTTGACAAGATCCAAACTCCCTGTCTCTGCGGCTAGCTGTAATGCCGTTCTTCCTCGGGTATCCCAATCAGTTGACATCTCGTTGGGGTCGGCACCAGCGTCAAGGGCGAGTGAAACAAGCCGGAGCAGGTTTGGGGTGTGGAATTTCTGATTGACGAGGCGACGGAGGATACGACCGCTGTGGCCCGGCGGCTGGTTTATGGAAGCGCCGTGCTCCAGTAG
The DNA here is from genome assembly GCA_003049425.1 of Magnaporthiopsis incrustans. NCBI lineage: Eukaryota > Fungi > Ascomycota > Sordariomycetes > Magnaporthales > Magnaporthaceae > Magnaporthiopsis > Magnaporthiopsis incrustans. The sequence continues at coordinate 15,931 of PYSR01000054.1, forward strand.
AAGCTCAAACAACTCGATGTCCCTCCTCCAGAGGGATGCTTCGAGGGCCGTGCAGCCGCCGTCGGCTGAAGCCGGGGCGTTGACATCAACGTTTTGTTCGAGTAGATATAGGACCACGCGCTTCTCTTGCGATTCGCTCGCTGCTTGCAAAGCCGTGTATCCTTTAAATCTCGAGGCCGGCTTATTGATGTCACCGCCATGCTGCTGTAAGTAATTAATCTGGTCGATGCGGCCATAATAGGCAGCTTCTTGAAGAGCTGTCCGGCCTCTGCAGGGCTCATGATAGCTGTTTGGGGAAACTCCTCTTTCAATAAGCGCCACCATTATTTCGGTGTTTCCAGGAATTGAAGCGACGAGGAGCCTTGGGCCATACTTTTCAACGTCCAAACCGGCATTAAGGAATTTCTGGAAATGGCTGAGCGACATTTCTTCCATTATGGAATCTTCCACCGCTAGAACCACATCTTTATGGTTTGGATCCGCTCCCGAGTCTAGTAAAAGGTCCAAAATGCGATGCTCCAGGTTCGAATAATCGCCGTCATCCTTATCGGACCAATAGCTTCGAGAACATAATAATATGCGATTGATTAAAGGTCCCCTTGTGGTGATTTCGGGGGCGTTTGGGTTAACTCCTGCCGATAAAAGCGTGGACACAGCACCAACCATCCCTTTTTCAACGACCAGTTCTAGTGCTTCCTCGAGATGCTGGTCGGTTATATTCTCCCCGTGTTGACGACGGAAGACGGCCCACGGGCCGGGGCCGCGGTCGGCCTCTCGAGCAATTTCAGCAACGGTTACTTTCGGTTTCTCCAAGGTGTCGTGTCGGCCCGTCAACGTGCAAAGATGGCAATAAACCCTGGTGTTGTTTTCGAATGACCAATGGAAAATGTCGAGCCCACCGATGCGACAGTCGAGGCAGGCCTTATTCTCAACCAGTATGGTAATTATTTCCATTCGGTCTTGTTGAACAGCCAAGGCCAAAGGCTTCATCGCATGCCGTCCGTGAGTCGAGGCCATGCTCAGGCTGGCACCGGCTTCCACGAGGCATTTAGCGACCTCGGTATGCCCGAGCCACACCGCAAGCCCCAGCGGGGTTGATTGCTCGCCGCCGCGTGGAAGTGTGTCCAACCCACTGCCCCTGCGAATCAAAGTCTTGCTCGCTTGCACATAGCCCTTTCTGGCGGCAAGCCGCAGCAGCTGACCTCCAGCTGGCCCAGCCACAAGGTCCGGACTTTCTGGGGCGTTTAGAAGGCGTACGACAAGTTTCTCATCGGCGGAGCCCATTGCTCGCTCGAGAAGGAGAGCGCCGATGCTGCCAGAGAGTTGCCGGAAGACGTTTTGATCAAGCCCGTACTCGATAAGGCTGTCAAAGAACTTTTGGTCGGACACGCCGGTTGCTTGAGCGAGGACCTCATCGAAGCCGACCCCGGACTGGACGAGCAGAGTGACCAAGCGCAAATCAGCCATATCCATGATGGTTGCGATGACCCCATGGCGAAACCCATCCACGCCAGGTGACTGAATGGCGAGAAAAGACGCGAGTTTCTGGGTGCAGTTCTTTGCCATAACCCATCTCATGAAAGCCAGCCTTTGGTCTTTCGTCAACATGTTGTTTGAAAAGAAGTAGCAGGCGAATCCGAACAGGCCCTGGAGAGGGTCTTTGTTCGTCGGGTCCAGGAATTCGTGAACGGCCGAGGACGTTTCTCCGTCGGGGTACTCGGGGAGGATTTGCGAGAGCTTCGCCATCAGCGTCGAAACCGCCGTGGCACACGCACCGTGGTCTTTGACAGGGGGGCCTAGCAGTCCCGCAAGATGCGCCTGGCGTTCGGCAACCGAGATCTTGACCAGTGCTGAGCTTGAACGCGGAACGCTGGTACTGCACGGTGACGCGTGGTTCCTTAAACCTACGAGTGCTGTTAGAGTTGGCTGCTGCCTGACGTGACCAATGCGCAACGGACGCGCTTACTAAGAATCTCCCGCAACTGAAGCCAAGGCGACCCGGCCAAGAGCTTCGCCCGCTCAGGCCATGTGTTGTTGGGGACACCGATATAAGCATTGTCGAAGTTGAGCAAGTGGCCGATATCGAAGGCGTTGTCCAAGTGGGGCAAGTGGCCGGTATCGACGGCATTGTCGAAATCGAGCAAGTGGTCGATATCGAAGGCATCGTCCAAGTGGGGCAAGTGGCCGGTATCGACGCAGTCCCAGTTGGATAATTGGTCGATATCGGCGGGGTCAAAGTTCGGAACCAACTGCTCGTTTGGATCCATATCCATCACCCCGTCTGTGGCAGTTGAACTTTGTGCTCCCGTGGCATGCGCAAGCTCATTCATGGCACCGAATGGAGCGTCAGCTGCAACACGGAAGACACCGTCATCCAGCCCAATGTCCGGGCACAAGTCGAGGCGATATTCTCCACATGTTGGAGGCGGCGTGCTGGCAGCCACCGTGTCAGTCGGCGGGGGCGTTTTGATCGACAGCCTCGGGTGTAAGGCAGGTATCGCGGCTGTGCTCGATGCCAGCTGTCAGCTAACAAGGTGGCGCTGGATAGAAAGGGAGCAGCCTACCATTGTCGTATCCGAGAATCTGTGCCTTGTACCGATCGAACTGCTGCGACACCCTGTCGGGGCCAACCTTCCTCCCTTGGATCCACAGCTCCGAGGACTTGCCTTGCTGAGCACGCTGCGAGTAGGCCTTGCTGACGCCGGCCCATTCGACGACTTTGAGGTTCTTGTGCCCGCAGTATCGCCTCTTGTATTGCCTGATACTGTATCGGCGGGTCTGTCAGCAAACCGTCGAACCTGCTGTGAGCCTAGCTGCCGACCCTAGGGGCAAGACCAAACCTGGCTTTAAATCCGAATTTGCTCTCGATGTAGGCTCGCGTCTGCTCAAGGGTGTGTTCCTGGTCGACGTGATGCTTGAGGATCTCTGCGTCGTAAGGCGCCCACTTGTCGGCATCCTCGATTGGGGTCTGTGCAGCCATTTCGGAAGGCCGTCGGTGCCGCGCTGTGCATTAAACAGGAGCGCAGCAGCCAGCCAGAGGGGGCGATGTGGCCGGCTCGGCAAAAGCCGAAGCCGCTACCGTATCGAATCCGGAACGGGCGCCGGGGGATTCCGCTGTGGTGATCTGGAACGAAACTCTGCTCGGCGCAAAGTTGGGGCGGGCGGCGTGTTATATGCTCTTTTGCAAACCACGAGGCCACGAGCCAAATGCCTCCACATCGGGCGCACAGGATGGCCCCTTTGTAAATAAGCCTCGGGGACCTCGACACAAAAGTTCGCGCGAAGAGCTAAGATGTCGGCGCACGTGCCACTCTCTAAAAGTAGAAAAAGTAGGCCCCGGGTGCCTGATACAAAAGTTCCCGTGGGGAGCGCTAAGGCGCCGGCGCAACTGTCAATCAGCCCCCGGACTTCCCCAGGCCGGGTACAGTATCCGCGTGCTGGAGACCGACGCAAAAGGGCCAGCCTTTGAGCCACCCAGAGTCCAATTCGAAATGCCACGTTACGACCACGCTACGACGTAAGGGGCACGAGGCTAAGAACCAAACTCTAAGGGAGTCCTCGCACGACAAACTGTGCCGGACTCTGCCGCCAAGACCTCAGCTATAGCACCTGATCGACCTCTGTGATCGTCTACTCGAGTCTTTGTCGTCATTGAACTAAGCCGACTATCGCCCAGCCCCGAAAATCGATGGAGGGTGGCAGCAGCCGCAAACGACTGTAACCTGACACCAGCGATCGCAGCCGTTTTCCGCGGCTTCCCCTGTCGCGACACGCTTCGCCCCACTGGCTTCTACGCAGGAACCCCGCTCGGTTGGGGATGGCGGGAGGCCTATTACGCGCACTTTGGGCGGGACGGATGACGCTGATATGATCGAGCTCTGCGCAAGGTCGCGGGCAGTACGCAGCTCCAACCTATCTTACGAGCTCTGCTGTCACCAAATATCCGGTCGGTCACGATGACTTCATCCAAGAAGAAGAAACTGAGGGCCAAGGGCGGGATGTGATGGGCGCAGCCCCTCGCCTACATAAACCGGCTGCTGCTTGATACCAGCCGTTTGTCTTTTGGCATATCAAGCAGTCGCTCCAGACTTTTCAAGAGCAACATCACTAGAACGAGCAGAGCGCGCCCCGACCATCTTTCTCTCTCGTTCGCACACAGCGAAAACCAAGCCGAGCAATGGCTCGCAGCACTCTTTCCAGGGGCTCCGCCCTGCTAGCTCTCCTAGCAACAACAGCGGCCGCCGTTCCGGCGCCCCAGCTCCCCGAGACAGCACCACCCCAGACGACCGTCTTTGTCGAGGCGCCACCGCCACCGCCTCCGCCTGTAGTGCCGCACCACAACGTCACGGAGCACGGCCCCTACACGGGCCCGTCGCCGACGACGACGGGGGCGCTGCACACCGTCGTGCTGGCGCCGTCCATCGAGCCCAAGCCGGCGCCGCCCGAGGCCTACGCCTACCCGGCCGACGGGAAGCTGCACGCGGACCAGCCGATACCCTTCACGCCGGCGGGCGGGCGCGGCACCAACGGCACGGAGCCCGTGTACCGGGTGCAGAGCGACTTCGACTACCAGTCGCTGGCGCTGGCGCTGTACCACGAGTGGATCGAGCTCGACCTCTTCCACTGGGGGCTCGCCACCTTCTCCGACGACGAGTGGGAGGCGCACGGCATCAACGCCGAGGAGCGCAGCCTGATCCGCCACATGGCCGACCAGGAGATCGGCCACGCCACGGTGCTGTCCAACATGCTGGGCCCGCAGGCGCCCAAGCAGTGCACCTACAACTACCCCGTCTCCAACGTGGCCGAGTACGTCGACTTCAACCAGAAGCTGACGCGCTGGTCCGAGGCCGGTGTCTACGGCTTCCTGGGCCACCTCGACTCGCAGCCCGCCGCGACGCTGCTGCTGCAGAGCATCACGGTCGAGGCCCGCCAGCAGCTCATCTTCCGCCAGCTGGGTGGGCAGTTCCCCATGCCCGAGTGGCACACCCCCGGCATCCCGCAGTCGTGGGCCTGGACCTTCCTCGCACCGCACGTCGCCAGCTGCCCTTACAACCAGACCCGGCTGGTGTGGCAGAACTTCCCGGCCTTGCACATCCTCAACCAGCCCAACGCCGCGCGCATCAACGGCTCGGCCGCCTGGAACGAAACCACTTCGACGGCCGACAACACCCTCCAGACGGACGGCCTTCCCGACGACGAGCTCTGCCACAACGCCACGGGCGTCGGCACCGCCTGCGAGGCTGCCATCGCCAACAACCGCAGCATGCCGCTGTCGTGGCCGGGCCGCCAGGTGTTCCTACAGTGGGACGAGCCGGGCCGGCCCGTGGGGCCCAATAACAGCTACATCACGTCGACGAGCGTGGCGGAGCCCAATTTTGCCGCCTGGGTCGCCCAGCTCAACGTGACGTACACGCCGCTGCAGAACGTCAGCCTCGAGCACCGCACCGCCTACACCATCCAGCCCAACGCGTCGACCTGGGAGGGCGACCCGCTGGCCAACGGGACCATGTTCATTGCGCTGACGGACAATGACTTGTTTGTCACTCCTTACAACCTGTCGCTTATTAACCCGCACGTCGCTGCTCTGGCTGTGTACCAGGCCGGCTGAGCGTATTAATCCCCGCCAGTAAGGTCTCGGGTCCGGTTCCTATGTGTTTTTGTCAACATTTATCTACTGGTGTTTACCACGAGAGGGCCGAATTGGCGGATTGTTAATTAGTCGCGTCTTTCGTTGAAAATGGACCAGCGGCAGATTAGTGTGTAATGTCGAATGAAATGGTTTAATGCCACCCTCCTGCAAAGACGTCCCTCCCTGCGATTAGGTCGCCTGCAGCGCTTTGCCGCTAAAGCCGGCGTCTCGCTGCAGCACACGTAAACACCTTGTTGATGCCCAATGTCACATTTGCTGCCGAGGGATCCGTTGGGTGCCAGGTGGCCAGGATAGTGGCACATTTCGTCCCAAGACGACGACAAAGGAATTTCAACAAGCTTCCACAAACCAGGTCGCCCCAGGATACCCATCTCGACAATTGCACGCTTCAATAGCTGGGGCATTTTATCCCATATCCAAAAGCCCGGATCCTGGACGGTGGTAGCCAGGATGTGGGCTGCGTAGTTTTATTACTTAAATTGACCGTCGGCAACACTAAGAACCAGGCCCAGCTTCTTCATCACCAGATTCCTCCGCCTCGCCCTCACCCACCCAGTCCGCACTCTCCAAGCCCTCCCCTCGGATGGTCAGGCTGCCCAGCCAGCCCACCAATGCAATCCCTCCGAAAAGCCCCCAGGCCAGCAGCTCACCATGCGGCCTAACCTGGCTGGCAAGCGTAAAAAGACCCCCAGAAAGAAAAGGGCCGATGCTCCGCCCAGCGGCCGAAAGCGTCTGGGCGATTCCGTTCAGCGTGCCCAACGTCTCGTGCGATGGGGCCGAGTTGTTGATCTACCAAAAGGAACCTGCGCGTTAGCCAGGGCGTGGGAGGCTGGACTCAATGCATGTCTAACTCACCAAGAGCATGACGCTGGAAAGGCCTCCAACGGCGCAAATGCTCTTCACGACAAGAACAATACCCAGCTCCGTGTACAGCCAGGCTTTGCCCGTCCCCAGGCCGAGCGGAGGCCTGTCCTCCTCGTTCCCTATCCAGGGCATCAAGGCCATGCTGGCGGCCAGACCGAGGAGCGCAAACTGGTATGTCCGGAGGTTGCCCACGCGGGCCTTGAGCGGCTGGAACAGAGAAACCTGGAACAGGATGGTGATCAGGCCAGCCAGCGAAAGCAGCAGCCCGATGGTCTCCGGCGACAGCTCGCGGCCGGTGGGCCCGGGAGCGGAGGCGAAGATGGGGTACAGGCTGTTGAAGGAAATGTTTGCCAGCTGGAAGACGAGGTAGGTGGCCAGCACGATCATGGTGCGGTGGTTGAGCAGCTGTCGGAAGACGGAGCGCTGCCTCGAGGCCGAGTGCTTATCGTCGTCGTCGATGGCGGATGCGTCACCTGTCGTCCGTTCGTGCCCGCGCGAGGAGCCAAACAGAGTGCGTGATTCGCTGCTCCCCCCGGGCGCGTCGAGCGGGGTGAGCGGATCGATGTCGTCCTCGAGGTCGTCGTCGTACTCGCCGAGGCCAGTCTGACGTCGGCTCGCGCTCGTCGGCCACCTTGTGCTCCACGACGCCATGCGCTCACGTGGGTTCTCGGGCTCGCGGCGGAACCGGGCAGCCAGCGAGCGGGCCCAGGCAAGACCGGGGAGGTTGCCCTTGCGGTCCGCCTCATCCATGGTCTCGTCGAACCAGATGGCCAGCACGACGACGGCCGAGACCAGCAGAGCAGCAGAGGCCGCATTGGGGAGCAGGAAGGGGTATGTGTGGGCCGACAGGTCGGCACCGTCGGGGACGAGCAGGCCACCCAGGGCTGGCCCCGTGATGCCGCCGATGCTGTACATGACGGGGAGCCAGGTGAAGGCGCGGCTCTGGTTGGACCGGTCCGTCAGCTCGCCCAGGCAGGTGGGCACGACGGCGGCGTTGCCGTTGAGCAGGCCCATGGCGACTTGGACGACGACCATGTGCCAGTACCGGGTGCAGAAGCCAAACGTGGCGAAGCAGGCGGCGAGCAGGGCAGAGCCCAGCAGCATCACGGGCTTGCGGCCAACGCGATCGCACAGGGCGCCCCACATCAGGTTGGTGGCCAGCTGCGCGAGGGCAAAGGCCGAGGCCAGCAGGCCGACGTACAGCCCCGCCTGGGCCTCGGGTATGTCGTCCATGGCGCGGACCATGGTGGGCAGGTAGGGCGAGATGGAGTTGAGCGCCGTCTGCTCGGCCAGGCTGAGCAGGGCCAGCAGCGCGAGCTGTCGGAGGGGCAGGGGTGTCGGGCCACGGGAGCGGGCAGCGTCGCCGCCGTCGTCGTCATCGTCGGGCTCGTCGTCGCCGTCGTCGGAGTGGGCGGCGTCGGCGGCGTCGGAGCCCATAGCCTCGTCGAACGAGCGGTTGGGATGGCCAGGGGTCTTGGGCGGGGCGGTCGGGAAGGTCTGGTAGCCCGAGTTGCGTCGCAGGCTGGCGGCCAGCGAGGAGCGGCGGCGCGACCCCCAGAAGCCGCCATCGTCGTAGGAGCTGAGCGAGGGGAACGGGGAGCCGGCGCGGAAGGAGCCCGAGGGCAGGCGCACCGAGGGTCGAGAGGCCGAGGAGGCGGCGGGAGCCGAGGCGGCGGCGGCGCCGATCAGGTTGGGGTGCACCATCTCAGGGCTTAGCGGCCAAGTGCGGGCTCAGCAGCAGGTGCTGGCCGGGAAAGCGGCTAGGGATCGCGTCGGCCAATTGGGGCAGCTCGTTCGAGGGATTTGACGGGCTGGGGAGGAACTGGAACTGGACGAGGCAAAATTCAGGAGCAGCTCAGGATTTTTCGCCGAAGGTGCGGGGGCTCCAGTGGGCCGGCTTCAGTGGGCTGGCGCCTGTGAGCGGCACCGGTGTGTGTGCCTGCAGCGCAACGACGTCAACGAAGGAAGCGGGCGGATCGACGCTGATCACGCCAGGGCGAGAGGCCAGCAGCGGCCATTAATAACTGTCAACACGCCAACAGCCCCGGGGATTTGTCGAGGGGCAAGGGGCGACAACTGCGTGCATTTCTGCAGGTCACACAGACGGAATCTCGGCTTTTATGGCGCATTTTGATTCTGTCGAGTCCTGTGCCGCGTTGCAGCTTGTGTCAATTGATCAAGGGTTGGTGATGCAGCTATGCCGCCACCTAGACCCCACCGCAACAAGAGCACTGCCCGGGTGGGTCGCAGTGGGTGGCCAGAGCACTGAGTTGGACACCATGTGCGAGCCTCTGGGGCAGTTTTTAACGGCAATTTCCTGCTTAATTTTGCATTCTCCGTTTTATCATCCCATGTTCTGCCTTTCTCAAGTCTGCACGCCATTTTTTGCTGCCAAAAAGTCAAAGTCTGGGGTCTGGGTGCTGCCCATCTACTACTGGTTGGAGCTGTCTATGCACCTCCCATTTCCTTGCCCTACTGCTTGCCCACCGCCGCAGCAAGATCGGCGAGAGCCTCGCGGCGCTTGAACTTGGCATCCTCGATGACTCCTGTGGTTTTGCGTCCGTGTCAGTGGCCAGTCAACCTGCACCTCTCGCCTAGCTGCTGCTGCGCTTGTCTCTCTGGGGTTCCACGGGCTGTCTTGGGCCGGGCCTGGAACCTCGACTTACCGGCATCGGCATCGCTCGAGAACTGGCCGCTCCACTGCACAAACGTGTGGCCCTCGTGCTTGCCCGACGTGATGGGGAAGAGGCGCACGGTGCTGAGGACCGACGTGTACGACAGCTCGGGCGAGGCCGAGATGACCGAGTAGGTGATGTAGTGGTTGATGGTCTGTTTCTCGTCAGCCCGTGTGTCTCCTCGGCTACGGGGAGGCCTGCCCTACCGAGTGCTCCTCCTGCTTGACCTCGAGGACGGTGCCGTCCTTGAACGTCCACTTGACCAGGTCCGTGTCGGGCGACGCGCCCTTTACCCACTCGCTCTTGTCGAGCTTGCTCCAGAAGCTGCCAAAGTCCTGGAGTTTGATCAGGTGCCAGACCTTTGCGAGCGGCGCGTCGATAACGGCCGACTCGACCACGCTGGCGGCGGTGGGGATCTGGGAGGCCATTTTGGGTGTTGCGAGGTGGTGTTTTATTCTGATCTGGTTGTGGTTGTCGAGATGTTTTCTCGTCTGTCGCTGTCACCACGAATGCTCGAGCGATCCGTTTGGAGGTGACGGAACCTGGGGCTTCTTGCTCGTCTTGCCTAGCCTAGCACCTGCCCGCATTGCATCAAATAATGACGTCGCCTCGCCTGTGCTTTGTGGCAGGTGGGGCGGCACCCTGATGGTTCAACGGACCGTGCTGCCAAGCGTGAGGGCCACACCCGAGGAAGGCGCAGATCGAGATTCGACTATAGCGCGGATTTACATGGTTCGATCACCAACTATCACACCAACAACGACCCGCCATCAGTCCCAGCAGCACTCCCCGACGCATTCCCATCCTTCATCAACCACAGATACGCCTCGGCCACGTCCTCAACCTGCCCCACCCTACCCGTCGGCATCGTGGCCTCAGTAGCCTCGAAAATACGCCTCTTAGCCTCGGCGCCCAGCCCGTCCCACAGGCCCGTGTCCACGATGCCGGGCCGCGCCAGGTTGACGCGGACAGGCGCCATCTCCACCGCCAGCGCCCGCGTCAGAGACTGCAAACCACCCGCAAAGAAGCTCATCATGGCGTAACCCTTCGCCGGCCGCTCCGAGAGCGACCCGCCCGTCAGGGTCAGGCTGGACGCGCGCGTGGCCGGCAGGTGCCGCGCCGCGACCTTGGCCACCACCAGCTGCGCGACCATGCGGAACTGGATTGCGGCGTGCGCCTGTGCGGGCTGGAAGTCGCCCAGGGCCGTGGCCGAGATGTTGTCGGCAGCAGTCATGACGACGTGGTCCACGGGCGCCGTCTGCTTGGCCGACTGGAAGAGCTGCTCCAGGTTGGCCTCGATGGTGTCGGCGCCCGAGAGGTCGCACGCGATGCCCGAGATGCGCTGGCTATCGACTCCCGTAGAGGACTGCAGCTCGCGCGCTGTCGCAGCCAGTCGGGCCTCGGATGACGACGAGATGGTGACGCGGGCGCCGGCCTCGAGCGATGCTGCCGCGACGGCCTTGCCGATGCCAGCGGAGCCGCCGATGACAAGCACGTGCTTGTCCTGGAGCTTGTTGTATTTGCCCATGTCGGATGTGGTAGGTGCCGTAGTCTAGCAAAGGGTGTTTTGTTTGGAGATGGTATGAAAGTGATGCTGCAGCCAAGAGAGGGATAACTTCCCAACACTACGACTTCAGTATTTATACGTCTGCTGTCCGTGATGTATCCGAGGAAGACAAAGAGGGTCGGAGCCGGATACCTCCCAATCTCCGTGACGGGGTTTTCGCATACATCCGCCTGTTCTGTTGGCTGGTCGCTAGAAAAAATAAAAAGCGAAGTCCACAATGTCTTCGGCCGGAAAGCATTCACCACGGAGCGAAAGACGCGAAAACAAGCCGCCCTACGCCAAATTCACCGCCGAATCATGCCCGAATGTGATGGAGCACGGCTTAAGTCCGGTGGTCTGCATTGCCGAACGTGGATTACTATACTCAGCAACTCATTTGGCGACATCGCCACGTCCGCCCATCGACGGAAACCCCGACGAGGGGCATGTTCAACAGAACATCGACGCGGCATTACTCAGCACCTATCCCTTTCGGGCCGCCGCGCGCTTCCCGCAGGCCAGCAACCGCCAGGCCAGCCGCTCCAATTGTCACGTAAATCTCATTTGCGGATGTGAAGACAAGCCCGGTAGCCGCCAGCAATGGCGGAGTTACCGGACCTAAGCAGGAGATTTCGAAGGGCGCACGCCCTAGTCTTTATTTGGCCCTTGTGCGTAAAGCGGCACGCTATTCAAGAAAGTTCTTCACACTCCCACCAATATTTTTCAGGTCCAGCAGGAAAGTGTCGTGCCCAAACATGCTCTGCTCCTCACTCAGCTCCACGTGCGTGACGCGGCGGTTCCCCGCAAGTCGGAGAGTGTCGGCCACCTCGCGCTGCTGCCAGGCTGGGAACAGAATATCGCTAGCCACCCCCATCACGAGCGTTGGCGTATCCCTAAGCACAGAAAAGCCCTTGACCAGGTCGGCTGGTGGCTGTGATGAAGTTGTGGCCGCCAATTCGACGCTGTCCGACGGGGCAGCCTCGGCGTCTGTGGGTTCCTCCTGTTCTTGGTACGGGGTGTCGGGCAGTGTCAAGCTGCAGGCCGCCACTTCTGCAGGTGACGCCCGTTCGCCCGACGTCAGACGCTGCTCGCGCTCGGCTCGCCTGGCAGCGGCAGCGGCCTGTGTCTCGGCACCTAGGTCGAACAGGTCCATCGCCTTGCTGACGTACAGAAGGCTGTTGGGGTCGTAGGTCAGGCAGAACTTCTCGCCGGCGTGGTCGAGGTAGGTCTCGATCAAAAAGTCCGGGCACAGCGCCGGCGGCTTGGACGGGTCGGCGCGCCGGCGGCCGAAGCGCTGCTCCCACTCGGGACCAGACCGGTAGGTGACGGTGGCAATCTCGCGGGCCAGCTTCATGCCGGCGTGGGGCGGGACGCGGCCGCCGTCGTAGTAGAAGCCGCGGTTCCAGTTGGGGTCCATCATGAGAACCTGTCGCTGCGTGTGGCGCATGGCGATGCTGTAAGGGTGACTCCTGGCGCAGCCGCTGATGCTGACGACGCGGCCCACGCGCGCCGGAAACAGGGTGGCGGCGGCCAGCGACTGCATGCCGCCCATCGAGGAGCCGACAGACGCGTGGAGGCGGTCGATTCCCAGAGAGTCTAGCAGCCGGAACTGGGCGCGCACCATGTCCTCGAGCGTCAGAATCGGGAAGCGAGTCGCATAGCGGGCGCCGTCGGCCGGGTCAACGCTGGAGGGGCCCGTGGAGCCGTAGCAGCCGCCGATGACGTTTGTGCATATGACAAAGTGCTTGTCCGTGTCGAGTGCGCAGCCGGGGCCGATGAAGCGCTCCCACCAGCCGGGCTGCGGGTTGGCGTCGGTCGACTTGGCGTGCGAGGAGGCCGAGAGCCCCGTGTGGAGGAGGATGGCGTTGGAGCGGTCGGCGTTGAGGGCGCCCCAGGTCTCGTAGGCGATATGGAACTCGGGGAGGATGCCGCCCCAGTCGAGCAGCAGCGGCTCGCGGCAGTGGAAGTCGAGGGTCGCGCCGGCCGTGTACGAGGGCTCGGGTCCCGTCGAGTCGGATCGGCCGGACGAGGCTGAGCGGGCGGCGGCTTCGCTGAGCTTGGCCGAGCGGCTTTCGAGGGCGTCGAGGCAGGGGAAGGCCATTGCCGGGTTGGAGGCGCTGCTGCTCCATCGCGAGGACTGGGCTCGAGGCTGGCTGCGCGACGGCTGGCTGAACCCGAGGGTTGCGACGAGGGCGCGGGGCCTGGATCGAGGGGCAGCAGAAAAGGGGCGGGCGACCTGCCCAAGCCGGGCGCCGAGACATCGCTGCGCCTTCATTTTTCTTCCCTTCCTGGTGCTACCGCTGCAAGAGCAAGATCGCTATGCAACAGGGGCGGGGATTCCCCATAGTCGCGAGAAGCGCTTCTGTCCATGCTGCCAAAGAGTGTCGCGGCCGGATGTCGGCTTTGATGGTGGCGTGGAGACCAAGCCAGCCGCAAGTTCAGCAAGGCGACAGAGATCTCGTCATCGCACGTGATCCGGGCGACTCGGCAGCTGAGTAAGCTGCGTCCTGTGTCACGTGGAAGTGCACGTTCTTACAATCCTCCTCTTTCAGCCCTTCGGCTCGGAGATTTATGCAGGGTTCAGAGTGAAGCAAGCAAAGTTTGCAAACGACGCGCGGCAAGGCTCAAGCGATTATGGTTTAACATTTCTTTTCACCGACAGGGTTGTGGCTTGTAACGGCGTGCTTGTTGGAAGTCTCGGATTCCCGCGGAATTGGCTGGGGGAAAGATCTCGCAAATGAGCGAACACGATGATTTTCAGGGTCCAGCCAGCACCTGGCGAATGGTGGCTGTGTTTTGCCTGGTCGGTCGGGATGGCCCGCAGCCACTTGAGGTTCCCCACGCAGCGCGCAACGAGCGCCCCAACGGGCACGCCAGCGAGTGCCGGGTTGCAGCTGGCGCTTGTTACGACATGTCCCATTTCGGCTGCCAGCCCCGATGAACCAGATCTCGCTAGAACATGTTCGGCCTCGTGCCGGCCTCGATCCACAGCCCGCCGACGCGGCTGCTTACGCCTCCCGCCGAGTGACTCGCCGTCTCCTTTACCGGGCCTCTTTTCGGCCAGTGTCTAGTGTCTCTCTCTATTTCTAGCGCCCGCCAAGCAGACCGGCGCTTTGCCGCTATCGCACAAGGCCGGCGATACGCTACAGCCCGCCCAGGCTCGCTTTGCCCACCGAACTGCATAGTCATGGCCCCCTGGACAACTGGCCCCTTGGCCTCCATCTCCACGGCACGCCATGCCGAGCTCGACCATTGGACCCCGCCGGCTGCCTCCTCCTGGCCAAGGAGGCCAAGCTCAAGACACTGACGCGGCGTTGCCGTTTCGGTCCCAACCCTGAATGCCCAGGGAAATTTGCGAATGGCAGAGAGATGAGCCGACTCCACCTGACATCGGAGAGTCGGGGCCCACGGGCGGGAGCCCTTTGCTTTCTGAACGTGGACCGGGTGGTCTGTTGACTGTTGTGCACGCTGGCGTCCCTTGTCTACCGTCCATGTCCTGGTGCTCTTCCCCTTTCCCCATTGTATCCTGGTCCGACCTCTTACGTGGTGCCCTGTCCGTTTTTTCCCATTTATTTCTTTGCTCTCCTTCCCTTCTGCGGCGACATCGTTTGCTATTCCGATCGTCCCAGCAAGCCAGATCCAACTTCACACCTTGCGCGTCCAGCGACCCCGACTCCTTCTTTCGTTCTCTTGGTAATTCGTCTACGGCCTACAAATCTTTTAATCATGTCTCAGTACCCTCCTCCTCCTCCCCAGGCGTACGGCACGCCGCCGCCGCCTGGTGCCTATGCGTCCCCTCCTCCTCCCCAGGGCTACCCTCCGCCACAGCAGCCGGTACGTGTGTGGTTGCGTCGCCCGGGTCCGGCAATGACCCAAACTTGATGGGCGGCCGCAACGAATCGTCGTGTTGCGACTCCAAGCTGACGCTGACTTGCTTTTCCAGATGGGTTACTACCCGCCCCAACAGGCGCCTCCGCCACCCCAGGAGGAGCCTAAGAAGGACCGTGGCTGCCTTTACGGATGGTAGGTTCTGCTTGTGGCTGCTTTCGTTCCGTCCAGTGGGAGGTTGCTGATACTGACCGTGTTTCCAGCTTGGCCACCGCGTGCTGCTGTTGGATCTGCGGAGAGTCGTGCATGTGCTGCATCGACTGCTGTTTCGATGTCCTGTGCTGCTGCTGCGACGATTGAACGGCGGGGTAGCCATCCGGCTTCATGTTGGGTCTGCCGAGTCGTGAATGAGTGTCGAGGGATCAAAGAGTCGGGACGCTTGAGGTCGGGACTGGGCTGCAACATCGTCCTCGACCACGACAAGGACGCCGAATCGCAAACGCCAGGCGCGGGCGGTCAATCTTTTTTTCTTCTTTTTTTCCATTTGGTTTAATTCGCATCGCAATACCATCTTTACCTAGGAAACTTGCTTCCACATACCATCGTGATTCCCCTGATTGGCAGCATTGATCCTCTAGCCGTAGGTGGGTCCACTCCGCAATGGCACGAGTGCTTCCCATGGCGCCACCCAATCAATAGCAGTTACCACAATGCTCAACACGCCACACGCCAAGCCGGGTTTCCTTCCCTGCATAAGCTCCACGCGTTCGCACATACGTCACCGCTGCTAGTCACATGTTCGGTCTGTGTAGTGCAGCTCCCCGTTAACGGCCGACCTCCCCTGCTTCAACCATCGCCAATCCTATCCACCACCTAACACACGCCAGATCGCAGCCGCCGAGCCCGAAGAACTGATATCAGCCTACGCAGACACCAACGCCACCATCTTCCCCTCTCAACAGCCTCATTCACCGCCGCCCTCCCTCGCCGCTATGCACCGCTTCACAAACCCGCTCATGCGGCACCCGCGCCCTGCCATCAATCCTCCGCCCGTGGTAGACTCCCCGCAAGACGACGACTCGGGCGTTGGTAACAGCTGCAACCCTTCGATGCCCGGCAGCTTCCCCGAAAACGACGACCCTCCGACACCCTACCAACCCAGCGTGCTCGACGTGCTCGTGGCAAAGGCCATGATGATCAAGGCCTTGGCTCTGCCCCTCGAGCTCGTCAATAGGGTCATCGACTTTGCCGAGTACTGGCCGCACACCTCAGCAGAACTCGACTACGGCGCCACACCCCACCCGGTCGCGAGGGGCAGCTCGCCCCAGGAGGATGTGTTCCTGGTAAGCAAAAATGCACAAGCCGCCTAGCTTCCCTTCCCGCACCGTGCTTGCGCTCCTCGACTAACCGGCTTCCTCTCGGCGTCGTTTGTAGCTGCGTACTCTCCCCCTTGGCTTGATCAAGCAAGTGAACCCCGATCCCCGCCACTACAAGACCGAAGAGGCCAAGCTCCTCTGCCTCTCGTCGGAGCACCCGGTCGAGCAGTTCCATAAGTGGATTGGCTCGCCATCCCACACGGTGCAACACCCCTGCCGCAAAATTGTCTTCACCATCATCAGCAGCGATCAGGGATGGGGTGGCATGAGGGCCGACCAGGGTACCTATCGACACTCCTTTACTTGGTTCGAGGCAGGACTCGAGAGGATCGACGCGTCGGGAGAGTGTGAGTACAGCCTTGTCTCCTCAACCAGTCGATGGGATACTGACGCACCTGGAAACAGGCGGAGACTACTGCCCTGACCACGCCCGACAGGCGATAGAACCGTCCTCCTCCGACTCAACCACACAGCCCGACATCAGCCCCTGCGCAATGCGCCCCATCGTCCCCGCTCTCGTCGGAGAGCCCCACAGGCGCCTGCGGATGGAGCACCCGCTCGCTCCTTTGGAGGAATACATGATCCAGTGCAACAAGACGGCCTCGCGCGACGGCCCGCACACGCACGTGGTCGAATGGCGGTCCGACGACAGCATAGATCCGGACACGCCACAGGCCCAGAAGCTCGTTGATGCAGGCAGAGGAAGGGCTACTGGCACAGGCGAGTTTGTGCGGAACCTCAAACTGGGCGACGTGATCACTGTCTGGGCCAAGGCGAGGTTCGTCGGCTGGCAGAACAATCTGAAATTCCTCAAGGTTGACGTGTACTGGGCGGTTTGATGCTGTGCCCGTCCGGGAGGAATTGCTCCGGGACGGCGTTTATGGTTGCGCTGCTGGATCGGATCTGGAAGCTGTTTTAGCTTTATGTTTTGAAGGCTCGCTAGCAAGACTTTCAGTGTGCTTTTCCCACAGCTGCCAGTCACCGGGCATTGCCCGTCTCCTGTTTGCAGTTCCACTCCGGGTTCTACAACGTCAACATGACGTGCCCGTGGGGCTCGCCTGTCATGACGTCATGTCCGGGTTTGTCGTATATAAGTGATGTCAAGGTCTGGGTTACGCTACGCATCTGCGTTCCTTTGGCTGCCACAAAGACCATCCTCTTCTAGCATAAGCAGCGTTAAATCCAAGTAAACACCATCCACCGTGTACCGCGAGACAAGAACCTACCCAAAATGCCCCGAGACGGAAGCGGCAGGGCCGACAACGCCGTCGACGAGCAGACTACCCAAGTCATCCACGGGGCCGACCAGGCTGTAAGTAGAGCGCAAACGTCCGCCTGCTCCGCAACCGTCATCTGACACCGCCTCTTCTGTACGATGCAGGGCAGCAACGTCGACAGGTCGCACAAGGCGGCCCCTCCGCCCGAGGGCGAGAAGGGAGCAGCCATTGAGGGCATGAACGCTAGCGGAGGACAGTCGCAGGGGCTTGCGCAGGGACCTAGCGCGGGACAGGGCGGCGGGTCGAAGTATTTCTAGGCAGGATGTCAGTCAGAAATTAGACCGTCTTTCCCTTGTATAGACCCTGCAAATACGCCAATCCAATCTCGAATCGCAGAGTTGCGCACACTGTGCGGACACTGTGCGCACCAGGCCAGAGGTTTGTTTATCCCCATTAGGCGAGCCAATATCTCACTTTGCGATGGGACAGGCTGCGCTTCGCTAAGCTGCACCAGGCAGCGCCGACGACGTCGTCTCGAGCGCATGTCAGCTTGCCGGGTCACTGAGACGGACTTCGGGCGGTTTGGTTGTCCACGTAAATTGCTCCTGAATCCCGTGCTGGCCTCCCAACTCCTGAAGCTATAAAGTCGGCACGTTGGACGCTGTGATATCCAGTCCATCATGGAATATGCAGGCAACCCAGTCGACGCTCCAAGGGCATCCTAAACCATCACCTACCCGCTAGCCCATCATGTACACACCGTCGTTAGCCTCGCTCTGCGTCCCGGGCACCTTCGGCACGCCCTCCCTCTTCGGCATCGCCAACGTGACGGTCGCGGCGTCCATCGCCAGCATCAACGCCACGCTCAACACCTGGACCTTTTCCCAGCCGACGCGCCACGTGTCCACCACGTTTTGCAACGTGACCGTGTCGTACACGCACCCCGGGCAGAACGACTTGATCTCGGTCGAGGCCTGGCTCCCCAGCCCTGGCGCGTGGAACGACATCCTCGTGGCGGCGGGCGGCGCCGGGCTGGGCATGGGCCGCAACTCGGCCAGCTACGGCATGTTCATGTCGACGGCCGTCGACGACGGCTACGCGGCCGTCACCACCGACGCCGGCCACCCCGGCGACCTCGCCATGCTGGGCGGCTGGGCGTTCCTGTCGAGCGGCAACGCGGACCAGATCGCGCTGCACAACGCGGCCGCGCGCTCGCTCGAGGAGCAGGGCCTGCTGGGCAAGCAGATCGTCGAGGCCATGTACGGACGCAAGGCCGCGCGCGCCTACTTCAGCTCGTGCTCCCAGGGCGGGCGGCAGGCCCTGATGGTGTCGCAGCGGTACCCGGACCTGTACGACGGCATCGTTGCGGCGGCGCCCGCCATCTCGATGGACGTGGTCGCGTCCATCCTCTGGCCGCAGCAGGTCATGGTCAACCAGGGCCACGTGCCGCACGAGTGCGAGATGGACGCCGTCACGGTCGCGGCCGTGGCGTTTTGCGACGGCCTGGACGGCGTCGAGGACGGCGTGATCGCGGACCCGGCGCTGTGTCTGGAGCGGTTCGACCCCTTTTCCGTCGTCGGGCAGATGGTCAACTGCTCCGACGCCGCCGGTGGCAGGATTGCCGTCTCGGCCGGCGCCGCGGCCGTGGTCAATGCGACGTGGCACGGGCCGAGGTACACGGCGAGCGGCAGGCAGGTCTGGCCCGGTTTCCGGCCGGGGGCCTCCATCACCGCCGACGGGCTGCGGAGGAACGTCAACGACAGCGTTGCCAACACGGTCTGCGACGGCAACGGCACCTGCGTCGGGAGACCGTGGCCCATTGGGGCCACGGGCTTTCGTGCCATGCTGGCGCGGGACATGAGTCTCGACCTCGCCAAGATGACGAATGCGCAGTTCGAGGAGCTCACCCGCTACGGCCACCAGGAGCTGCGGAGCTTCGCGGCCACGGACCCGGATCTGACCGAGTTCCAGAGGGCTGGCGGCAAGATGCTGAGCTACCACGGCATGGTGAGTTTGCCCGGTCCTGCCAGGAAATAATATGGTTTATGTCTCCTCTCTACTAACCAACCACCAACTCCCGCAGGCCGACAACATCATCCCGCCAGAGGGCACATCGCAGTACTACCAGCAGGTGACGGTCGTGTCGCCCGACGTGCACAGCTTCTACCGGCTCTTCGAGATCCCCGGACTTGGGCACTGCTTCAGCGGCAGCTCGGGCCCGCCGGCGGCACTCTTTAATCAGCTGCGGGCGTGGGTTGAGAACGGGACGGCGCCGGCGTCGACGGGGCACGAGCTGCTGAACCAGGTTACGGGCAAGATTGACAACCGTCTGGCTTGTCCGTTCCCGCACAAGCCGCGGTTCGACGCGGCTTGCGGGGACGTGGGGCGAGAGGCGTGCTGGTCTTGTCCTGAGCTGTAGGCCTTGGAGGAGGCGGCGAAGCAGGCCAGAGAGGGGCAGTACACCAAAAGGCCTAAAAGCAAAACTCTTCTCAACCCTTCCTCTTCTGTATAATACTTGTTTATCTTTCCTTTCCGCTTCCTTTCCTGTTTCCTTGGGAGGTTGCATTTTTCCTGTAGCGGCTTAGCCGTCCAGCAAATTTACCGTGCCCTGGTTCCGTGCTCGTCAAAACAGTGGGTCTGCACCTGATTGGCCGGGTCGCACTCTGAACCACTTCGTCCCCAAAACAGTTTGTTGATTTGCCTCGGACCATGCAGCTGCCACCCGATGATTAGCTATTAGCCTCTTCTGGTCGGCTCCTCGGCTTCAGCAAACAACTCCCACCCAATCAGCGATGGCGCGCAAAGGCAGCAAAAAGGTCAAGACGGGCTGCCGGACATGCAAGTACGTTTTGCCCGTCCCCAAGCGACGTGCGTCTGCGGCACGCGGCTGACCCTTGGTTGGTGGCCGGCTCGGCACGACGCGAAGGATCCGCAAGATCAAGTGCGGCGAGGAGAGGCCCGCCTGCATCCGCTGCACCAGCACGGGGCGCTCCTGCGACGGCTACGACTACGACCACGACCACGACGCCGCCTCTACCGTGGCCGTCCGCCCCAGGACCCATGCCCACGGCCTTGCCAAGCTGGCCCCCCGCACCGCCGTCTGGCTCGCCAGCAGACCCCGGCTGACGGAGCCCGAGAGCCGGTCGTTCCAGCACTACTGTGAGGTCACGGCCCCCGAGTACTCGCGCGTGTGCGACGACTTCTTCTGGCACGGCGCCGTCATGGTGCTCGGCCAGACCCAACCCGCCGTCCAGCACGCCCTCATCGCCGTCAGCTCCGTCCACGAGCAGTTCCACCTGACGGCAGGGCCCGCCACCACCGCCTTCGCCACCCGCCAGTACAACAGCGCCATCCGCCACATGCTCTCCAAGACGGGCGCTGCTGCCGGCTGCGACGACGACCGCGAGACGGGCGCCGTGCTGGTCGTGTGCATCCTCTTCGCCACGCTCGAGTTCCTGCTGGGCAACCACGCCATCGCCATCGAGCACTGCCGCCACGCCGTGCTGATCTTCAACGGCATGCGGACCGTGAGCCCCTGGATGAGGAAGAACCTCGTGCCGTTCATCCGCCGTGCCACCACCTACCCCTTGTTCCTCGCCGGCCACATCGACTATGCGCCCCTGCCCGCCCTGGCCGACGACTTTGGCGGCGCTCTCCGCCGCACCCCCACCTTCGACTCGCTCGACGAGGCCCGTGAGGTGCTGCACGGCCTGGCCAGCCAGGCCACGCGCCTGCTGCACCTGGCCAACCCGTTCCGCATCGGCAGCCGCAGGTCCGAGTCGATCCCGGGCTCGTTGCTGGCTGAGCACCGAGCCACGCTGGCCGCCCTCGATCGCTGGTCCGACATGTTCGCCATCTTCAGAGCCCTGCCGCGCGGCGCCTCTCCTCCTCCGCAGCGGAATTTCGAGCACTGCTACGTCGACCCGGTGACGGAGCTGCAGATGCGGGCCCTGACGGCGCGCGCCTGGCTCGCCGCGCACTACGACCTCGAGGCGGGCGAGCTGGCCTTTGACGCCCACATGGACGCTTTCCGGCGCATCAACGAGCTGGCCCGGTCCATGGCGCAGCGCAAGCGGCGCAGCAGCGGCGACGACCACCACCGGCAGACCCGGAGCCACCACCAGGCGCGGTTCCGGTTCGACGTCGGCATCATGCCGCCGCTCTACTTCACCATCCGCTGGTGCCGCGACCTGGCGGTGCGGCTCGAGGCGCTGCGGCTGCTGTGTCTGCTCTGCCACGGCGACGAGTGCATCTTTGACGTCTACACGCTGGCCTCGGCCCTGCGCGCCGTCATCGACCGCGAGCACGCCATCGACCTGGCCTCGCTGCCGCTGGGTGGCGACGGCGTGCACGACTACGTGCCGGCCTACCGGAACCGCATCGCCGCCATGAGCGCGCAGGCCTGGGCGTCGCCGGAGGAGAGCGTGCCGGCCGAGCGGCGCATCTGGGACGCCGTCATCGTGCCCGAGACGGAGGCACTCGGCGAAGGAAAGCGTACGGTGCGCTACGTGCAGGTTGTTGATGACCGTGTGTGTCACACGGACGAGATAGTGGCGGTTACTACTAGTTTTACGGCCAAGACTGAGTCTTCCGAGATACATGCGAGGCGCATGGCAGCCCTGAGGAAGTCTGTGCAGAATGCCGACCCGCTGGTCCATGGACCGGCAATATGGTTAAGCTGGGGTGGCTGTTAGGGATTTGCTTACCGGTTTTGGAATACTGCATAGCGAGATTGTTGGCGGGCAACTATTTTCTGTCGAGGTATTGCTCTTCCTCTACTACTGTGATTTTCTACTTCGCATCCCGACTGTTCCGCGCAAACTGAAGGCAGGGACCGTGACACATGGACTTGCCAGCTAGCCCCGCAACACCATCCAATCGTCTCTGGTAGTATAGTGGTTAGTATGCGAGCTTGTCACGCTCGAGACCCGGGTTCAATTCCCGGCCGGAGAGATTCTAGATTCTATTTTGGTCCCTTACGTATTTTTACACCCCTTCCCGGCTTCCACAAACTCCAGTATCCTCTCCGCCGCCCTTATCCACGTCTGCATCTGCGTCTCCGCCGTGGCGGCCCCAATATGCGGCGTGCTGACAACCCCCAGCTCCCACAGTCTCCCGTACCTCTCCCTGCTCGGCGGCTCCTCCTCGTGGCAGTCCAGCCCGGCGCCCCAGATCGGCCCCTCGCTCAGCGCCTGCTCCAGGTCCGCCTCGTCGACCCCCACGCGCCGTGTTGATCGGAATCGCCTTCCGGCGCATCAGCCGCATGCGCTCGTATGAGATGAGGCCCCTCGTCTCGTCTGTCAGCGGCATGTGCACCGTAACCACATCCGCCGACTCTAGCACCTCCTCGACCGAGGTCGCTCTCTTGTGGGCGGTATCCGCCCACGCATCAGACGGCACGAACGGGTCGCAGGCCACGACATGAGCCTCATACCCGCCTGTAAAGATGCGCGCCATCTCCCTTCCGATATTTCCCATGCCCAATATCCCAATCGTCTTGCGATGCAGCAGCAACCCGCCGCACGACTCCTTGGGCACGCGTTTCCCCGCCACCTGCCGAGCTGCGATAGACCCGACCTGGCGCGCCACGGCAGAGGTCAGCGTGACCACCAGCTCGGCGACGGCGCGCGCGTTGACTCCCGGGGCGTTGAGGATGGAAATTCCCGGCCTGCGCAGGCGGCGGCGTCGATCTTGTCGATGTCGACCCCCTGCTTCCCGATGGCGCGGAGGTTAGGGCAGGCGGCGATGTCGGATGCCGTCACGTAGGAGTCGCGCACGAGGAGGTAGCGGGCATTGGAGCGCTAGTTCTTGTGGTCCGGGTGGGATTTTGTGATGGCTTTGAAGTGCCGGTTGCAGTAGGCCATCACCTCGGGGTGGAAGTCGTCTAGGAGGTGGACTGTTGGTTTGTGGTCGATGGGGGTGGGCGGCGTGCCGGATGAGGGCGAGTTTTGGGTGAGGGGTGCCATTGTGACGCTTGTTCTGGCTTGGATTTGGGATGGAAGCGAGTTGCTTTCGGGCACAGGAGACAGAGTGGGTTAGCCCACGATGGATGCGCGCAAGGTGAACTGGGTAGGACCACCTTGGGAGAGTGCTTGGTCTCCCTTATGATAGACTGTCATAACCTCTCTCGCCACCATAGGTTAATACGGCCCGGCTCCGGGCTCCACCCGCGACGACGGTGTACCCGGAGCCGTCAGCCAAGCGAGGCCATAATTACATGGTCTGTCAACGGCGACGGAAAGCATCCGATCCAGGTGGAGATAAAAACTGCGGCGGACGTGACCCGAGCGGAAGCGTTAAAGCTGTCGGACATGGCCCGGTGCGGGGATGCTGGGATCCTTGCGGGTGGGTACATCGACGGAGGGCTGGCGGATGGGGAGCAAGCACGGAGGAAAAACTGGTTTGCTTGCACGAGACTCGCGTTCTAGTAGGATGACAAGCTCCCGTAGCTCGAGACGAAATGATCTTGACGACGGCGGGCTAATTAAGGGAAAAGCCGGCTCGTCCGCGGCGAGGGAATAAGGAGACGCGGCTGGAGACAGGGGCGGTGCACCTTGGTAGCATGCCGTCACCTGCTGACGAACAGTACCAACTGCAATAGGAATGGCTAACCATGGAAATAAGTTCAACTGTAATATTAAATAATTCATCATTACGGCGTGCCAACCATTAGTGCGCAAACCGCCACCCCTCAGGCTCCCCGGCCGCCTCCTCGGCCGCCTTGAGCGCCCTGTTCTTCCGAATAGCGTAGTACTTGGTGCCCAGCACGGAAAGAACAGTCAATACGCAGCCAGCAATAATGGCACCGTCGCCCGTCTGGCAGTAGGGCTCCTGGTTGCGCAGGAAAAAGTAGGGCGTGAACCAGTCCGACACGGAGCTGACGCAGTTGGCGTAGGCGATCAGGGCCGCTCTCTTGGTGCGCGGTCTCGGGACGACGGTGGTCTCCCAGGCGATTTGCAGCTGAGTAGGCTTGTCAGCGTGTGATTCTTGAAGGGACCGAAACGGCGCAGGCAACTTACGTTCAGACCAACAAAAGGACCAACTACCAGCAAAATCATGCAAAGTACCGCAAGCCCGTGTTCAGCTGCGTGATCATAATAGCCACAATCGGAGCAATGATGTGCCAGCCAAACTCCTGCATGCGCCCAGCCGACCACGACACGGCCAGCTGGACGAGGAACGCAATGATGGGCGGCGGCGCCTGCACCAGATACGTGACCGTCTTGGACAGGCCCAGCATGGCGAGGATCGAGGGGAAGAAGTCCTTGTACGACAGGGCGATGATGAGGCAAAAGTGGATGGCGGCAAACATGTGCGAGAAGGGATCCTTCATGGACAGCCAGAACCCGTCCCAGTAGCCGCCCTCGTCGTCCTCGGCCACGCCGCCGGCCGACACGGCCATGCGGTGCTGGGCGACGGCGGCCTCGTCCTCGGCGATGAAGCAGGCGCCCGTCGAGTCCGGGAAGCTCGGCACTAGCCAGAAGCTCGCGACGGCCACGGCGATGCTGACGACGCCCTCGAGCAGCAGGAACCACTGCCAGGCGCGCAGGTCGCCGACGCCATCCATGTTCTGCAGGATGGCGGCGGCCGGCAGGCCCGAAATCGCCTGCGAGATGGTGTTGCCGGCGTGCCACATGCCCATGCGCAGCGGCGCCTCGTGCTTGGGGTACCACGGCGACGTCAGCGACGACACGGCCGGCACGAACGGGCCCTCGGCCAGGCCGACGAAGAAGCGGCATGCCATGAACCCGGCCGGCGTCGTGACCAGCGGCATCGCCACCGTGGGGATCGACCGGGCCAGCACGCAGCACGGCAGCAGCAGCCGCGGCCGGCCCTTGGCCATGACGACGTTGGCGGGGATCTGCGAGATGATGTAGCCGACGTAGAACAGACTGATGCCCGCGCTCCACTGCGCGTCGCTCATGTGCAGGTCCTTCTGCATCCCCGCCAGCCGCGCGTTGGACACGTTGATGCGGTCCAGGTAGTTCATCAGCAGCATGGCCGTCACCATGGCCAGGAACTTGCAGTCGAGCTTGCGGACGAGCGACTTTTCGATGGCCTTGCGTTGCTCGGCCGTTTTGTCGCGGATGGAGGGAGGCATTGTGAGGTTACCTCGGCGGCTTTGGCTTGGTGAGGAGGCTGTCCCAGCGAGGGCAGAGACTGGGTGGCTGGCTTGCGATCTTCGCTATTAAATAGGTACCGGTACACAGACGAACACCGACAGATACTGCCGTTTTCCCTCTTCCTCAAACTTCCCCACGCCTCGCCCATCTCCGTTTCCGAATCTGGGGGTTTGACATCCTTGGGCCGCGTGACAGTTTGCGGGGAAGTGGTAATCGAATCACGGTGGTGGCCGCCGGGCTGGCTCCGAGGCCCCAGAGTCGGATCTGCCCGGCCTTGGCCCGGGCTGGCCCGCCTTGCGCGGGGAATCTGGGCTATTGACCCGGGAGTAGCCCCGAGCCAGGCCACAGAGTGTGAAGTCTCGACATCGAGTAGCTCCGGTTCTATTCGACGCCCACCCTCGGCGCCGCCACAGCCCCCCGACAGTGCCACTCCACCTTCTGCACACTCCCCTCTAGACTATCCGTAATGTATAGCGTCCTG
This sequence comes from Magnaporthiopsis incrustans, assembly GCA_003049425.1. NCBI lineage: Eukaryota > Fungi > Ascomycota > Sordariomycetes > Magnaporthales > Magnaporthaceae > Magnaporthiopsis > Magnaporthiopsis incrustans. Next base: position 41,691 of record PYSR01000054.1, read on the forward strand.
TGCTCCGGCCCGCCAAAGCAGCAATTCGTCAAGTTGACGCCCTTGGTGCCGCTAACGATCCTCGCCTTGGGGATCCCCTGCTTGTCCACCACAAAGACAGACCCGAGGCTGGGGCGGCACACAAACAGACTGCCCTCCTCGTCCACCTTGAGCCCGTCGGGTCCCGCCGTGCCGGACGACTGGAAAATCACGCCGGCCTTGGACGTGGTGCCGTCGGCGTGCAGCGGCAGTCGCCAGGCTTGGTTCGCCCGCGTCATGGCCACGAACAGGAGCCGCTCGTTGGGCGAGAGAGCTAGGCCGTTGGGCGACGCCCCGTTGTCCAGCAGCGTGCCCAGCTTGCCCGTCGGCGACAGCCGGTACACGCGGCCCGTCGGGTCCGTCATGCCCGTCTGGCCCTGGTCTGTGAAGTAAAGGTTCTGCTGCGAGTCCAGGATGAGGTCGTTGGGGCCCTTGAACCGCTCTAGGTTCTTGCGTCGCAGTCTAGGCTTGATCTCGCTGGTCGCGGGGTCGAACTCGAGGATGCCCTGCGGATCAGCGTTAGCGACAGGACCTTGACACACACCAGCCACGTCGCCACCCACACACATGCTTGTAGTCTGCCACCAGCAGCTTCCCGTCTGGAGTGCCCACCAGTCCGTTAGGCTCGCCATCTCAGCGGACGCAGACATTCACGTTCTTGTGCGCGTCGATCTTGAGGATCCGGCCGTAGGGGATGTCGACGACATAGAGATTGCCCTCGGCGTGGGCCACGGGCCCTTCGAGGAAGATGTGCTGGAAGGCCGCTGTAAACCCTCCCCTCCATTCAGACTCCTCCCCTGTACATCGCTTGTCGTCCGGGATGCGAACGTAGAGCTCCGCTTCGATGACGGGAGGTGGAGGATAAAAGTTCATCTTTGCTGGCTGCGCATGATGTTGTCCCTTCTTTTCTGTATGTCTTCTCACCCGAGCTGACGGCTAGGTATATCACCACCAGAGCCAGCCAGCGCAGTGGGGACTTTACCAAGGGTCCGTCGTCGGAGTAGCATCCGTCAGGCTGCTGCCGGAGAATGCGGGGTATCGAGCGGAGCCAACCCGGTGATGACGGACGTCAGCGGCGGCCCGATTATGCGAAAGACGCTTGCAGGGCCTGGCACAGCCATCGAGGCACAGCTAGCGGAAGCCTGTCGAGACCAGCGCTGCCGTTTTGGCCGCCGCCGTCCTCCACGACCGTCAGCGACAGCTGCATGGCCAGCTCCTGGAACGTCCGCAGCCCCTGAAACCGGCCAGAGATCTCGGTGATGACGGCGCAGGCCTTGTTGACGGAGTTGAGCACCTGCGCCAGCGCCGTCACCTGGCTCAGCCGCCGGCGCGTTAGGCAGACGAGCATCACGACTGCGGAAAGAGCATCGTAGGCGTCGAGGAAAGTGTTGGAAAGAGATACACCCGACCGTGACCGGGTGTAGAGCCGGTCAATGAGCCTCGTGCACGAGGCCATAGCGTCCCTCTCGACATCTGCCATATTTCCCAGCAAGAATTCCGCGTCTACCGCACGTGCATACGTGCCCTTCTGTAGAGCTGCCGGTCGAATGAGACACATTAGGGCACGGCAGTAGAGCTGATCCAGAAAGCCGGTCCACTCCTGGAGTGGAACGCGGAGATGCCCGGCAGCGGGCGCCAGCGAACCTCGCCAGAAGCACAGGTTGCTGTAGGAGAAGATGGGGCTGGAGCTATCGCCGCCGTTCCGCAAGCTGGATATGAGCTGCGCATGGCGGATCAGGTGGCGGCATGCAGCTCTCTTGGCCCTGACGGCTTCCGAGGGGTCGCCATCGTCGTCTGGTGGGATCTGATGTTCTGTTGGTCCTTGCGTGTTGCTACCGTGGCAGCGATACCGGGCAGCCTACTTGAACAGATATATCGCTGTCCTGGATGCTAAACGGCCGATCTATGACGGAGTTCGGCTACCAGTCGTGCACATACAGAGTCTAGAACAACCACGCAGGGTCGTGCTCACTCGCCTTATTCTTGGCCGGTTGCTGGCTGGCACTAGGGTCCTTGTGCAGCCCCGCCGAGATGCACGTCTTCATGGCCATGTCCAGCAGGCGCCAGGCCGGGCCGCCGCTGGGGCTGAAGAGAGCGTGCACGAGCAGCGTGCACATGCAGTGGAGCGCATCCAGCGTCCGCGCCGGGTGGAAGATGAGCGGCAGCAGCCGGACCGCCGCCCCGTGCAGGCTCGCCGCCACAAAGGCGAGGCTCCTTGCCGAGTCGGGCGACATCATGATGCCCGTCGCCGCCGCCATGAAGGCGTCGAAGCGGTGCAGCGCCGGCACCGACGAGATTCCCGCTCGAGTCTGGGCTGCAGCTGTGACCTCGCCCAGGCGCTCGAGAAAGCGGCTCTCGTCGAGGTACGACGGCACCATGACCACCAGGCTCAGGTCTACGAAGCGCTTCACATGGCCGAGCAGAGCGTCGCGCCCGAGCGGCAGCTGGTGATCGTCAAGCAGCGCGGTGTGGGCCGGACCAGCACGTGACGCCGCCGCCGCCGTCGAGGGATCGTGGCCGGCAACGGCGAGGGCCGCGAGGACGACCTCGGTGTGTGCCGGCCGGTGAGTGGCCGCCTCGGCCTCTCCTTCACCCACCCCGCCGGCCGTGGGCTCGGCCATGGCGCTGTTGGATAGGAAGCCTATCGCGCCCATAGTGTCCTGCGCCGACGAGCCCTCGCGTGCCGTAGCATCCGGCGGAGACACGGAGACGCTCCCGGCACCCCTCCGGCTATAAGAGTCGGCGCGGAGGCGCTTCCGGGGTGGGGATGCAGCATCGGCGGCGGGCCGGCTCTGCTGCAGATCGGCCACGCGCCGCCTCAAGGCATCCATGTAGCTGCGGATGGAGGCATGAGTGAGCCCGATGTCGCCCGTGGCCAGGTCGACGTCCTGGGCGCGCACGAGGCACTCGACGCCGAGGTCGGCGCACGCGGTGCAGGCCGGCAGGAGCCTGTCGCACTCTGGGGGCGTCAGATTGTATCCGCCAAGACCAGATGCGATAGTTTGCTGCTCTACGCACAGGCACATTCATTCTGCTTGCGCTTCCAGCATCTCTCGCAGGCCTGGCCGCGTTTGGTGCCGGGGCCTGGCGCCGGCTGGACGGTCGTCGAGGCCATTGGATGCTGGTTCGGACGGCGGCCGAGGCTACGCCGTGCAAAGTGGAATGGAAACCGCCCGACGCAGGGAAAGAGCACAAATCCGGGGATCCATCACGTGCGAGATGCTGCCCTCTGCTCGATATGATCCCCGTTTGTGTGGGGTGGTGGTGGGTTCGGTGGTTGGGGGACCCCTGAAAGAAGTCGGGCTCGGGCGGGGAAAGTCCTGAAGAGTGCTACTGTCGCCGGGAGCAGCCCGAACCCCCGGGTGGGGGAGTAGGGGACTGGCGATGTGCGGAACTGAAAGTGGCGGTTGAGGGTGAACAATGTCGTGTGTGCTCGTCGTATATATGCAGCCAAATCTGCGGTTCGCGTCACGGTCAAGTCCTTGGCAGAACATCCACCATCACCATCGTCATAACGAACCCCTCCCCTTTCCCTGTTCCTTACATCCCCACCGCAATCATGGCGGCAATCCCGAACTCGATGAAAGAAAAGGTGGAGCGCGGCGAGGTAGCGTCGCTGCTCACCGTCAAGCTCGTCAAATCAGTCGAGATCGTCGGCATGGCCAAAACCGCCGGCTTCGACGGCGTCCTGATCGACATGGAGCACTCGCAGCTCGACCTCGAGACCACCTCCCAGCTCTGCAACGCGGCTCTGTACGCAGGAATTGCAGCAATCGTGCGCGTGCCCAGCAAGGACGCCTTCTTCGTTTCGCGCGTGCTCGACGGCGGCGCCCTGGGCGTCATCGTGCCGCATATCCGGTCGGTCCAGGACGCGAGGGACGTCGTGGCCGCAGCCAAGTTCCAGCCCGTGGGCCACAGGTCGTCCACCAACGGCCTGCCTGTGCACCAGTTCCGCTCCGTGTCGGCCGCCGTCGCCAACCCGCTCACCAACGCCGCCACGCTCGTGATACCCATGATCGAGACGGTCGAGGCCCTGGCGCTGGTGGACGAGATCGCCGCCGTCGACGGCGTCGACTCGCTGCTCATCGGCACAAACGACCTGACGGCCGAGATGGGCATCCCCGGCGAGTACGGGAGCCCGCGCCTGACCGAGGCCTACCAGCGCACCATCGACGCCTGCAGGAGGCACGGCAAGTTCGCCGGCTGCGGCGGCCTGCACGCCCGCCTCGACCTGGTTGAGAAGTTCTGCGCCATGGGCGTCAGGTGGGTTATGGCTGCCACCGACGGGCCGCTGATCATGTCGGGCGCCACCAAGCGCGCCGCCGAGATGGCTGCCATCAGCACCAAGATCGCCGGAGCCCCGAACGGAAACGGCGTCAAGAAGGGGTGAGCCAAGAGGGCGGCGTTGATATAGAGCCCTTTGCAAATTTCCCGAATGTGTAATTAGATCTTTCAGATACCCAGCACAAGGTGTCGCGGCGTGCGTAGATGGCGCTCGTGACGGAGCTGTATACATTAGACCCGGGATTTCGTTACTCTCCTTCAACCCTTCCACACCGCACCTACAAGTCCATTCGGTTGAAGAGGCCGCCGTGGCTCGGATCACCGTAGACATACTCCCCGAGCATCGAGTCCATGCCCCAAATGGACTCGTCGTTGGTAAACACCCACTGCAGTAGTTCTTCCTGCGGCAGCTGGGGGAGCTGCTGAATGCCAGCAGGACCAAGTCCATCGCCTGCCCGGGGGTCGATCGGCATTGCTGCTCCGAGGGCGGGTTGGTGAAAGGAAAAATCTGGCGCAGAGGCGGACGCGTGATGCTGGCCATGGTCGCCCATCCAATCGTAGGCAGGGTGGTTGGCTGCGTTGTTTCCAGCGCCGTAGCCGAGTGCATGGCTTTGCAGTCCCTCGTGGCTCCCTGGCGGCTGGCGTTCTGGGCCGGCGAGGCCGTTTTCTCCGTTTTCTCCCAAAGAGGGCACCACCTGCACTTGTCGCGGGGGACCTTGCGCATCTGCCTCGGGCCCGGCATCGCTCAGTGGGGCAGAGACGGGGGCAGAGTCGAGGAGAGCAAGGTCGTGCGCGGCGTGGGGCACGGCCAACTGGAGGCGGCGGGTGATGTGGCGACGCAGGGCGCCAAAGACGGTCACGTAGGCAGACGCGCCAGGAAGCTGCTCCGACATGACGACCAGGACCTCCTCGCAGACACGCATGCCACGCGCCACGGTAATGACGTCCTGGCCCAGCCCAAGATCGGGCGCTGTTGCCGCATCCACGTCGGCGCCCGGGCAGGCCAACGAGGCGGCCACGCAGTACATGGCAGAGACGCCGCTGACAAACATCATGTGGAAATAGGACCGAGTGTGCACGACAAAGACGCGACGCCGCGACATGGCCACGTAGTGGTCGATGGCCTCGGGAGCGGTGCGGAGGAACAGCGATAGGATATACGGCGGAGCTGGCCCGTTCGTCCTGGGGATGAGATCGATGGCCCTGCGCAGGAGCGACATCTTCTCGCGCGTGTGCAGCAGACCAAACCACCTGGCTCTCGTACAGACACCGGGGCTGGCGCTGCATCGGGGAGGCCGCTGCCGCCGTCAAGGGCAGCGGTGCGCTCTTACGCCACGCGCGGAGGTCCTGCGGCGGGCGGTTCAAGGTCGCGTAAGTGCGACCGACGGCGAGATGCGGCTGGGAGTGCACAACAGGGTCCTGGTGCAGGCGCGAGAGCTCGGCGTGGGTGCGGGATGAGACCTGGCGGAGACGCACACAGAATAGAAAGACGCTGGTCTCGCTGGGCTCGTCGGCGGCAGCTGCAACAGCCCTCATGCCGAGAGGAGACGTAGCCATGGCGCTGGGCCCGGCGCACGTCAGGGCGGCGTCCTTGTCGTTGGCATCGGCCGGGAAGCCGACCCCGACGCCGCCGTCGTCGATGGCGAAGGGACGGTCGAGCGTGGTGGAGCTGTAGCGGCCCATCAGGCAGGCCTGCCAGAAGACGCGGCGCCTCTTCTGGTTCAGCAGCGGACCGGCCGGGTCCCCGCCGTCGCCCGAGCGGAGGCCCTGCTCGACGCACAGGCGCATGCAGAGGCGCACAGTGTCCCAGATGGAGATGCCGATGTGGTGGTAGACGCCAAAGCGGCAGATGAGGAGAAGGTCCTGGATCGAGTCCAGCCCGCGGGTCAGAAAGGCCGAGTCCAGGTGCTGCAGCGCCGCTCGGCAGTAGCCATCGGGGCGCTGGCCATGCTGGCCGTTTCGATACGGGATCACGGCGGCGACGGCGCAGATGTTGCAGGCGCGGAACAGGTCAGGAGGCGACGCCTGCTGGGGCGCCTCGGGATAGACGCGCGCATGGAGCTTCCGGACCTCGCGGCGGAGGAGGAATGGCGCCAGGACGTGAGACCGGTTGATGCCTGGCCCGCCTCGTCAGCAGTAATAGGCAGGAGGTAAAGGCGTGGGCCATACGGGCTAGCGCTCAAACAAGGCTCGACGCCGGCCGAGGGCGCCCCAGCAGCGCCGGCCAGGGTCCGGAGGAGGTCTTCGTGGAGCGCCGCCACTCGGGGTCGGAGAAGAGCACCGAGATGAAGCCCAGGCCGGCGCCGGCACGGGCAGCCGTGGGCGTGGGGTATCCAAGTGGCACGTGGTCGGCCGTGGCAGTCGCAGTTCCTTGGCTGGCGGTGGGCGACACGGCTCCTGTGGCCGAGGCTGGCGTTGCTGTGGCTGGGGCCGTCTCGGCTGCTGCTGCTGACAGCGCAGCCTCCTGGCGCTCCAGCTCGTCAATCAGGCCCCTGGACAGCCACTGCTGGCCAACCGAGTCGAACGTGAGGCAGTCTGCCTTGTTGCGGGCGCACCAGTAGCATTTTGGACGGCTGCTGTCGCACTTGGTCGCGCATCAGGTCGAGAACAGAGGAAGCTGTTGACTCGTGGCTGGGACGCCGCCTTTGCCTCATACCTTGACCTTTTTCTGCGAGCAGTTCCTGCATGCTGGCAGCCGGGGGCGTTGCTTGTCTGCCGTCATTGCTGCTCAGTCGTTAGCGGCTATTGCCATTTGGAGGCTTCACATGATACGCTGGAGGCTTCACTGTTCAGGTTCTCGCCGGGCTGGCCCCATCCGCCCCACCAGAGCAGACAGGCACCGTCACGTGATACCCCTGAGGCCCTTTGGCAAGATCACTCGAGTCGGACGGAAGTACACGACCACCCTTGGCAAAGCCGAGGAGAAGCCCATCAAAGCTACCATAAAGTGGGTACTATATATGGCACCCCCTACGCTCTAGCTGCAAGCCTCACGCGATGTTTCTTGCCAAGGGCTTGGTCGGCCGTCTGGACCTTTTCATCACCGCCCCGACTCGCAAGGTCTACTCACCTGAGCATGCAAAGCAGGACAGACAAAAGAGGAAGCGGTGGCCGCCCGCAGGGTGGGCCTCTCGGCGGAAGGGAGGAGATAGACGAGGACTCGTCATAGAACAAGGACTAGGCTGGCTTATACCGACTAAGTACTAATACCTGACTCTCATGTATCCCCTCACGAACGGACACACCCTCGCTAGAGCGGCTGTCAGGCTACGGGCCAACGGCGCCTTGGTGCCCTTGGAGCCAGTCCTGCCAAGACATCCATGGCGGTAACCGTCACGTCCGCCTTCCAAGGCAAGCCCGCCCTTCCGGACCAGTCGTCCTTCCAAGACAAGCCCGTCGTTCCAAGAACAAGCTGCCTTCGAAGGCAGCCCGTGCGTCCTTCCAAGAGGCGGGGTATAGGCAGGCGTGATGGTGGCCAAGGATATCCCCCGCTGTGTTCACCGGGTGTACCTTGCTTCGCTCTCCTGGCGCGGACGTATCCGTCGTTGCTTTCCGTCAGGGTCTAACGCGGCCCCCGGAGTCAGCAGTGGAGGTCGCAGCTACGGTTACGCTCTGCCCTTTTAACGGCAGGGCAATATTAGCAAGTCCCGGCTGCCGAAGCGTCCACGATGCCACATTCACGGTTGGGCCATCCGGCTGTAGGCCAACGGAACACAGCGGTCGTGCCGTGTTTCGTCACGTTGTAAATATTGTATGCAGCCGCAGCCTATCGGCCATATCTCGGAGATCAGTAGCAAGAAACGCGTTTCAAGCAGCGACTGCTCCAAACCCCTGGCGGTCCCCCGGCGGACGGAACACTGCTTCCGGGTCTTGGGGATGTAGCACTGGTGAAGGATACCGGAAAAAATCCTCGTGACCTTACGAACGGAGGCTCTCTCAATGCCCAGAGAAACTACTCAGCCAAGAATCTCCAGTAGCGCATCAGGAGTCCAGGCAGATCACGCGAAGGTGGCAAAACCAAGAGCAATCGGGTATACTCTAGGCTACCAAGCGCCTATGGACGTGAAAAATACGATGACAAGAAGCCAAGCGCCCATAGGGATAAAAAAAACAGGACGACGACAAGCCAAGACCGTATCCAGGGACTGTGGCGCAAAAAAAGGAAACCGCGCAGAGAGCCAGCCCTATACCGATCCCGATCATCCATCACGTAAACAAAAAAATACTCTAGGAAAAAAAAACAAGCTAGCCCCTCTTTGGGCTTCCCTGCACGCGGCTTCTTCACAGGGATCTGTAAATGCTCCATCCTTCCCGTTTCCGACGTCCCACCTCTACCTGTGCCAAAGTGATCGCAAAACCGGCCCCAGAATCTAGCTCCCCCGCCTCTTCTCCCAGCCCGACTCCTCGGGCGAGCTGGAGTGCTCCATGTGCGAGGTCTTGCCCTTCTCCGAGTCGTCAGCCGTGTCGAGGCGGATGCCGGTGCCCTCGGTGACCATGGGCGAGCGGCGCGGCGCCAGCACGGCCGCAGCCACGGACTCGTAGACGCGCGTGGCGGCCGCGCCGGCGTCGGCGCTCCCGCTGCCGTCGTCGTCGACCATCTTCCAGCCGTAGCGCTCGAACCGCTGGCGCACGTAGGGGCTCATGCCGACGAAGCGGACCTCGGTGCCGGCGCCGCCGTAGCGCCGGACCTCCTTGACCAGGTTCTGGAGGTGCGTGCAGGCGGTGCTGTCGGCGTGGTTGACGCGCGTAAAGTCCAGCACCACCAGGCCGATGGGCGGCAGGGCCGAGGCGTCGACGACGCCGGCCCTCTTGCGCAGGCGGCGGATGCGCTGCTCGGCCACGACGGACCAGTTGCGGGTGCGCCTGGTGGTCAGCTCCTCGCTGCCGGCGGCGGGCGCGTGGTACGTCTGCACGCTGTCGAGGATGGCGGTGGTGGTGGCGTAGCTGTTGGGGAAGAAGAAGTTGTCGGTGAAGCGGAAGACGTGCACGTCGCGCGTGCGGTCCTCGCCGGCCAGGGCGTCGCGGTCGCGGCCCGAGTCGATGGACCGCGCCAGCTCGGACCGGGCGGGGACGCCGGACGAGGCGTTGATGCGGGCGAAGGTCTGGCGCAGGAGGCAGTAGACGACGTTGAAGCCGACGGCGACGGCGATGCCGATCTCGGCGTTGACGAAGAGCGCGACCCAGAGGGCCAGCATGGACGAGATGAAGTCGGCGAGCGACGTCTTCCAGAAGTGGTAGAAGTGCGAGGGCGAGTGGATCAGGTTCCAGACGGCCGTGATGATGATGGCGGCCAGCGTGGCCTTGGGGATCCAGAACAGGGCGGGCACGAGGAAGTAGATGCAGATGAGCACGACGGCCGTGGTGACGACGCCGCTCAGGGGCGACTTGACGTTGCACTGCGAGTTGACCGACGTGCGCGACATGGCGCCGCCGACGCCCATGGCGTGGAAGAAGGAGTTGACGAAGTTGGAGACGCCAAAGTAGCACAGCTCCTGCGTCTGGTCCGGCACGTAGTCGTTCTTGACGCCAAACGCGCGCGCGATGGCGCAGTGCTCGACGGCGGCGCCGATGAACAGCGCGATGGACCGCATGGCCGTCTCGCCCAGCAGCGCCGGCGGCGGGATGGCGGGCGCCTCCTGGCCGTTGGCCGTCACCTGCGTGACCTCGAACAGGAAGCTCTTGGGCTGGCCGCGCGGGTGGTTGACGGCGTAGCTGATGCCCGTGAACAGCACCAGGGTCGAGAAGGCGCGCGTGATGGAGAAGAACCAGACGATCTTGCTCTTGCCGCTCCAGCGCGCGCCCGCCTTCTCGAGGATGGTCATGAACAGGATGCCGGTGAAGCCGATCAGGCAGGTCCAGCCGCTGGCCTTGGGGAGCCCGGCGAAGATGTCGTGGATCTGCTGGGCCGTGCCGCTGCCCACGCCCTTGATGCCCAGCAGCGACGGCAGCTGGTTGAGCATGATGGTGATGGCCACGGCCGTGATCCAGCCGGCCAGCACGGGCAGCGACACGAACTCGAGCAGGAAGCCGAGGTTGAGGAAGCCCAGCACCATGCCGTAGACGCCCATCCAGAAGGCCATGGCCGACGCGATCTGCGACGGCGCCCACTCGTTCTGGAGCTCGTGCACGCCCTCGGACGTGAGGAGCCCGATGAGGGAGGTAGGGCCGGAGGAGAGGTCTGTTTTGGGCATCTTGTGTAAGAACCTAGGCGAAATGCCGGGATGGGAAAGAGGGAGAGGAGATAACTGACCCTTGGTCGTGCCCATGATGGTGTACAGGCTCGCGGGCAGCCAGCTGGACATGAGCCCATACTCGACAGGAATCTCGGCGATCTTGGCGTACGACAGCCCCTGCGGGATCAACATGAGACCCAGCGTCAGGCCCGCGATGGCGTCGTTGATCAGCCAGCGCCAGTCGTACCTGGGCAGCCAGCCGATGATGGGCGCCTTCTGGGCGACATAGTGCAGCGAGGCCTCGGGCAGCGCCTTCACGCCGCGCCTGGTGAGGCCGCCGACCTTGTTCCAGGTGTGGTCGGTGCGGAAGTCCTCCTTGGCCTTTTCGACGTACTGCTGCAATTTGCCCATTGTGGCGGCCGTCTGGTCTGACGTTGTGGTGGGTGCGGTAAAAGTTTAATAATAATAAAGAAAAAGAAATAAGCCACCAGTGAGAGAGAACACGCAGCGGCAAAGCAAAAGAGAGGTGGAGAGACGTATCTGGCTGGCCTTCGGACTTGCCGTTTGCTGCGCAGACAAATACTTAGGAGAGAGGTGCCGATGATGGGGACGGACAACAAGCCGTTGGTGGCGCGAGACCTGCCATCTTTGTAGTCGCGAGCCTCAGTAAGCAAGTCACATCCCAGAGCGGCGGGGAGGACAAGGAGACGGAGGGTGTGTGTGGGCAGGCAAAAAGCAAAAAGCTACAGAGTAACATGCAGCGCGGTATGCGCATGCGTTTAGGTAGACGCCCCCAGAGAGAGCCTCAGCGGGCCAATCTGCTACCGTGTCTATCGATCCGGTCTGCCATAGTCAAACAGCCCCAGCATCCCAGCGTGCTCCCGAGCCTGCAGGCATGTCCCCTCGTGCCGTCTCGTCACTGCCGACGAGCGTTCCCTCGCTCCTCCGCCACCCATCCCTGCCCCGGTCGTTCGTCCCGTCCTTGCTCTTTTTACCTGGCCTAGCCCCCTGTTTTGGCAAAGCGCGGCGGGCGCAGCAAGTCAAGGCTGGAACGGGATTGATATGTGCGAAACCAAAACGGAAGCTCGCTCCTGTTCGGCATTGTCACAAACGCACCGGTCGTCTTTCCCTTTTGGCGAGAGGGAGGGCTGCCGGCGTGCCAGGATTGGATTGGGTGCCATGGAGGGTGGGTGGGATTGGGCAAGCGACGTCGGCATGCGCGTGCATGTCACTATTGTGCTGTTGTTCGTTCCGAGTACGAGGCACGTACGTGACGTGACCTGCATGCCTTCTGTATGTACTTTGCCGTGAGCACCTACTGCACCACCTTTCATCCCGGTGGGAGGATTTCCCAATCAGGATTGTTCGGTGCAGTATTTTTAGCCTACAATATCGCACACAGAAATAAAGAAAAAAGAAAAAAAAAAGGGGGGGTATCATTGCGTGCAATGCTGTCAGAGCACTTGATAATCTCCTGGAGGGTCCGCCCACTCGGTGTACTGAGCCGGCTACAACAGGACGAGGTGCCAGTAGCACCAGCGTGGAACCGGGGGTAGGCCGGCCATAACACGCTTCTGTGGGGTTCTTTTCTCCAGTTTGGAGAGAGCAGACGCGGCGGGGCGCCACCCGGCTCGCGATGCGGATGAGCGGCGTTGTTTCGAGTTCCCTGTTTCGATGGCCTTGTGGTGCGGGCGCAGGGCCACCCGTTAGCTGGGTCTACCCAGCGGCTCGCAGCCCTGGGGTTACTCCTCTGTGGTGATCGCCGGGCGGTCTGCTTCCATCAGGTATCGCCCACCACAGCTGCTGACGACGCCTAGACCCGTATACAACGCTGAGACCTGTTTACAGCGCCCAGGCCGGCCATCGAAAAGTAAATCGTGCCCAGAGAGCGCCCCTGGGCGAGAATCTGAGCTTGGCCGTCTAGCGAAATCTGGGGGAGGGGTAAAATAGGTAGCTTGGCCCTGAGCGGCGCCCACCTCTGGGCTGTTCTTGAGTTGGTCGTTTATGCGCCGCTCCACCTGCTGAGTCGGCTCTTGCTCTGATCCGACCTTTTTACCTTTTCGCCCAGAAGGGTTGGCATTCTTGGTACCAAGACAAGCCGTTGGGAATTGGACGACGGCCAGTGCCCCCTGCTGCTTGGCTGGGTCCTGCGGGCCAGCTGCGCTTCCGTTTTGTTTTGGAAAAGGCAATGGAAAAAGCTTAAAAGAGTCGTCCGCCCAGGGAAAAACATTAAACATTGCATAATTGGGTCCTGGCCCTGGCCCTGGCCCTGCGCATCTCCGCCAGGCGGCGTGACAGCGGTGCCACATCCAGCGGAACCCTCGCCCATTCCCACGTCTGCCATGCCTTCCGAAAGCGCACGAGGTGGGACTGCGGATGGGGACTTTGAAGCATATTTCTCTGCCATCCCGTCGGACCATCTAGCTGTTTCTTTGCCTTTTTTTTTTTTTTTTTCCTTTAAAAAAAAAACTAATATTTTAATACAGTTATCTATTTTTCTTCTTATTTTCACCCTTTTCTTAATCTTGCCACCGCATTTCGGGGCGGCGCAGCAATGCGGCCTCTCCGACCGTTTATGCCCCTCGTTTTGAGCCAACGATCTACCGTCCCCTCCCTCCCGCAGCGGCAGCCCCTGAGATTGGGATCGCTCAGCCTCGAAAAGTCCCCGACATGACGTCGACAAACACCTGTCGCTGTCATGTAGGTGGATTTCTTAATATCGCGGCCCCCGTTTAACCATGAGGGGTCGTTGCTTGTCTTCTGGACTTTCTGGCCGTCGGAGATAGACAAGACGACTTGCCAGGTCCAGGTCCAGGTCCAGGCCCGTTTGCGCGAACCGCACCCTACGTCCAATACACCCTTTGACACTGCCCTCGACTATACGTATATAGCAGCCCTGTTATTCAAACGTCCTCGGTGTGTCCTCGGAGCTCAGGCCGGGCAGTGGTCGCATGCTAGTGGCCAGGCCGGCGGTGGGAGTCCCCAGGGACGACTCCGCACGTGTGAACCGCCACCATCAAAATGCATCATCTTGACAGCTATGCACAGGGCACGAGTGGGTAGCTGTTCGTCCGTCGGTAGGTGTGCGAAAGCAGACAAAGGTCCGGACATGGTCAAGATCAGAGTGGAACGATGCCGTCTCGGCATCGTCGCGACCCGCGCTGTTCTGGATCCAGTAGCCCGCGGCTGTGAACGGCATGCGGGGAAGCAGGGCCGCGGTTCTGAACATCGTTAGATCGCACGGGGTGGCGATGTGGATGGCTGTATGGATGGCTATGCATCTAGGTAGCCGTAGATAGGCCGTTCGACGCTCGCCCCTCGTTTCGTTGACCGGTGGGTGGGGCGCGAACGCACGCTCTGCGTAGGTTTCGAGATCAACCTTCTACGTATCAACTATTGCTTCTCCTCGCCTTTGATGTGTCGCCCCCTCTTTCGACCGCCGCTCGTTCCTGGCTCACGGCGCGCTCGCCTACATGGTCATCCATGTCAAGTTTCGGTCCTGTGTGCTGCCGGAACGAGTGTGAATTCGGCGAGGAGAATGGCAAGGTGTGTCGGAATAAGATTGCGTTCGTCCGCGGCCGGAAGGCCTTCGTACAAAGAAAAACAAACGCGGACGGCCCGAGGAACTTTGCTTTTGTTTGGCTGCAAAGATCTCCAGGGCGGGTGCCTGCCTTGGGAGGCTACATTTCCGTGTTTATCAGGCCAGATATTGGCCTTATCCGAGCGACGATGGTATTGCTACCCTCAGATCTCGTCCAAGGCCGCGTGGCCAGGCCAGGCCAAAACGAAAAAGAAAAGTTGACGTCCGTAACCTCCGAGGGGCTTTTTTTCCTCTTTCTTTTTTTTTCTTGTTCCTTTTTTTTTTTTTTTTTTTTTTTTTTTTTTTTTTTTTTCACCGCTCGCTCGCCCGTTTCTCTTGTCCTCTTCTTCTCACTCTTCATCTTCATGATTGAGCGCTCAAAGCNCGAAACCAAAAATCGAATGGCACCCAGCAAACGCCAAGCGCGGCAGAGCCTCCAGCGCCTGTCGTTCCCCGCACGAGGGGGCACGGTTGCGTTGGGGTTGCGTGTGCCTCCCCTGAGCCTCCCACCCAGAACCAGGATAGACACCCAATCGCTTCTGGCCCACACCCACCATCTCGCGCCCAGCCGAGATCAGTTATCGCGGATGACGGTTTCACGACGGCGAGATCTGACCAACCAACCATATGCACAACCAGACGTTGCTGCTGACCATGCCCGCCTCTCTCTAGTGTCGGCCTTTGCTCGGCCGCTGGACGGGGATCGTCCGGTGTCTGGCGGACTTCACACCGGTTCCATGCAGGCAATCCGCCCCTTCCGGCGCCTAGCGCAGGTGAGCAAGTGTTTCTATTCTCAGTGCTAGCCCCCGTCTGGAGGGCAGCCGGAGGGCGCGTGTTCTTGTGACCTTGATCTTGTGGTCGCATCGACGAGCAAAGTAGGCAGGTAGGTATGTTAGATAGGTGCATGGCTCCATCCACGGCCGCTCGCCCACCCAACCAAATCTGGCCGTCACATTTCCATTATGGATGATTGGGCGGGTGCGATATGGACCATGTATGTGCATCACAGATAGGTACCTCGGTAGCTTCGCCGCCGTTCATAATGCCCGCCGGTGATAGCTCCGTTCTTGGAAGTCGCGGCAGCCGCTTCTTTGTCCGCATTCGCTTCTATTTCCGGTCCAGGCACGCACCAACAAGCGCTCAGACGTCAGCCGAGCCCGAATCCCGATGCCGCGCCGACCAGAGCTGGACGTGTGCGCCTGCGTAATGATGAGTGGCTGACGATTTTGTGATGAAGCAAAATGGTGCGTCTTGGGTCCTTTTTGCCTTTTTCTTGGCCTTGAGAGCCAAGCCAGACCGCTGGGTGCGGAGTCGAAGAATTGCTTGTTTTCCTTGCCGGCCTGACCCCTGTTCCCCACGCTTGGCTCTGCTCTTGGCTTTCCCTCTGCGCGAACGAGAAATTCGGGCAAGAACCTATGCTTTCCCGCCCGCAACGCCACACGTCTACGTAAGCTATGGAGCACGAGCAGCATGCCCGGCCGGCTTGGCCTTTTGCTCCATCGTCAAAGAAACAACGGCACACCTGCAGCGCTGCAGCGTTACTGCTGCCCCGCCAGCAGTGTCATCCCACGACGTGTTTCTGCGCCGCGTGTTCGGAAAACGTTGCCGAGGCGCAAACAGCCGTCGGGAAAGCACAGCGTGCGCCAAAGCGTGGTTGTTTGCATGTTTTGTTGGGACCCACCACTGATTGATATCAAAAGCAACAAACTGCGTATGGGATTCTCCGCCTAGCTCCTGCATAGGTACCTAGTTTTGGTGATACATTCCTTCCTGATCAAACAAAAGAAAAGATTGGAATACGTGCTCGTGATGCAGCTTCACAGATCCGTCACCTCCTTCTCGGCCTGTTCGGCCTTGCCGCCCACCTGGTAGTCCTCAAACAGGTTGGCGTCCGACTTGACGACCGGGTCGGGCTTGGGGTTGTTGACCGTCTTGAGGAACTTCTCGGCCGCCTCCGGGTCGTCGGCGAAGAGCGTGTCGGCCACGTGGCGCTGAGGCGTGTCGCCCAGCCACTGGAACAGCGAAAAGTCGCGGAACTCGTCGGCGCGGAACACCTCGAGCATCTCGAGCGGCTCGTCGCCGATGTTCTCGACAAAGTGGCCCATGTTGGCCGGCACGATGCCCACGTCGCCGGGGACGTAGTTGAAGGTGCGGGCCGTGCCCTCGGACGCGAAGATGGTGACGCGCGCCTTGCCGCGCAGGAAGAAGGACCACTCGTCGGCGTTGGGGTGCCAGTGCATCTCGCGCATGGCGCCGGGCTCGATGACGGCGTGGGCGGCCGCGATGGTCTTGGAGATGGGGAAGTTCTTGGAGTCGGCGATGCGCACGACGCCGCCGCTGGCCTTGATGGGCTCCTGGTCCAGCATCTTGTGGGTGAAGCGGCGCTTGCTCTTCTTGACGTGGCTGCCGCGCGGGCGCTCCTCGTCGATGGGGCCCGGCACCGAGCCCTTGAAGATGTACTTCTCGTGCTTGGGCAGGTGCTCGAAGATCTCGGGCCGCAGGTTGAAGTTCTTGCTGATGACCGACTTGGGCGTGTGCGCCAGCCAGTCGGTCAGCACGAACGTCGACTCCTCCGAGAAGCGGCCGTCGTCGAACACCAGCAGGAACTCGGTCCCGTTCTCGCTCAGGCCCTGCAGCGAGTGCGGCACCCCCGACGGGAAGTACCACAGGTCGCCCTTCTTGAGGTCGTCGACGAAGTTGCCGCCGTCGTAGTCGAGCCCCGTGATGCGCACCTCGCCGTCCAGCACGTACGCCCACTCGGCCTCCTTGTGCCAGTGCAGCTCGCGGATGACGCCCTGGTCCAGCCGCATGTTGACGCTGGCCAGCTGCGTCGACGTGCCGAGCTCGCGCACCGTCGTCTGCCGCGTCCAGCCGCCCTCCTCGATGCGGATGTGCGAGTCGGCAAACGACCAGCGCATGTTCGCGATGTTGCCGCTGTCGGTGCTGGGCGGCCGCACCATGTCGGGGCTCTGCCGCGAGCGCTCCTTGTTCCACGGGCCCAGCACCGACGCGCCCTTGCCGTTGCGCCAGGGCAGCGGGTCGAGGTCGTCGCGCTCCGGGTCGATGAAGCGGTCGAGAGGGTCTTTGTGGCCCGGAGTGTAGGGCTTCTTGTTGAAGGTGTAGTACTTGTCGGGGAGCTCCAGGCCGTTGGCGAGACGCTGCTGCGGGCTGTCGCGGTGGGGAGACGCGGTCACCAGCCCGGAGAGGGCGGCGCCGAGGGCCAGCTGCTTGACGTGCATTGTAGGAGGAGACACTGGGGTGGGTAGGCAGAGGCAAGAGGGGAAAAAAAAAAAAAAAAAAAAACAACGAACGGCCGGCGAAACGCTGTAGAGGAGGACTGATGCAGGTTCTGCAATAGCTGCGCCAAGCAAGCTAAAGACTGAAAGGTGATGGGTGCTGACTGGAGGGCTGCAGGAAGCTGCATATGGTGGTCTCGTTGTGCCTTGACGGAGAAGCGCCGACCTCCCTTATATCGTCATAGACGGCTGGGGCCTCGGGCGGCATGAGCTAAGCCAGGCCTGTGGGGAGCAGTAACATCACATCACGCTGAAGCCCTGCTCGCGTCGCCCACGGCCGACACGGGCGTGGGATGGAACGAACCACGGGCCCAGCCAGGAGAGGGGAAGGCAGGAATTTCATCCGAGAGAAGACCGAAAGATGCCAGATGCCGGGGTGCCAAGCATTCTGCATTGGTTGGCGAGCTTGGTTGCCTGGCCAGGGACGGTTTAGGATGGGATGGGACGGGATGGGCTGTGGGATGGGATTGGTGTGGCAGCCGAGGTTGGCAAAAGTCATGGCGAAAAAAATGGCTTTTTGGAAGAGAACTGCCCTGGTGCTTGCTCAATTGCTTCTACAGCGGGGTTTTTGGAGCCCCCACAGCGGAGGTCCAGGCACATGAATCAGAGCTCTGGTCCCCACACGACCCACCCCCAAGAAAAAGCTCCTCCCCTAGCAGAACTCAATTAAGAGGCCAAATGAAAAAAGAAAGAAACGACGCGTCTGCAAGGGCAAAGCAATGCCGAAGCAGGCAGTTAGGTAGTTCTCCGGCAGACTCTTCAATTGGCCGCTCCCCTCCCTTTCTGCGGCCCTCCATCCCCCCTTGCTGCAGAGGTCAGGCCATTTTTTGTCTTTGTCACCTGTTCTGTGCTGTGAAGCTCCTCCCTGGCTGGTTCCTCGATACACCCATTCCTGTCTTATACGGCCTATAAAATACACAGCCATGAGCTCATCGACGGGATATGGCACCACCACCACCTCTAACGCCCGGCTGCCCGGCTCGTTCGGCGGCGACGAGGAGCAGTCGCTGCTGCGCAATGGCAACGCCAACGGCAATGGCGGCAAGACGGTCCGCCAGAAGCTGACGACCGACGTCCAGCGCGACTGGGCGGACCTGGTGCTGCTGTTCTGCTACATCATCACCGGGCTGCTGGACAGCTCGTCCATCTCCATCTGGGGATCCTTTGTGTCGATGCAGACGGGTGAGTGGTCTATAACTTTTATCTTCTCTGTCGAGGACCAACTAACACCGTGATCACACACACCTCCAGGCAACACCGTCTACATCGGCCTCGGGCTGGCCGCCCCGTCCGAGTCGACGCGCTGGATCAAGTCGCTGACCTCGCTCGGCTTCTTCTGCATCGGCTCCTTCTTCTTCAGCCGCTTCCACCGCGCCTTCGGCCCCAAGAAGCGCTGGGTGCTGGTGGCCTCGTTCGCCGTCCAGGCGGCGCTGTGCACCGCCGCGGCCGTGATCCTGACCTTCGGCCCGGCCTCGGGGCCGGCCGACGTCACGTGGAACGTGCTGGTGCCCATCGCCCTGATCGCCTTCCAGTCGTGCGGCCAGGCCGTGACCAGCCGCGCGCTCAAGTACAACGCCCTGACGTCGGTGGTGCTGACGTCCATCTACTGCGACCTCTTCAGCGACCCGGCCCTGTTCGGCCTGCGCAACGCCGAGCGCAACCGCCGCGCCGGCGCCCCGCTGCTGCTGCTGTTCGGCGCCTTTTGCGGTGGGCTCATGGCCCACAGCAGCCTGGGCATCGCCGGTGCTCTGTGGACGGCCGCCGTGCTCAAGGCGTTTATCGTCGTGACCTGGTTTGTGTGGCCCACCGAGCAGGAGTAGGTAGGCTGGGGAGAGAGCAGGAACATGGATCAAGATCAGGAAACGGCGGCGTTGTGTGTGTCTTGGTTTGATACTCGACTTACAAATGACAGATGGCCGGCACGATGGACAAATTAGATAAAACAAACGTAATAACTAGATCATCGTATCTGCCCGATATCGGCTCATTACGTCCCTATCAGTGCAGCCCCTCCCCTGCCTCGGGCTCTCGCGCAATCGCTTAAAAGCAATCACGCAATCAGCTTCCACGATTGACTCCTGCTGACTTCTCGCACACACGCTCTTGGCCAGGGAAGGAATGCCGGCTGTTTCCAAGATGCGACTTCGGTGCGGAGCGGTGCTCTGGACCAGCACTCCTGGGCTGGCGGCACTTGAGTGAGCTGCTGTGTTTGCGTACTACCATTTGCCTCACCAGCCGCGCGTGAGAGGCTCGCACCCACCTCGTAGCCAAAAATGGCCCCTGGAATCCTCGTCCCAGAGCCCGCGTCGGCCACGCCGACAACCAAAGCCGGCCGGAACGACGAAGCCGACCGGTCCATCTTCCCGGACGGCATCCGCACCTCGGGCCAGCACAACCCCATCCACAGCCTCCTCGAGTCGTACGCCAGCTTCCCCAAGGAGATCGCCGGCCCCACGGTCTGGCACAAGGAGCAGTTCGAGTCCGACCCGAGCTCCTGGACGCACCGCCTCACGCCGTCGGAAATCAGCGAGCTGGGCGCCGCAGCCGACGCCTTCATCGCCAGCGGCGCCGACCTGACGGGCATCAGCAAGCTCAGCTTCCCGCTCCCGGGCAGCCTGGGCACCGTCCTCGCGGCGACCCTGCGGCCCGACCTGCTGGACGGCAAGGGCTTCGTCCTCCTGCGCGGCTTCCCCGCCGCCGCTTGGGGCGCGCACAAGACGGCGGTCGCCTACATGGGCCTGGGCACGCACCTGGGCTACCCCGTGTCGCAGAACGGGCGGGGCCACGTGCTGGGCCACGTCAAGGACGTGGGCGACGACGCGACGCAGACGCACCGCGTGCGCATCTACCGCACGTCGGCGCGCCAGTTCTTCCACGTCGACGACGGCGACCTCGTCGGGCTGCTGTGCGTGCACCGCGCCGCCGAGGGAGGCGAGAGCGATCTGGTTTCCGCGCACGCCGTCTGGAACGACCTGCAGCGCAGCCACGCCGACGTGGCCGAGCTGCTGACGCGCCCCGTGTGGCATTTCGACCGCAAGGGCGAGGTGAGCGAGGGGCAGGAGGGGTGGACGCGGCAGCCTGTTTTCTACATGGAGCCGCCGTCTGGTGTTGGCGGGAAGCAGCGACGCGTGTTTTGCAAGTTCGACCCCTACTACGTCCGCAGCCTGGCCAGGTTTTCCGACCAGGGGCTGGTGCCGCCGCTGAGCGATGAGCAGGAGCGCGCCATCGCCATCCTCGAGGAGACGTGTCAGCGCCTGGCGCTGCATATGGCGCTCGAGGTGGGGGATGTACAGTTCTTGAGCAATGCGCACGTCCTCCACGCCAGGACGGCATACAAGGGTGAGTTTGAGTTTTCCTTTTGTTTTGCCCTACTTCTCTACGGCAGTCATGGATGGGCCTGACGTTCGACAGACTACCCTCCTCCGGCCCCGAGACGCCACCTCTTGCGGCTGTGGCTGGCGACGCCTGAGAGCGAGGGAGGCTGGGTTTTGCCGTTCCCGGACAGCGGCGAGAAGAAGCGAGGCGGGATCCAGGTTGACAACAACCCTCCGCGGTGTCCGCTGGATGCTGAGTAGGTTTTGGTAGAATATGTTTGCTTTCAATTACGAGCTTTGCTCTGCCTGGCACTCTTTGCCATCCATGATGGGAACGGCTGGACGTGAGGACTTGCTGTCTCGTCTGTCGTCGCCGTGTTAGCGAAGTTGGCCATGGGCCCATGTCGACACCCGTAACAACGGCCGCCGTCTTACTCATAGCAACAAACCCCGCGACGGGGACGACGGTAAGAATGCGGGGGTGGGCACCAGTCTCGTGGTAAACAACCTCCTGAAGAAAAAAAAAAGCATTCCTTTTTCCCTACTTCCTCATTTTTCCTATTTCCTTTCCTTTTTTATACCCATTTCCCCCATATTTCCCACCTATTTTTCTTCCCCTTTTAATTGTTTAACCTGGTAAAGGAGTTTATTTGGCCGGGTTACTTTTTCCTTTAGTGTGTCGGTTTTTTTCTGGGCTGCGTGCCACACCAGTAACGCCTTCTCGGCCAGCCTCTCAATGTCTCGCCATCCGTAGTCCAGATCGCACCGGCCATTAGATCCCACCTCGATCCTTCTGAAACCCGTTTGTCTCTCTCTACCCAACCTTGTCACCTCCATCTCTGCCAAAGAGGGGCACCGTGTCCACGGGGATGCCCAAACGAGCATGGCGCCAGTCACCTGCATTGAGGTGCCAAGCATCACGGGGCCCCGTCCGCGGGCCGGGCGGCTGACGGGCAATTTGAGCTAATGCAGTCATATATATTCCGCTGTCTCCTCCTGACGCACACACTTTTTTGGGGGTAATCCCTTTTTTTCCAACTCCTCCACCCGAACTACACCGCCGGGTATTGACCGTGAGGCCAGAACAAACACAACCTGTGCGATGTCGAATTCCTGTCCCAAACCCAACCGATTTGTTGTCCCCGTCAGAAAATGATGGGATGGGCCGACGAAACCCGAGAAAAATAAGAACAAGACCACGTTCCAGACTCCAGGCCTGTGCCAAGGCTTCCCAATCTTGATCTGCCCACGACACCAGGCCATGCACCGACAACAATCTCGTCTGGACCATTGCAAGAAGGAAAAACGCAGGCTATGAATAGATAAGTTCAATGTGTTTCGCTCCTAATAGAAACCAAAAAAAAAAAAAAAAAAAAAAAAAAAAAAAAAAAAAAAACAAGAAAAAAAAAAAAANAAAAAAAAAAAAGACAGACACCAGGAAAAGAACGATAATCATCATACACATGGTAACAAAGGAAAGGACTTAGAGTACACTGACGACCCCCACCTCACCTGGCCGCCTCGACTACCTCGAGCGCGGCCATGACGAGCACCAGTGTGCTGGGCAGGATCCAGATGACGTAGCTCTGGAACAGGATCCTGCCCATGACGCCCTCGTACACGTTGTTGATCTGGCAGATCTGGGCCAGCTGCAGTGCCGACGGGGCGCCCGTCAGCAGGAAGCACACAATGACAAAGATGGGGTCGTCGAGGATGCTGATGGGCACGTATTTGGCAAAGAAGGCCAGGATGGGCGCCATGACCAGGGTCGGCAGCAGCATGCGGCACACCAGCGACGCAACCAGCAGCCGCGTCCCGATCGCCTTCTCCTCCGGGTCCACCACGTCGTGGTTCTGCGTGTTGCGGGCCAGGTTGGCGCCGAGCACCACCAGGATCAGAGGCACGGCCACGCCGGCGCTCGACGACACGGCGCTCGTCACGCTGTTGCGGATGAAGGATCCCTCCTGGAAGAAGAGGCGCTGCAGGTCCGGCACCGACGCCACCACTATGGCCATCAGCATCGCCCACAGCGGCGGGTTCATGAACTCCCACAGGAACCCGTACACCTTGCGGGCGGCCCGCGAGAGCAGGAGGCAGCCGCGCTGCACGGGCGCCGGGAGGCGCGCAAACTGGCGGCGTGAGAAGCTCGAGGCCGCGTCCCGGGTGCGCTGCCTGAGCTGACCCACCCGCGCCCGCATGCCCTTGACGCCGCTCGGCGGCTCCGGCTCATCGCTGTTACGGATGCGCGGGAACGACAGTATGTGCTCGCCGGCGTCCGGGAGCCTGTCGTAGTGCTGCTGCAGCGGCGGTGCGAGACCTGCAGGGTTTGCGGGCTTGGAGTAGAGCGAGTGCTTGCGGGCCTTGACTCCGTTGTGTGCGCTGGACGGGCGGCCGCCGTTTCCGTTCTCCGGGCCCTCGCCCTCGCCCTCGTCTTCCGAGTCGGCAGGCGAGGCACGCGAGTGGTTGCCGGTGGCCACGGGTGTACGGCCGGCGGGCTCGTAGCCCTCCGAGTCGGAGCGCACGGTGCCGTCGTCGTCGTACTCGTCCGAGTCGAAGCCGCGCGGATCGACACCTTCGATGCTGTCGGCAAGCAGGGCCCGCGTCTCGCCGTGGCCGTCGACGTCGCGCTGCCGGCCCTCCTCGATCTGCTCGTCGGCGTACTCGTCATACTTGTCCTTGGGCGCGAGGAGGACGTGGTAGCCCCAGCTCCAGCGAACCATCTGGCCCAGCTGCTGGAAGACGAGCAGGTACAGGATTCCACGGGCCGCCACCTCATCGTCGTTGTCTCCCTTAATCCTATCCCAGTGGAGACCCTTGATGGTTTGCGAGAGCGAGATGACGAGCGAGATGGGGAGCGAGTTCGAGTTGCCAAAGACCTGGAGGAAGCACAGCACCCGTCAGCATGTTTCGTACAAGTCGTACGGGGGAACACAGGAGGAGGGCGCTGGTGGTCCCGGTGACGTACTCCCATGGCCGTCACAAAGTTGGAGGCGCGCTTGCCGAAACCGAAGCACCTCGTCACGGCGACCGAGATGAGGTAGGACACGAGGGTCTGGATGACGAAAATGACGGGGATGATGGCGAGCTCCGAGAGCTTGTCGGCATTGAGCTGCGAGGCCAGCTTGGTGAATATCAGACAGGGCGTGAAGAGCATGACGTTGAGGTTGGCGAGGAACTTTTGCTTATCGGCGTCGAAGTGGCCGAGGCGGGCGATGATGTAGCCCGGCAGGCTGACGCAGACGACCTCCATGACGGCGCTGAACACCAGCAGGGCGAGATGGGGGAGGTCTGGGTGGGCATCGTGCACCGGCTTCTTCTTGAAGATGTTGAATGGCGACTGCGCCATCAGCTGGGGCGCCAGCTCTTCCATGTTGTTCGCCCGGAACGACGCCGGGGATGAGAAATACGATGCCATGTACGGCGGGATCTGGTGGTCGGATGCAGGCAGCAAGGAATGAGAAAGGGCACCGTGGCCCTCTTGGAGATGGCGGGAGAGAGGAAAAGAGGGTTGGTCGAGTCGGCGTCCCAAGGATTTCTGGCACCAGGCGTTTGGTGGCGCGAAGCAAGGCGGCGATTTAAAGGGAGCCCCCGTGCTCGATCGGGAGTGTCAGAGTCAGGTGGTAGGTTAGACGCACGGATGGCAGGGCATCTTTATCGGATCGGCGGGTTGACGGGGCGTTGTCGATGGACGGGACGGTCGCAGGAAGGTCGACGCGAGAAGGGCAAAGAACAGGCGAGAAGCGTTTGCACAGCACAGAGGCCTCGTGCGCCAAGAGAAAAAGTGCGGGTCTCGCGAAAGAAGGGGGGAAAATTGTCGTTTCCGATGAGGAGATGGAGGCGCCGCAGTGGATGGCGAGCAGAAAGGGGAGGACAAGGCCACCTGGGCAAGTCTGACTGAAGACGGCGACACACGCAGAGTGCCAGATCGCTGCAGGCTTTGCCGTACCGCGTTTGCAGGCCGCCGGCTTGTCCCTGCGATAAGGCCATGGGTTAGCGGCAGGCGCGCCCCACTCCAATCACACCACGGGGCCAAACGGAGGCGTGCCATTCGATAATGGAGAAGGCTAAAACGCCATGCGTGCCTGAATTGTAGTGGGCAGTGATTTTTTTTTTTTTTTTTTCAGCACCTCCCTCAGCTGGTTCCAAATTCTTGGTCATGGCCAACGAATGCATGACAGATCTGCACGGCGAGCAAAAGCAGAATTCCCTCCCAAATCGCCAACTCAATCCCCTCGGCCAGCAGCCAGCAGCCAGCAACCAGCAACCAGCAACCAGCAACCAGCAGACTTGTGGACTTCTTGACAACCGAGAACCCCGTGTTCCATTTGTATCAGGGTCGCGTCTGAGCACACCCGACACCAGTCTACTTAATCTCGCACCGATACGGCTCCGCGTACCCTGCAACTCTGCGGCATTATAAACTTTTGGTGCCGCGCCCACTAACTGAGCAGCGAGGATTGGGGCGGAGCAACATCAACGCCCTTGGCGAAGAACCAAGCCAGCCAATGCCAACAAGCTTTGCAAAGTCGTGAGGTCATTGTGGTGAACGTCCGAGCTTGCGCCGCCCCACCGTGATTGGCCCGGTCATTTCTTCCCAAACGGGGCGTCTTCCGCACCGACCTGGCCACACGCTCGCTTCGAAGACCAGAGAAGCCCGGCTTCCACGTTGGCGACGCTACTCCACAATCCTCCGCACGCACCGCAAAACATAACCTATCGCCAGCGAAAATGGATATGCTCAAGAAAATGGCCGCCCGCTTTAGCAGCGCCAATCCCGAGGATTCCCGCCCCAAGCCTAGCGAGAACGCCCGAACCCGGGCGCCCAATAGCGTGCGTTCCGCCCAAGAGATTTCGGCCGAGGTGGTCGAGCTCCTCCGCACAGCCGAGAAGAGCGGCCCAGCCTTGCAGCGTCGCGTCCGCGACGTCGTCGGCGAGCAGAATTGGACCGAGAGCATCGCTCGCGCTATCGTCGGTAGCCTCGAAACCGTTATAACAAAGGATCGAGAAAAGGCCGGGCCGGTTTTGGCCGAGGCTATTAACAAGGCCGAGGCGGCTGCGAAGACGGTCTTTACCTTTTCAAAGGCAAATCCATACCTCGTGGCCGGTTTCGCTACTATCGTTGCTATTGGCGTGCTGGCTTTGCTGGTGCCGTGGGTGGTCGAGGCGCTTGGTTTCGGCGAATTGGGTCCCATCGCCGGTTAGTGCTTCTACAACCGTGTTTCTGCTGCTCGGATGTGCATGAGTTGACGGATTTGCAGGTACATTCGCCTCTTGGTGGCAGTCTACGTATGCCGGATTCGTTCCCAAGGGCTCCGCGTTCAGCTTGTTTCAGCGCCTGGGCGCGACCTGGGGCCACCGAGCTTTAAGGGCCCGCCTCTAGGACTCGTTGGCATACCCCATAGTGATTTTTTTTTTTTTTTAAAAAAAAAAAAAATCTAAGCCAGTCCCTTACACCGGGCTCGGAACAACATCATGGGTAAAATTTAAGTCCTTGGTCCCGTGGCTCGGAATCCTTGGAGTTTGACAGGTAGAAGAGCCACCAGGCTCAGGGCGAGAATTAATTGTGGCGGCTTCCCAATTTCCAACACAATCTGCTCGTTAATTTCTATTTAGGTGACATACACGACGAAACTCGCATTTTCCCTTTACGTCAAGACCCATTTCCGCATTTGGAAAGAGGGATGCCAAAGAGTTTCTTCGTCCTCTGTACGCCGGACGAGGCGCCGCTGACTGTCTTTCCGCGCCTAACGACGATAGGAAAAAGCGAGAAAAATAATAATAATTAAAAGTGTAGCTTTTCCCGAAAAGGAATGAATGCATTATAATTATGCCTGGCATCATCTTTCGAATTCTCGCGTAATTATCCGACACCTTTCCGCTTCCCACCAAGCCAAACTCCCCCAGCCAACCAGGACACGACATTTTGCATGAAAAACGTCATAACCCGCAGCGCAGTGACGACATCCCGCCCACGTGTCTCACCACAGCTCCGGCCAGCTCTTCCCCTCACCTCACTGGCCCTTCCTGTCCACAACGAGGCCCATGGCCGGCGCGCCGCCCTTGACCTGCGCCGCCCCCGCCGTCGCCGCCACGGCCAGCGCCTGCTCGATGCGATAGTGCTCGGCGCTGATGTGCCTGCCGTCGGGCAGGATCACCTCGGTCTGCATGACCCGGTACAGCACGAATGGGTAGATGAGGTCCGCGCCCAGGTAGATGCTGGACATGAACAGGTGGAAGCGGTTGGTGAAGAAGCCGTGCTGCTCCGGCCAGTACCACCACACCAGCGCCTCGAACCCGAACATGCCGACCGCCGAGCCGAGTGCCCTGAGGAACCTGCAGGCGGGGGAGAAGGAAGTCAGTCAGTCAGTCAGGCAGGCAGACAGGCAGGCAGACTAGGAATCACACCCCAAGAAAATGAAAAATGACGGCTCACCAAATCGTAAAGCTCGTGCCGCCACTGTGCTGGCGCGAGAGCAGCATGGCCAGGCTGCCGGCGCTGATCCAACACTGCGGGACCAGGGCGCTCCAGATGCCGAGCTCGAGCGTGTCGTAGCCCTCGCGGCCCCGGAACCACTTGCCCGTCTTGTCGCCGAACCCGGCCCCGGGCTCGGACAGCCACCAGGACGAGAAGGTGTAGTTGCCCCAGAGCGCAAACGGCATGAGCACCAGGAAGATCTTGCCCATGTTGCGGCCGACCCAGGGGCTCGAGAGCTTCCAGTCGTGGTGCGCGTACAGGACCGTGGTCCAGACCATGCCGACGTCGAGGAAGAACCAGAGCCCGAGCCCGACCATCTCGAACGGGTGCTCGGCCACGAAGAACGAGTACAGCAGCTCCCAGGACCAGTTGCCGATGGTGGCCATCATGGGCATGCCGTAGCTCTTGTCCTTGATGGCCTTGAGCGTGATCATGGCGTACGCCGTGTACCAGCACACCATGCCGATCACCAGCACGCCCGTCGAGGCCAGCGGGAGCCACTGCGGCACGTGCGGCGGTGGCGTGTCGTAGAGACCCATGGCGAGGGTTGGCAATGGGGTTGCTGGGATGACTAGTCCGAGATAGATAGTAAGCGAGAAGAGACAAGAGCTGGCTGTCAGGCTCGGGACTGATACCCCAATCTCTTGTCTCTGTCTGTCTATCTGTCCGTCTCTGAAACCCGGCAACGATGGACTATAAATACACCCCGCTCACTCGTGTATGATGCTTCCTCCGGCTCGCTCAGGCCTGGGGCGACGACCGCAGGTACGCGGTATGCGCATTGGACATTGGCCATGGTTTACCGTGCCGGCCACAGCGCGCAGCAGCCGACGACGACAGGACGCAGATGCAGAGCTTGTAATGAGACTTGATGGGAGTTAAGCTTTTGCGACAGATGGACGGACGGACGTGTTTCTACCTGGCTGGAGGCGCTTGCAAAGAGAAGCTTCTGCCAGGCCGCGTCGTCTGGTGTCGGAGCTGCTTGGGGCGGGTTGAGCAAGGCCGCGTCTGTGCAGGGGCGTGCTCACGCGCCATGTCGAGATGGGATGAAGGCCCCGCCTGCTGCCCTCTGTGGATGTACGGACAAAGCGACAGCACCACGTTTCCCGAAGGCCGCAGCAAGTGTACAGTGTACACTCAAGAAGAAGCCCCGTTTGTTCAAGGCTTGTCCAAGCCTGTCTGCATGCACCGGCCCGACACGGCTGGTAGGTATGAAGAGCGAGCTGGCGAGCTTCCCAAAATGGACGTCTATGAAGCTGCCCAGAGGCAGCCAAGGCGCGTCAACAAAACTGTCCGTCCGAGCTAGAGGCAGCCAAGACGCCCCAGCTTTGTCCCGTGGCCAAGATCCAGTCCAATCTCTCCGTCTCTCGATTTCTCCTCGCGGCGGCGGCGGCAGCAGCAGCAACAGCATGACTCAGCCAGGTGGGTTTTAGCCGCTGTCGGCCAACCCGGAGGCCCGCCGTCAGTCCGCAGCGGCGGCCGCCGTCGCGGTTGTGTGTTCGTGTGTGGCTTAACGGCTCCCCGGGCCGGAGTCGAATGTGGGGATGTGGGGGAGAGCACACAGCCCTGGAAAAAGGGTCTGCGCCGTTCTGGGTGCGGATCAGGGTTGGGGTTGTTGAGCTGCGTTGAAGCACGTGAATGGAGACAGGCGATGCCCGCGCCAGAAATGGTAATCGTCATAGCCGTGAGTGTCTAGGCCAAAAAGGAACCGTCGGTTGTTGCTGCCGCAGAAAGGGTCCAGTGTGACGTCATGGACCCTCCATTTTTTTTTTTTTCGCCTGGCTCGACCCCAGCCAAGGCACGAATGCGTCGTACCCCAACCGCCCTGTTGACCATGACTTTTCTAGCCAGTAATTCGAAAACTCAGAGTGGTGATGCGTCGATTCTCGACGTCGCAGCAACTCATGCCCTACCAATGGCGCAAGGCGTTCGCTAAGGCTTGCGCAGCGGTGGCAAAAATGGATCAACAAGACCCCATTTTTTTTGCTTTTTTTCAAATCGCCCCCGAAGCTGAATCAAGCGAAGCGAGGCTGGGCTGGATGCCGGGAGTTATTGCACAGTAAGATATGGCGCAGGAAAGCATAGCCATTAGGCGGCTGGACTTGCAGGAGGTGCCCGCCGCATCGGCGTGAGTGGGGTCCAATATCGAGCCGGCTATTTTAAATTTGGAAGCTGGAGAATCGGCGGCGCGAGACAAAAACTTGGCTGGGCCAACGCAGCCATCCGGGTCTGGCCTTGTCGACCCTGTATCTAGCCGCATGTCAACCCCAGCTGCCTACGTAGATCCCCTTATCGGTTACAAGCGTTGCATCCAACGGGGCCAGAGGCTCGAACACGAGGTGTGGCTCGCCCGAGAACAGGATGGATGTTGGCCGGACCTGCATCGAGCAGCACGTCGCCAGCGTCGTGGGCTGCGCTGCTGCCGCTGCCGCCGGCTGCAGGTCCGAGATGGGGGGCGGTGGGTAGCTCCGCCTATCGTCGGTGACCAGGACGGGCAAAATCGAGGCCTCACGCTGTTGCCGCGGACTGCATTGGATGACAGTGCCTGCTTTTTGAGGTGGGTCGGAGAAATAGAGATTGACCGAGCTGGCGGCGGGCCTGTGATGGAGTTGAACGATTGCCTCATTTTATGTAGACAGGTGGACAGACACGACAGGTGATCGAGACATTTGGCTGGCACCCGTCGCTCGCCTGTTTCATGTGAGCGACGATCGTTGGGATCCTGATTTGCGTGTCATCCCTGGCCGAATCCCGCCGTGGGCCAAGCCAAGAATATGGAGAGGGGCCGATCCGGGAGATGCGAAGATTCATGTCTCTGGAGAGGCGAGAAACTCGGGGGCCAGACAGACCTTAGCACGAGGAACTGAGAGGCATGACAGCTCGACCGGCCGTTTTGGTCACGTATTGCAGCTAAACCAATATCGAGCAAGAACATCAAGCCAGGCCAGAGCCCCCTGTCGACTGCAACGTCAGCGACGGCCCTCCCAATGCGCGCCATTGGATGCGACCACTCGGACCCCATCGATTCAAGCCACAAATGCACCAACAACGTCATCGGCCGCCGCACCACAGCGCGGCAGCAGGAGGGTATTACCGGCAATGGATGATGCTATTTCGAACCGGGGCGAAGTGTCTGCGTCCGCTTCTGCTGCTGCTGCTGCTGCCCTTCCCGCCACAACCTACCACACACCTCCTGCAGCCATTCGAATCTGGCGGTGACCATCATAGATGCGCCTTCCCTACAAGTCGGGGCTCGCGCTGGCGGGAGGCGACGTAGGTCAAAAGTCAGGAGAAATGAGGCAGTGCCGCCCCCAGCGCCTTCCCGGCCAATGATTCGCCAGTGCTAGTTTTTGCAGTGGAGCTTGGGTTGTCAAGGGAGGAGCAGTCGATCAAATTTTGACATGGAAGGGGCGGCCAGGACTTGAGAAGGGAAGGCCCCAAGGCCCCGAGGCCCCCGCCCATGGAAGGGAAGAACGACGGACGCAAATTCACTAGAGAATAAAAGCTATAAGAAACGAAGAAAAGAAAAACAAAATCGTAGCCGTCATCGCACCAAACCCAGACCAACCCCGAACCCCAAGCTCCCACCGAACCCGGACCTTCCGGTCCGGCCCAGTGCTGCGAATAGAAAGCTTGCCCTGCCCTGTGGCACGGAAACAGATCGGAGTCTCGCAGCTCCCAACTCCCAACGCTAGCTCCAAAGCCCGGCTAGGCCCAAAGTGGAAGTCCGGGCCCGCCCTGAGCCCCACCAGACCCATACAGTCGAGGTCTGACGCAACGCAGCATCATTTTGAACGACCGACCCCTCGGACGCGCCTGCTTCTTTTCTGGGAGTGCTGTTGTCTGGTAGGTGCTGTGTGTTCAGCGTCCACGACCCAGAACTTGAACTTGATCCGCCGAGCCAGATATCAACCTGTCTTCTCCCTCTCCAAGACGCCTCTTTCGCGATCACTACCAACCTGCCTTTTCCCACGATCTGCCTAGGTACCACCTACTGTTACTAGCCCTCTCTCCTCCGCTACCTTGCCCGCTCCCCGCGATCACAACATCCTTGCGCAATTCGAGTCAGCGAAGAACTCCCTCCCTCCAGACTCCTGCTCGCCACCGCGCTCCCCTCTCGTCCTGGGCGACCGACGAACAAGACGAGCAAGCGTTCCGGCATTGCCAGAAACAGCTCGCCCGCTGCTGGGTGCGCAGAACACCGCACGCAAGAGTACAGTAAGAGCTTCCCGACCGAAGATCCCAGCCCCCAACACGCCGCGACTTTCTCCTCAGAACCGTCCGCAATCGCCGCCCTGTGTGTGCCCAACCGCGTGCCCAACACCCTACTCCCCTCACAAGGCCTTCGCGGAACCGTGCCTAACATTGCCACCAGACAGGCCCGACGTCCCGTCCCCTCGGAGAAGCCCGCCCCGTCTTCGTACAAGCACCTCGACTCCTCTCCACCGAACGCCTTTGCACGGCATGTGGCCATCGAGGTAGTACCACGGTCAACCAAGACGCCGCCACTCTGCAGACAGGCACAGCGAGCCCATGTCTCAAACACAACAGCCACCAGGGCCGCCCCAGGCCGGCTCGGTGCCCGCAACGCCCGACGAGCAATACGACAGCAACCCGACCTCGCCGGGCTCGGAGGCACCCCTAGATGACGACTCCGGAGCCAGCACGCCGCTAGACCCGCCGTCCCCCAGCGTCATGCCCAAGCGCGTGCCCTCCCTGCGCACGGTTTCGGACCCAGAGTCCTCGGCCGCCATGTCGTCCACATCGACCGTTGCTGGCGCGCTGAACCACGCCCGCAGGCCCCCGCCCTCGGCCAACAATCTCCCCACCGACCTCTTGGCCCGCGCCCGCGCCCTGCAGAGCTCACGTCTGGGCCGGCCCCCGATCCAGGGCTTCTCCAGCGGAGGCAGCAGCTCGTCCTCGATGGGCTCGCCCCTGTCTCCCATGGTCGGCTGTCAATCGCCGCCGGGCATGGGTCAGGGCGGCATTCCCGGAAGCTTGAGGCTGCCGCCCAACATGGCCGCCAATCTCGGCGGCATGAGCCTGGGCGGTCGCCCTCTGCCACACGGCTTTCCCAAGTCGGCCCCCATCGTTCCTAGCGCGCGCAAAGCCCCGCCAAGCCTGAGCGAGAGGCGGCAGATGAGGCTTGGAGGCCTGCCCGGCGGCGGAGGTGGCTCCCCGATCGGCGCACCCAAGCTCTCGGATATCAGCGGCGCCAGCGTGCCTGCCGACGGCGTAGATGGCGGATCGGCCAACAGCCAGGGCACGCCCAAGGATGGCGGGGTCAGGGACTCCAAGCTGAACGACTTTAGGAGATACATTGATACAGATAAGGGCTGGATCACATTCGAGGGCGCAGCCACCATCACGAGGACAGGCGTCAACTTTGCCAGCGGTCAGACCTTCAGCATCTCGCTTGACGAGATCCAGGTGCTGGACGAGCTCGGCAAGGGCAACTACGGCACCGTGTACAAGGTCCGACACGCCAAGACGCGAGTACCGCGGTTTGGTCAAGGTCTCAGCGGCTTCAAGCCCGGCGCCCCGTCCCGGCAGTCGTCAGCCTTCAGCTCGGTCTCCGAAACGGGCTATTCCAGCGATTGGGACACTCCGACGCACGCCGACGGCGTCCGCACAACGTCGGGCGTGATCATGGCCATGAAGGAACTCCGTCTGGAGCTGGACGAGGCCAAGTTCACGACGATCCTCAAGGAGCTTGTGATCCTCCACGAGTGCGTCTCCCCGTACATCATCGACTTTTACGGCGCCTTTTTCCAGGAGGGCGCCGTCTACATGTGCATCGAGTACATGGACGGGGGCTCCATCGACAAGCTGTACGGCGGGGGGATCCCCGAGAACGTGATCCGCAAGATCACGCACTCGACCGTCATGGGGCTCAAATCTCTCAAGGACGACCACAACATCATCCACCGCGACGTCAAGCCCACAAACATCCTGGTCAACACGCGCGGCCAGACTAAGATCTGCGACTTTGGCGTCAGCGGGAACCTGGTGGCCTCGATCGCAAAGACCAACATCGGCTGCCAGAGCTACATGGCTCCCGAGCGAATCTCGGGAGGCACCTTCGCCCCGGGAGCGCACGGCTCGGACGGCACCTACAGCGTCCAGAGCGACATCTGGAGCCTGGGGCTGACGATTATCGAGTGCGCCATGGGCAAGTATCCGTACCCGCCCGAGGTGTCGTCGACCATCTTCAGCCAGCTCAGCGTGAGTGCACCCTCGATCACGGCCAGGCCACAGAGGAGCTGTTACCCGACTCGGATACTGACCAGCGTCTTGCACAAAACAGGCCATTGTGGAGGGCGACCCGCCCGACCTGCCCGCCGAAGGCTACTCGGCGACGGCGCGCGACTTTGTCCGCTCGTGCCTCAACAAGAACCCCAGGAAACGCCACACGTACCCCATGCTGCTGACCCACCCCTGGCTAAAGCCGCTGGCCCAGCCGACGACCATCTCGGAGGAGGCCGAGGACGAGGACGCAAGCGGCGTGGCCGACGCGACCGGCAAGCTTTCGCTCGCCGGTGCCCCTAACGGGAGCGACGAGGAGGTGGCCAAGTGGGTGCGCGACGCCCTCGCGCGCAAGCGCAGGGGAGATCTGCCCAGGACGGACAAGCCAGCGCTCCACGCCGCACCGCTCGACACGGTCAGCCCCGCCACCAGCCCAGCAGTCGACACAGAGCTAGGCCGTGCAAGCTAGGGACTGCCCTAGACGGTGGCGATGCTGCAATGCTGGCGTTGGGTTGTAACAAAAGACGAGAACAAAAAGAGAAAGGGTACCGCGGCCGAGCAGGCCCCTACCTCCCTACATTCACCATTGGGCACTGCGCATGCGCACTGCATCCATATCACCCCGTTTCGCTTCTGATGATTACGATATTCCTTTTTCCTTTATTTTTCCCTCCTTTGTCCAGCTTACGGAATACCACTCGACCTACGTCTCGGTTACATGGGTTACACACAAGAAAGAGAGGAGCACCGCTTAGAAGGGAGGGGGAGAATGAGTGCGACAGATGCTCATCATCATCATGACTTGCATTGGTTCGGGTGTTGGCTGGACAAGATACACGGTCGGCTGCGATGACTTTCCCGGGGCTCGATAGACATGGCCTCGTGGTGTTTGTTTCTATGGTCTTTTTCGCTTCCCTGGTTGTATTCCTTTCTTTGGGCGGCGCCCCAGACTTTATTTGCCTTGTGTTATTTCATGACCCACGAATACATTCCATCCTCCCACGGGGATTATCGGCAAGGATATTTCTACTAGTCAATGGCAAGGGTATTGAACCAGTACGGACGTTGTTTGCACGGCCAGTGAAATGACATGAATTTGCGGCATTCTATGCTGGCACGCAGACCAGAGAAGGGCGATACGCAAAAGGCCCCTCATTAAACAACCTGCGTTTAGTATCGGGCTTTTCTAAGCTACGTGATAGCCTCGTATCTCTCGGCCCGCCCAGTCCTCACGGGCAAGGAGGCCTTGACAAAGCATAACTCCACCACCAGAAACCCTCACGAGTCGGACAAAGACAAGAAAAACAAGGAAGGATATTCACGCCTCCGGTGTCAGAGGAGGCAATCGAGAGCAAACCAGCTCGCTTAGCTCAGTTGGTTAGAGCGTCGTACTAATAATGCGAAGGTCGCCAGTTCGACCCTGGTAGTGAGCATTATGAGGTCTCAGCAGTCCGGTTGAAGCCCGGTCCTCATTTTTTGGCCTTGGGCTGGATGTACTATCTTTTGCCTTTCTCGTCTTGGGTTTCCTTTTGCAACGTTTCCGGATGTTCTCTACCAGCCAACGCCCTTACGGCGCCAGAAAGCGAGCTCGGTTGTGCGGGAGAATGCTCCGATAGTCTGCTTGAATAGACGTTGCAGGAGGGAGGAGCAGAGCGAATCGGGCGAAGCGGCGGAAGAGCAGGACGGAGGAGGAGGCAGCGACTGGACTTGCCGGCACTGCAGGGTCCACACGCGATGCAAGGAGTGCAGGTAGATGGGGGTCTGGATAGGTGGTTACAAAGGTAAGCATGGAGTTTAGACGGACACCAGGAATCAGCAGAGAAATACAAATTGCATTGCGTTGTTTTGTAGCACAGTATCTGATATGTTTTACGCAGGATCAGCCAGGCCCCGCGGAACCAGCTCGTCCAGCTCGTCCAGCCCCTTGAACCCGTCCTCGACCACCCACGACCTGCCCCTCTCGGGCGGATGCAGCACCTCGCACGCCCTGCCGACGACGAGCAGGCCCGGCGGCCGGCTGCCCTCGTGCTCGATGGCCTCGGCCACGTACTGCAGCGTCGTGCGGATGACGCGCTGGTCCGGACAGCTGGCGCGCTCGACGACTGCGCACGGCGTTGTTTTGGGCCACAGCGTTCGCCTTGGTCGCTCCGACACTTCCACTTCTGTGCTTTCCGCACCACCGGCCGTCGCCGGCTTTTCCTCCTCCTCCTCCCCCTCGGTGCGCCCCGTCAGCTCCGCCACCAGGCCGACGATCCGGTGCAGCGCCATGAGGAACACGACGGTCCGCGAGGCCACGTGCTCGGGCGGCGGCGGCGGGCGGCCCTTCTTGCCGGTGCCCGTGCAGACGAGCACCTGGTCGGCGACGTCGCGCTGCGTGGCGGGCACGCCGGCGAACAGCGGCGCCGACAGCGCGCTGGTGACGCCCGGCAGCACGGCGATCTGCGTCTCGGCCGTCAGCCCGGCCGCGCGCAGCGTCGCCACCTCCTCGCCGCCGCGGCCGTAGACGTACGGGTCGCCCTGCTTGAGGCGCAGGACCGTCTTCCCCGCGCGCGCGGCGGCCACGGCCTGCGCCATGAGCTCGTCCTGCGCCGCGTCCGCGTTACCCGGGAACTTGCGCGCTATGGTCACGGGCGTGCGGCGCGGGATCAGGTCCAGCACGCCGGCGGGCACGAGCTTGTCGGCCAGCACCAGATCGGCCGCCTGGAGGGCTTTGTAGGTTGCGCGGGTCAGGAGGTCCGGGTGGCCCGGGCCCGAGCCGGCGAGGATGACGCGGCCGCGGGTTGCGGGAGCGGGAGCGGGAGTGGGGGGTAACGGGTTGGCGGCGTTGGTGTTGCTGTCGTGCTGCCCAGGAAGCGACGACTCGACGTAGGCCGCGAGCACGGCGTCAACATCGGCATCGCTAACCGCGGCCAGGCGCTTGAGCGGCCAGTACTCGCACACCTGCGCCAGCCACCGCATGCGCCGCGTCTTGGCCGCCTCGGCGTCGGCGTCCGTCACCAGTTTGTTAAATGTGGCGCGCTGGTCGTACGACTCGTCCTCGTCGGGCTCTTCTTGCCCCTCCTCCTCCTCCTCCTCCTTCTGCATCCTTTTTTGCCGCTTCGGGCTCCTGCCCGCGTCACCGTTCCCATCCTCGTCCTGGATGCGCCTGCGCAGCTCGCCCAGGCGGGCGCAGGCCAGCCCCATGCCGGCGGGCAGGGCGGCGGCCAGCTCGCGGCGCACACGGCCGGCCAGCCTGCAGCCGCGGCCGTTGGTGGTGACGCCGACCTGCAGCGGGCCGTCGGCGTGGGTGGACAACAGACTGAAAGTGCAGAGGCGGGGGGCGTCGACGACGTTGACGGGCACGCGCAGACGGCGGCACAGCGCCGACACGGTCTCGCTCAGCGGGTCGCGCGGGCCGGCCGTGACGAAGACGGCGTCGACGTGGTTTGACGCCTCGGCCCGCCCCAGCGTCGACACGTCGGAGGGGTCAAAGGCCCGCCGCAGCCACTGCACCTCGCCCGAGTCGACGCGGCGGCGCAGGGCGTAGTGCAGGGGGTCGGCGCCGTCGGTGCTGGCGTCTGGGGCGATCAGGATGGGCTTGGCGCCCGCGGTCAGGCTCTGGGCGCAGCGCGAGGCGGCGAGAGGGTTGGTGCCCAGGACCAGGTGCACGTGGCCGCGGCAGTCGACGGCCGTCAGCATGGATGTGTGGTAGGATGCCATCGCTGCGCTGCTGGATGTGTTTGTCTGTTGGTGTGGTTCTTTTTGCCAGCACCAGGAGGAGCACGTCTGAAAAACTCAGCCCCGACGGCGAAGATATACCACTGCCTTTTCAACCAGGGACACCCCTCGACATAAACAACGAAAGACAGGCCCCCGAGGAGTTGCTCGACAAGACGTCCATTTTTTAAAAACGACGGCAGCACTTCCGGCGAGGGATCCGCAGCCGGATATCGGCGTCCTGGGATTCGGGATGAGTAAATTTTAGGATGCTTGGTTTTTTTGGCTGACGCCACCGGCATTCAGCGCTGTCTTATCGCCTGGCCCAGCCAATAGCCGTGGCTGGATTAGCGTCGAGCTTCCGCGGAGGTGAAGCCCCCACGAAAAGGGACGGGGAATTCGGCAGGCAACAGAGCACCTCCGCGGGCTTGTCTGCACAGATATCTTCGTATCAGTGGCAGGGAGACCAGTCGCTTTATCTTTGTTCTGAGCCGCTTGTCTCTAACCTGTGCTCCCTCACCATAGTCGCAGCCACCAGCCCAGCGGTCATTGCTCTTACAGCTCCCTTGCCCCAGCCGCAGCGGCATTGCGTGACCAGCCGAGAAGCGATGACTCGCCGCTGCTGCCCCGCCGGTCAAAGCTGGAGCTGGCTGTTTGTGGATGCGGCGCCAGAACAAACCCTCTGGGCCAGACCCGACGGCAGTGGCGCTGATCAAACCGCGGCCCGAAAATGGCGCTCTCTCGATCGTGGTCAAGGCCCTGCTTCAGACCCCAGCTTGTTTCCTCCCCACGTTCCAAGCCCTCGTCGACGCCTGTGTTTCACGTTTTTTTCGATACAAGCAATCCAGCAGGCCTGATTGGCCGTGAGGAGTCAGAAGGGCCTTTTCTTGGCCTTGCCCGTTCGACTTGTGACTGGACCCTGATTCTCACACCCCGGACTAAAAAGTCACGCAACAAAAGGTCAGATCTTGGTTGCTGGAACCCTGCTAGCGAACGGTGCGACACGCGGCAGCTGACTGCTCTCATTAACTGGCTAATAAGCTGGGGACGGAGCATCACGAGGCGCAGAAAACACGACAAAAAAGCAAAAGGCCAAGTGGTGGTGGTGGGGATGACGTCGCCCAGACCCCAGCCAGGCTCCAACAAAGGCGCCAGACCGTAGCGGGGCCCAGGCCACCTGCTGCTTGGAACATGGCCTCGGCTAAGTTGAGGGTCCCTAAATAAGCTGGGAGCTCGGGCCTGGAGGCGCACCTTCGCTCCACTGTGGGCCGCTCTGGGCTGCTGCCGGTGTCGTCATGGCGTTGAGCTGCCTGTGGCTGCTAGTGGGGAGATCAAGATCGATCTACACATCATATAATTTATGTTCTGTGGCCGTCCGTTGGCTCAATTCGTCGTCCCATCTCGCCTTCTGCTCGTGCAACCCGACCTTGTTTCCCGTCGGCAATTCCTCTCTGTTTTTGTTCCTCGGTTTTCGACGGGAAGGCGGGAGTCTAGGCGATTGTGAGGTTGACATCACGCTGCGACACCTCGACAGGTAGGCATCCAACCGACCAGTAGCCGCTCCGCGCATCCCGAGAGCTCCTCCTCTCCTTCCGGCTGCATCCCAACCTGTCTGCGCCCGCTCGTCCGAACAAACAGGCATCCCAAGATAAGGTCTCTGGTAGCCGCCATGGCCGTCAGTCGTAAGTTTTGCCTGCCTGGCCTCATCCCGTCTCGTTCCATTTTCTCTGACACGGCACACCACCGCAGACGCCTCCCTGGCGCTGGCCGCCGTGGCCCTCCTCGGCGGGTCGCTGGCCATGCTCTTCTTCGTCGTCCTGGCCGGCGTGGCCGACGCCGCCCCGCTCAACAACACCTACTTCCTCGAGGCCAGAACTGCCGGCATCGCGGGAGCCAGGCCCGTGTCTCGCTGGACGTACTTTTACATCTGCGGGCCCGGCAACCTCGACTGCACCGTCCCCCGGCCCGCTCCCGGCGTCGGCTGGGCTTGGGCGCGCGGCGGCGCTGGCGCTCCTGCTGAGCTTGTCGGGTAAGTGGCTTTTTTTGCTGATGCCCTGTGCTGACTGTACGCTGTACACTGCAGCAAAAGGCTGACGTCTCCCCTCCCGGCGTACGCAGACCTTGGGATGATGGGACGACGTCCGAGTACTACTGGTACATGTGGCGGTTCGGATGGGTCCTCTTCCTCATCGCCCTGTTCTTCGAGGTCATGGCCTTTTTCGCCAGCTTCATCGCCTGTCTCGGTCGCCTGGGCTCTGCCGTCGCGGGGCTCGTGTCCATGACGGCGCTGTTTTTCCTGACTGTTGCCGTCGCGCTGATGACGTACGTTTTTTTTTTTTTTTTTTCCTTCTCGGCTCCCTCCATACTCCAACGCAAAACTGACCCTAGCAACAGCGCCACCTTTGTCAAGATGCGCGACGCCTTCCTGGTAGCCGGCATGGACGCTCATATCGGCGTCTACGCCTTCGGCTTCGCCTGGGGCGCCTGGGCCGCCCTGCTGATCGCCACGGGCCTCCTGGCCGCCGGCGTCCGCGGCGGCTCAAAGGCCGACAGGTCCCGCAGCCGCCGCTGGGGGAGGCGCCATCGCAGCGTTCGGAGCCGTCGTTCGCACGAGATGGGGAGCAGGCGCGTTAAGGACAACTACGCATAGCGGAAAGCACAACATCTCTGACGGATGGGAGGCGAGGGAAATACTTGTCGGTAGTGGAAAAGCAGGTGTGGAAACCCAAGTGGGAAAGCCGGGTAGACTCTGGCTCTGGAAAGCCGTGGCCGCATATGATGTGATTTACGATATGATGTTTGATACCTTGGTCTCTTTTCTTGTACCTATTATCGCCTGCGTTGCTTTGCCCTGGGAGGGTGCAGGCTGGCCACGCTCTGTCAAGGCTGATACCCATTATTATAAACCCGTGTAGACGATGCCGACATTGTTCTTGTCGGGAAGCTCTCACGGTCAACACAGCAGCCGCTCAAGCCCGGATCGGGTATTAAAACCTCTCTATGTGCACATTAGTAAAACAAGACGAATCATGTACACAGAATGTCGACGGAAAAAGAGCAAACAAAACTAATAGAAAAAAAAAAACGCCATGAGCTCCTTCCAGCTTTTGTATTCGCTAGTGTTTGGTCGTTTGCCCCGTAAAGCCCATCATGAGAGAAAGGCCCCGCAGGGCCAACAGGACATGAGGAAAATGGAAGAAGCAGTGGACAAGCGACGGGGCCACAAAGAAAATGGCTATTAGAAGGATGGTAGTGAATAAAAGCGCTAAGACGGGAGAGGCAACATTAACGCTGAATCGCCAAGCTGCGGGGGAATCGTTTGGTGGGATAAAGATGCCGGGATGGAAGGAAAAGACAAAGCAGAAGTCCGGCTGACAGCAAGCGAGAAAAGAAAAAGGCCAGGCAGGCCAGGCATAGTGGCGGGACGGGCGTTGCGAGACAGCGACGGGTGTTTGTGGCGCGACTCTTTTGGGGATGCGATATCCCCATCATCGACGCCATCGCAAGCCTCGAATCCCTCTCCGGCTTTCGTGTATTTTTTTTCTTCGTGTTTCATGGTCGTCGGTCCTCAGCGACCTGTCCGGCCAGCCAGCTCAACGCTGTTGTCCGACGGGCGAGGGCGTGGGGCCAAGCAAGGGCAGCACGCGTGCAGCAGGCGACCGAGACCCTACATGACGGTGCACTTGCTCTCCTCGCGGTCCTTCTTGACGCTCAGGGCGACGCGGGCGGCCTCGGTGAAGGCCTCGTTGACGCCGCGGTTGCGCATGGCGGAGCACTCGAGGTAGCGCATGGCGTTGATGCGCCGCGCCACCTCGAGCCCCGTGTCGTACGTGATCATGTCCTTCTTCTCGGCGTTCTTGGTACCCGACGTCTGCGGGCCGTCGGCCGCCGTGCCGTTGGAGCCGCCCGCCACCGCGTTGTCTGCCGCCTCCTCGGCCGCCTCCTGCCTCAGATCGCACTTGAGCGCCACCAGCACCAGCTTGACCCCTGGGCAGTTGTCGGCGATCTCGCCCACCCACTTGGACTCGACGTTTTCCAGGCTGTCTTTGCTGTCGACCGAGTAGCATAGCATTATCAGATCCGTGTCATCTGGTTCGTACCTGTGTTAGCTCGGGCCACGGACGGCTTCTGCTGGGCTGGGAGGGCGACTGCACCATATGAAAGACTCCGTAGGCGGTCAAATTCCTCCTGCCCCGCGGTATCCCAAAGGGAGAGCTCGATGTGGACATTGTCGACGAAGATGTCTAGAGAGAAATGTCAGAGGGCTGTCTTCTGCCTGGTTTCTCGCAATGCTGGCTGGCATACCGTGGACGTAGTTCTCGAAAACCGTTGGCTCGTACACGGTCGGGAAGTATCTGCCGACGGGGTCAATCGTTGTCAGCACGACGCGGCACGACCAGGGTGGGACGACGGAGACATGCTTACCCTCTAGTGAAGACGTTCAGTAGCGACGTCTTGCCGCAAGCACCGTCGCCTCTGTTCCTTGTCAGCAATCGGCCGTCTTGGACCAGTCAAGTTCCCGCAGAACCAATCCTTTGATGTTGTCGACAGCAGCAGGTCGGGGATGCGCCAGGGGCGGACTCACAGCAGGACAAGCTTGCGCTGAACCTGCTTGCTTCCTCCGCAGAGAGAGAAGGGCATCGTGGCGGCGTTTGTCGGTTGTGCTGGGCTGGATGCCGTGGATGGTGGGGAGGAGAGATATCGAAATCGAAACCGAAATCGATAGGGAGAGACGGGGGCAGCGGGCTGACGATGTCGAGCTCAGCTGGCGGCTCTGGGCGGTTGCTGAGTCGCTGTCAGGGCGGCGACTCGCGTCGCAAAAGGGCACGGCAAGGCAGGGCAGGGCAGGGCAGGGCGGCAGGGCACGACGAGAGCCAGACTTCGACGGACTGACTGCGATTGATTGAGACGTCGGCGAGTAGGAGTCGCTGAGACGGGTTGAAACGATGGAAGGAAGCGAGAAACGACGATGAGGCGACAAAAAAAGAAAATAAAAAAAGAAAGAAAGCCGGATTGGGCGGTGGTGGACGAAGCGTCGGGTGGTTGTGTGGGAGCGTTGCCGCAGCCAAATTAAAAAGAAGCGAAACGAGTGGGTGGGCGCTGCACAGCGG
This sequence comes from Magnaporthiopsis incrustans, assembly GCA_003049425.1. Lineage (NCBI taxonomy): Eukaryota > Fungi > Ascomycota > Sordariomycetes > Magnaporthales > Magnaporthaceae > Magnaporthiopsis > Magnaporthiopsis incrustans. The sequence goes on from PYSR01000054.1 coordinate 83,884, forward strand.
CTCAATGCTAATGCAGCGCAGATGCAGCGCAGTGACGCGGAGCCAATCGAGTGAGGGCGCACTGCTGCTGGCAGTGGCTACCACCTACCCGAAGAAGGAGCGCAGTCCAGTCTGGGACAGCCCGTGCCAGCCGCAGAAACCGACCAAAGCCAAGCCGAGGCGCGAGTGGACGTTGAATGAAAAGCAAGGTAGAGTCAAGTCGCTATCGGATTCAAAAGCCGAAAAGACGTTTATGCATAGGAAAGCGAAATATCGACTGCGTTCGATACCGACAGAGTGGACGGGCTGCTAAGATGAGGGTGCCACGCCGCCTGCATCTTCCCAGCAGATCATCTCCGCAGCAGATCGCCCGCTAATTCAATTAAAATGAGGGGGCAGGGAGGTTGGCGGCAAGGGGTGCTGCACGTGAGCCGTCATGTGACGTGCTATTTTTAGAACCAGCTGCCAAGCATCACGATACCTGTAGAGAATTTCGCATATTTCCAGATCAAATCATTAGTTGTCCAGTCGCCAAGTTTGCTCGGGTATCGAAATATCAAACAAGACTCCCCAACCCATAATCCTACTCCTCGTCCTTCTGCAGGCCTCGTTTGCTCCGTCCAAGCCGGTCCGATAGCGACATCTCGCCCGCCTTGCGGTGCAGCCCGTTGACAAAAGCTCTCCCGCCACCTTGCCGGTTGTCTTGCATTCTCGCCCGAGCATCCGCCTCCCGTTCGGCCCTCTCGCGCGCCTCGATTTCGGCCAGCCTCCGCTGTCGATCCTGATCCAGCTCCGAGGCTGCTTCCTGCATGGCCGCCAGCTTGCGAGCCCGCTCTTCTTCGGCGGCTTTGTCGTCGCCGCGATTCCTCGGGCCTCCGTTCGGTCTCGTATTATTATTGTGGCTGTGGCGCGTCCACTCGGCGCGGGAGTGTCTGTTTTCGTGGCGTCCCTGGTCGCGTTCCGACTCTCGTCGTGAAGCATCTCGCCTGTCATCGCGATGCCGTGGCTCAATATCATCCCGAGTGGCACGACCACCTTCTGATGGTTGGCCGCGATGACCATCTCCTGACCGGTCGCCGTTCTTCAAAGGTGAGCGAGGCCGCCGACGGCTGCTTGCTTCGTCATGTGTTCGCGAGCGCCTTGGCGATTTTGAACGTGACCGATGGCGGGATCTGCTGTCTTGGCGCCTGCGGCCCTCGTCATGGCGATCATGTCGGTCGCGACGACTTCTCCTGTCCCTAGAATCGTCGCGTCGGCTGCGAGATTTTCTCTCGTCGGCTGCGCCGTTCCTCTCCCTGCTGCGCGATCGGTCGCGGTCATCAGATCTCCTCCGCTTGTGGCGTCTGTCACGGTCGTCCTCGCGGTCGTCACGATGGTGGCGGCGGTGTTTTTTCTTGTCGCGGCTCTCCTTTTCATCTTCGATACCCATCGAGGCTAGGAGTTGGCGGCGCTTGATGGGATCGTTCATCATAGCTTCGTAGGCGGCCTGTTCACGGCGCTTGATGGCGAGAAGGGGGTCCTCGCGGATCTTTGCGGCCGTGTCGCGGGCAGAGTTTGCGTTGCCGAGGGCCATGAACTTGGCCTCTGCCGCCGTTGACTCTACTTGTTTGTTGTCATTCTTGGTGAGGATGTTGTCGATGCGACGCTTCCCCAAGAGGAAGCCTTCCAGCTCTTCGGTGGTCCCGAGGGCGCCATCCGTAGGGCCCTGGTAGAGAAACTCGACGCGGTCGATGCGCTTTGTGCCGCCAGCCTCTTCGATCTGTTTTTGTAGTTCTTCCTGCGCGCGCTCCTCTTTGAGTTCTTGGATGCGCTGCTGCGTCTTCTTGCGCTCTTCGAGCGCGCGCTGCTCCGACTCGTAGACGCGGCGCTGGTTGGACAGTAGCTGGGGGTGCCAACTCTTCTTGAGGTTGAGATCGCCGCCTCCCATTTTGACGGTGGTGGCTGGTTAGACAGCTTGCGCGAGTGTTTTGGTGGAGCGCCGGAGAAGGCTGTCTGGCGTATATAGTCGAGGCGGATTTTGGCGACGAATAGGACCCCCTGGTGCTTTGTCTCGAATGTCTCCAGCGTGGAATGGCGATTTGAAGATGGTGGATGGAAGTGCGAAGTTGGCTGGGGGTGGCGATTGCAATCTGGGATGGTCGTCTTTTCAACTTGACAGGCGAGAGACAGTGTTCTAGCGCTGGCCGTTGCGAGCGGTACCGCTCAGTACAGTTTAACTAGAATTTCAGCCCACAATTCCCAGCGATTTGGTTGTGTCAAAAGTACTTTTCCGTACCCAACGGTATGACCACCACCCCGGCCCACTGAATCCTCAAACCCACTGGGAAGAGACCCACACAATCGATAAGCCAGCCCCGCGGGGCTGGCTCCATCTATGGCGACTTTCAGCTTCCATCCAGCTTCCCGTCCCAGCTCCAACAGCCAGAAGCCTTTTGCCGAGCAAACAGCAGCCATCAACAGCCTCTTCCCTACACCACAGCCGCGCCCCGCCAGACGAAGACTCCCCATAACCAGAGCCAGAGCCAGAACAGCTGCCCACAATGTCCGACGACGACTTCATGCAGGCCTCGGACGAGGAGGAGTATGATTTCGACTACGAGGACGACGATGACGGCAACGACGAGGCGGTCGATATCGAGAACAAGTACTACAACGCCAAGCAGCTCAAGCTGAGCGACCCGGAGGAGGCGATCGACGAGTTCCTCGGGGTGACGGCGCTGGAGGAGGAAAAGGGCGACTGGGGTTTCAAGGGCCTGAAGCAGGCCATCAAGCTCGAGTTCCGGCTGCAGCGCTACGACAAGGCCATCGAGCACTACGAGCAGCTGCTGACGTACGTCAAGTCGGCGGTGACGCGCAACTACTCGGAAAAGTCCATCAACAACATGCTGGACCACATCGAGAAGGCGTCGGCGGCGGCGGACGCGGACGCGGGGGCGGGCAAGTGCCTCGAGGCCTTCTACTCGCTGACGCTGCAGTGCTTCCAGAGCACCAACAACGAGCGGCTGTGGCTCAAGACCAACATCAAGCTGTGCAAGCTGCTGCTGGACCGGCGCGACTACGCGACGGTGACGCTCAAGCTGCGCGAGCTGCACCGGGCCTGCGAGCGCGAGGACGGCACCGACGACCCCAGCAAGGGCACGTACGCGCTCGAGATCTACGCGCTCGAGATCCAGATGTACGCCGAGACGCGCAACAACAAGCAGCTCAAGCGCCTGTACCGGCGCGCGCTCAAGGTGCGGTCGGCGGTGCCGCACCCCAAGATCATGGGCATCATCCGCGAGTGCGGCGGCAAGATGCACATGAGCGAAGAGAACTGGAAGGACGCCCAGTCCGACTTCTTCGAGAGCTTCCGCAACTACGACGAGGCCGGGTCGCTGCAGCGCATCCAGGTGCTCAAGTACCTGCTGCTGACCACCATGCTCATGCGCTCCAACATCAACCCCTTCGACTCGCAGGAGACGAAGCCGTACCGCAACGACCCCCGCATCGCCGCCATGACGGACCTGGTGGACGCCTACCAGCGCGACGACGTGCACCGCTACGAGGACGTGCTGAAGCGCAACACGGACCTGCTGGCCGACCCCTTCATCGCCGAGAACATCGACGAGGTGACGCGCAACATGCGCACAAAGGCCGTCCACCGCCTCATCGCCCCCTACCAGCGCCTGCACCTGTCGTGGATCGCGGCCCAGCTGCGCATCGGAGCCGACGAGGCCCGCGACATCGTCGGCTACCTGATCCTGGACGGCCAGGTCGACGGCAAGATCGACCAGCGCCGAGGCATCGTCGAGATCGACTCGAGGACCGACTCGGACCGCACCCGCGCCATCTGGGACCTCGCAGTCACCATCCCGCTCTACTATGACCAGATATTCAAAGACGGCGAGGGTCTACGCTCCGTCACGGGCGACGCACCGTTGGGTGGTGGTGGTGGCGGCGGCGGCAGCGGCGGTCCAGGCGGCAGCGACTTGATGGAGATTGGCGACGGCCACCCGGGCGGCGGACCGTCGAGGCTGAGTCGCCGCGCCAAGGCTGGAAATCTGTACAAGGCCGCCTCGGGGTCGGGGTCCAGCGGCGGACACGCCCACGCGTCGTCGTCGAGCGGCATAAGCGGCGGCGGCTCGGCGGTGTGGCAAGCATGAGCTTTGACGGGGGAATCCAGGCCTCCATAGTACGATGCAGCCTTTGTCAGGGCCTGAGCCTGCTTTTGTGTTTTGTCCCAAACAACTCTCGGTCCCGAACCAAGCATGTCGTGTGGACATGTCACTGGGTGTGTTCCTTTGTCTATTTGCCGTGCATGCTACTGCTCACGTAACCCTGGGAGCTGGGCATCAATTCGACCGGCCGCCTTGGGATCCACCCGGTCCAGCAAGTCGATAGTGTCGTTGGCATGCTCTAGCATCCTCCCTGCTACGAACCGCCGAAGCAGAGCCGCAGGAAGCCCCCGACACCAGCCCCAGCCCCGTGTCTCAACGTTTGCCCTCGTTTGCCCTAGCACAAGGAGCCACCTTGCGGGAACACTCGGTGAAAGCCTCGGCGCTTCCCAGGACGAGATGGATGCATCTTTGTCCCCACCTCGTATACGAGGAGCTCCTATGATGCCGAACAGGGAGGGACACCTATCATCTGTCACCTGTTTCTGGCTGCTGCTTGGGCATCAGGCATTGCTTTCACCGCCTGTAGACTGGAGTCCCCTACGTCCCGTTTCTTTTGCCCGGCCGCGACCCCGCGGCACGGCAGCTACTCGGGACCAAACAGGTGCCCGCGGGGGCCGGTAGACGTGCCCAATGATTGGCGGCGCCGACCCGCAGCGGTGACGGCTTGGATTTTTTCCTTTTTTCTTTTTTCTTTTTTTCGTCTATTTGGCTGTGGTTACGGTATTCTACCCGCTCGTTCGAAATCTGACATTTATAACAGACAGCAGGGCAAATAAGTCCGGGCCACGACGCGAGGCGCTGTTGGAAAACAAGGGAAAGAGGAAAACAAAACATGCAGTATACAGGAGGAGCGGTCACCACCTTCTCTGCAAACATAGACGAAAACGGCTTGGTTCGATGCTGACAAGATGACTTTTTTTTTTTTTTTTTTTTTTTTTTTTTTTTTTTTTTTTTTTTCCTCCCCCTNTTTTTTTTGCTGTTGCTCTACACATGCCGCCTTGATAGACAGACACAAGATACTGAAACCTGACTTGTCATGGTGCACAGGGCGTCACGCTTGGCGCTAGAGACGCTGTCTGGCTGGTCGGCGGGCCGTGGGAGTAGGTGGTTACTTTGAAATGTGTGTGATTGGACCAGAGAGACAGACGGCTTGTGCTGTGGGTAGGCAGGTAGTCGGCAACTGCAGCCGCCCGTGACGGCGGTAGTTCAGAGACGGGGAAAGGGAGGTATGGTCATATTGTAAACAAACAAAACCAAGACCAACAAAAAAGTAGGGGTGGAGCGCCGGACGGCTCTTCCGCCGCCGGATGGAAGAGCGAATTCCTGCGACGGATAGGCCCTTTCGGATCTCGGAACCACCAAAGCAGGGGTGGGGAAGGGGTGGTCTTCCTGGCTGTGTCGCTGCCTCATGCTGCACAGTACGCTTTCCTTGCCCGCCTGCTGAGACGACGGCCTATAGCAATGGGACTAGGGAGACAGGAGGCGGGGTGGCCGTGGCACGAGACGCTGAACAGCACAAAGTGGTCTGTCGAACAGGTTGGCTGGCACAACACTCATGCACATCTCCAAATCCAGCCCGGGGCGGTGGATGGATGGACGTGATTGGGGCGCCAAAAGGCTTGAGAAACGAGTAGGAGTTGTTGGCGTCGTCATTGACGAGACGGTGGCCGTGGCTGTCGTGGACTGGATATGCATGCTGAGGTACTATGTGCGCAGATACGGCAGGTTGCTTATTCTGCATGCTTCCGGGCACATGCCTCTGGGTGGCTCGCCTTTGGGGTCAGGGGCGATACCTGCCTAACCTAGGTCTCCGTCTTTCTCTCCGCGTTGCTCCCACTTCTTTCCGGCTCCCTTGCTCGCTCGCCGCCTCTTGCTCAACGCACGTAAGAGGTAAACAAGGACTGGCTGGGCAAAAGGACACGCAGCCTGCCGCTGGCGTCATGCGACAGCGGATGCCCGCAGTCACCGGCCCGTTGCCCTCTGTTTGCCTCGCTCGGTGTGTGCGTCGGCAAGGCGCGGGCACGGCAGGCCACAGTTGGGCGAGGGATGCATTACGCAGCCCAATCGGCGTAGGAATCACACAGATACACAACCTCCGTCTACACGAAGGCGGTGTCGGTCGGTAGCATGAGGTGCCAAAATAAATAAAAAGAAAAAAAAAAACGACGTGTCACGGGTGACAAAAGGCAACCCTGCCGTATTTGCCCGGAGCCTGACCGACATGTCCGAGATCGTGTCCTGCTGGCAGGGGATAGGTATCTCCTCGGCGAAAAGGACCGGACGGGAAAGCCACTGCCGCGCTGGCAAACATTCCGAGTACGTAAAGGAGGGCGGCACTGGGCGGCTGAGCCAAGATGTGGAACGGGACGCCCTCCGGCTCGGTTCATAGGCTGTGACGCATCGCCGCAGGCTCTACCCCTCGCAGATCGGAATTGGCCAACGGGCAGGGGGGTCGACAACGAGGCTTTCAAGCCCCATTTCGCTTATTCTTGGTCAGCTCTGTCGCCCCTTGCCCTAGAAAACGCAAAAGAAGGAAAAAAGCACTTTCTCGGACCAGATGAATTCCAAAAGGGGCCTGCTGACACACATCCGGTGCCGTGTGGTCAGGCAATGGGAAGGCCAAAGCCAACAAACAAGAAAATATTTTCCGCTAGCCTGCCGCGCAGAGGCTGGAAATGAGTTGGAGCTTCTTGGCTGCCTAAGCCCCTCATCTCCAGAAGCATAAATCCGCCCTAGAGACCTCAAGGGTGGCGCTAGAGTTCGAGCCAGCAGCCAGGGCGGGCGGTCGTCTCCGCTCCCACCAAGAACGAGAAAACTCCGGCGCTACCGGGTGGGATAATGCAGCAGCAGCGGCGGGTCCGTGGCTAATGCCGGATGACGATAAAAAGACGAGAGAATGCCAGGGAAAGGGTGTGCGTGATTTGGCAGCGGCGCGAGGAGAGAACAACTGAGCCAAGACGGCGACTACACCGTAAGTTCTCCGAGGTTTGAAAGCCATAGACCGGCGTCTCTGCCAATCAGAGCTCCAAGGGATATCTGTGGAGTGCGTCCGTGCATCGGAGGGATCGCCGTGGCGAGCGAGGCCAGGGGCGGACGGTGGTGCGATGGGGCGGTCCATGGTCCATGGTCCACGGTCCCGGAAATTCGGGTTTGTCAGTCTGAGGTGTGGGGGAACAGAGTACTGTGGGCGAGACGGAAGTCCAAGAGGACTTGGCCGAGGTGAGGCGGGTGTCTGTCGTTGGACGATGGTAGCAGACGGCAGTAAGCACGGCGACATGGAGTGGATACTGATAGCCAGGGCCTTTGACGTGCCACGTTTCCGCGCAAGTGCGAGAGCAAAGAAGTGAGGAAGCACCCTGACCAAAAAAAAAATGGCAGTCTCCTCAGAGATACCTTATTCATGGGCCCACCACCTAATTCAGCCAGTAAAACCTCCGTCTCAGGGCTGAAGAGCTGCCATCTTTTTTGTTTCGGGGATCGGGGAGGAGGGTGGGAAGGAAAAAAAAAAAAAGACAAGGAAAAAAAAAAGCGCCTTGTTTGTTTGAGGCAGCCGGTGTGCTGCAGCTACCGTCGAATTGATCAATCACATCTCTTCCCGTCTGCCCCGGACGTGACTGTTCCTTCTGAGTGGGGTCATGCGAGCGTCCGGTTCGCCGGCTGCACGACTTGGCCCCACTTTCTTCTCCATCCCAATTTGTTTCTTTTCTTTTTATCTCGATCTCTTTTTTTCCCCTCGGGCGGCCACTTTCCCTTTACGCCCAGACGGCCTCCTTCTTAGCTGCGTCAGATATTGCACGCCTCGCATCCCTGCCCGGGATAGTGGCTTTTTTTTCTCCTGCAAAAAGGCACGATGCGCAAGAGCTAGTTGGCCAATGGCTAACACGGCGGCGGCGTCCATGTCTCGCCAGAGTCTCGCAAACCGGCGCACATGGCAAGAATACACGGCGGAACTTTTGCTCCACGGCGCCAGCGGGCGGCAGAAGAAAGAGCATGAGACTGGGGAGCTCCAGGCCGTCGCCCGGACTCACCTGCTAGCTCTGGCGACCCACTCCCAACACCAGACAACCTGACCCCTTTCCAACGCAACTGATCCCAGGAGCCCAGGCTGCTAGCGCTCATTGAAGCCAGAGAGGCCGGCAGGCAGGCCCAGCACTGGGTAGCCTGGTGACACTTTGTCCGGAGCGAGAGACCGAAAGAAAGAAAGAGAGAGGGGGGAGAGCTCGACGGCTGACCTGCCCTCGTCAAGGGAAAAAAAAAGTTAAAACTGACAGGTCACTGCCGGGCGGGCGCACCAGACGAAACACCGCGGCCTCGTGCAGCCGACAAAAAAAAAAAAAAAAAAAAGGAAAGAAAAGCGCCTGCGGCATCCTGCATGTCCGTCTGCCCTTGAGCCGAGCTGTCCTCGGTTCAAATCGAAACTAGAGGAAAGCAAAAGCAGCAAGCTGTTTGCGAGTGGTGAGGTTTGGTCCTCAGCTTGCGCCCTGGCAGCCCGTGCACATGTCCACCAAAACACATCGGCAATTTCCCACCCTGGTCTCTCTTTCTCTTTGCGTTTGTCTATCGAAATCGTCCTTGCGCCGCCACCGGCTAGCCGTGCCATCCCCGTTGCCGACGCGCGGTTCACCCGCCGCAGGACAAGGTATCATGCTCCGCGGGTTTCCTCGCCCCTCCAGCCCGGGGAGCCTGTTCGAAACGGGCAAGGCTTGCTTTCCCTCGTGTGTGTTTCCTTGTCCAGCCTAGGTGCATACATGTGCAGCACGGGTCAACCATTGGCCGCACAAGACGAGGGGGCGGGCAGGCGTGGGATGTGTTCCAACACGGCACGCTGAGAGTTTTGGCGTTGGCCGCGTCCCGTGTCTGATGTCTCTGCTGCTGCTCCTGTGCGCCATCCCTGCCCGGCTATATATACATGGAAAGGGACGGACCGGCGCTCAGATGCTGGAGGAAGCCTACCTAATGTCCGGCTTTCCCAACCGTTGAATCCATCCATGTTCAAGCGTTGACGGTGCGCCATCGAAAGGATTTGCCTACTTGACGCCTCGCTCGCTGCGTCCCTCTCCTCTGCTTTCCTGGCGGCCCCCCTCACTGACAGGGGAGCAACAAGCTTGCATGTGCATACATAGAGCGCAACCACCCCCTCGCTCGCTCGCCCACCAAAGGTAATTTGGACGCGGCCGCTCCATCGTTCATAAGCAGACCGGTCTGCTGATTCAGGCTGGCTCGCCCTACTGCGCCGGCACTTACTCCTCTTTCTGCCACCACGGGACCTCTGGCGAGGCGAACACGGGCGGACTAGCCTCGGACTTGGACTGGACTGGACTGGACTGGACTGGAAACGCCGAGCGAGCCTGGTCGGGACGGTTGACCGTCGTCGGAGCCGCAGGCAGTGGCTGCGGCAATTGGTCCTCGTCCGGGCAGCGACAAAAAAAAAGGACAAAAGACATGTTCCTCCCACAGCCCACGCTGTACGGCGCGTCGTTTGGATACCATGGTCTGGGTGACGCCTTCGCCGGCGGCGGGTTTCCAGTCCAAGGCGCGCATCCAACCAGCTTTGTTGGCAGCAGTGCTGGGTGTGGTGGGTGCAGTGGATCCCCAGTCGGTGGGCAGGAGCACCTGCACGCCTTTGAGCTCCACCACCAGCACCACCAGCACCACCAGCACCATCAGCAGCGCCGTCTACAGCAGCAGCAGCTTCTCACCCAGGGGCAGGTGCCACCGCCGCCGCCCACCTTCAACACCAACCAGCAGCACCACCAGCAGTACCAAAATCAGCAGCATCGGCACCAGCAACAGCTCCAGCTCCAGCTCCCGCCCCAGTACCTCCCACACCCCAACCACCTCGCAGACTCTCCCCGTCGCACAATCGCCGCCATGGATGACGCCTCGCCCCGGGACGACGTCGCCGCCCAAGAAGCCGCCGCGCGCGACTACCAGCCACAGCTCGAGGTGAGCAGACCCTGATGTCGACCTGGTCATGGCGGCCACGATTTAATTCTCCGCCGCTCTTCCCCGCATTCTGCCCCGTGGCCCCCACGCTGCTGGAGCCGATCTTGGCCCGAATGGAGCCCGAGTGCGAGTCGTCGAAGCCAGCTAACGTCGTCCCCAACTCGCTTCCAGGGCCCCCTCGTCGGCGACAGGACCACGAGCCACGCCATCACCGAGCAGTACGCCAAGGCCGATCCCGTATACGTGGAGAAGACAATCGTGAGCAATCTCCAGGCTCCGCTGGACCGAAAAGACAGCACAACCGACTGCTAACTCTTGTCCATCCCGTCCCGCAGGCCCTGCCCGAGACGTACTCGCATTACCGCCCGATACAGGGAGACGGCAACTGCGGCTGGAGAGGTACGGGCATTGCATCCCCTCGCCGGCAAAGCCCCATGCGGCAGGTCCAGAGACACGCTCGCTAACCAAGCAACCTGCGCCCGCTCCAGCGATCGGCTTCGGCTACTTCGAGGCCCTCATCCTGACGGCCACCCCGGCAAAGGTCGCCGCCGAGATCGCCCGCCTCACCGAGCTGGGCCGGTATATAGAAGATGTCGGCGGCTTCCAGCGCTTCCTGTGGGAGGACATGGCCGAGGAGACCATGCTCATCCTCGGCGACATCCAGGCCAACCTGGCCAACCCGGAGGCCGCCCTGGCCTCTCTCCAGGCCAAGTTCAACGACGCCGACGTCTCCAACGCCGTCATATACCACCTCCGCCTGATGGCCGCCTCGTACCTCAAGGGAAACGTCGGCGACTACGAGCCCTTCATCGGAGGCAGCGCCGAAGACTACTCGGCCAGCACCATCGAGCCGCCCAACCGCGAGATCGAGCACGTCGGCATCATCCTGCTGGTCGAGGTTCTGCTCAAGCCGGCCGATTTCGTGCTCGAGATCGTGTACCTGGACCGCACGCCCATGTCCAAGGCCAACACGTACCGCTTCCCCGACGAGACCAACGACCGGGACGAGTCGGACCTCGGCCCGATGATAACCCTCTTGTACCGACCTGATCACTACGACATACTGTACAAGCCTCCGCCGGAACCTGTCGACATCCAGGTCCATCGTGCCGCCGCCTTTACGCACCAGCTCCAGATCGACCCGGCCAGCATCGCCCCGTGCGGCCCCATGGACGATGTGGTAGACTTTGGCCTGCTCCTCTCCATGGCGTCTCCCTACAACGCCGGTGCCGGGAACCCCTTGGACGCCATGCTCCCTTTCGGTATGGGCCCGGCCGCCGCATACACACCGAGCCCGGAGGCACAACAGCAGCCGCCGCCGCCGCCATGGGGCGAGACGGCGTGCTCTCAGCACAACACGCCCGCCCCTTCGGCCTCCCCGGCGTGCAGCGTCATCGCACCCAACCCACATCACCAGGAGCGATCGCCGCCGATGCAGCAACAGCTCGAGCATCAGCAGCCGCCGCCTCCGCCACCGTCAGAACACGTGCAAAGCACGGTGCATCTGACGCCCTCCCCCAGCCTCACACAAGCGCTGCGCTTTAGCAAGTACAGCTTCCCGGCAAAGACGCCGGATGTGGCCGAGGACGTCCAGATGGTCGACGACCAGGCTTTGGCCTTGGCTGCCGTGACGGAGTACCGCCCCGCGACTACGCGCGCGTTCGAAAACAGCCACTTCAACCCTGCGCACTACGCCAACCCCAACTTCCAGCCGGAAGTGTACCACTATCCTCCGCCCTATGAACGCCGCCGTTCGACGGACGACGATGCGTCTGAGGGGACAGGCGGCACCACCAAGCGCAAAAAGAAGGAAAAGCACATCAAGACCGAGCCGAAAGAAGATGTTTGACCAGACGGGGACGGACGTGCTAGACATGATCCGATAACCCCACGATGGTCGAATAACGACTGACCGCTTGGCGAGGAATAATTGAGCGGGCTTTCAACGAACAGCATTCATTGGCTTCTACTTTTGCCGTCTTTTCTTTACTCTCCACTTTCCACTTGAGGGTCAAATAAAACTAATCCACACCCCCCACACCTATTCCTTGGGCCCGAGCCTCGTGGTTTTTGCATATTTAATCGTCTGTGTTGTTTTGGTTGGCCTGCGGCAAATTGTTTTACGGGGATGGCATTTTCAGTCTGCTGAGCGGGGTGGTGTGGTTTGAATCCATCTCTTTCCACAAACGCAAGGACGCGGCATTGCGTGGTACTGGCGGTGTTTTCTGTGCTTTTCCTTTTGAGAATCGGATGGAAGGAGAAAAATCAGGTGTTTGTTAAAAGATGTCAAGTCGGTAGTTGTCAACTTGAGCATGTTTCGGTTTCATTCTCTGTGGGCTTTCAACATGCGTCTTGTGGATGTGGTAGTGTGTTTTCCGCGTCTGGTCTGGCGACGGGCCACAGCCGCGATTCCTCTTCGATCAGCCTGGCCTCGTCGGCGACGTCTGTCACGAGCTGCCGAACCTCGTCGTCGCCCACCGTCGCCACGGCTAGCTTTCCGGCGCTATGGTCTACAGCGATGCAGGCAGCAAACTCTGCAGCCCAGGCGTCGGCGACGGCGCGGCCTGCATCTACCGGGTCTAGATCTAGCCCGGCTTCATCATAACCACCCCTGAGAAGACGCAGCTCCTCGGCCACGGACGTGACGTGCTTGCCCTCCAGGCCGCAGGGCACGAAGCGCAGCCAGGGATTTCTCGTAATCTCCTCCACGCTGCCGCTGGTAGTCGATGACGACGTCACGGGCGTGGACAGGTTGAGCGCGACGCCGAGCCCGGCCACGTGGCGGCGGAGGTGGACGCCCATGGCGGCCACCTTGCGCGTTTCTTCCCCTTCTGCCGTGCCGGCCGTGGTCAGCCAGACGCCCGGGTCGCAGGTCGTGGCGCCGACCAGCCCCCAGAGCCGGGCGAGGATGGTGCACGTGACGGCCTGCAGGAGGCTTGCGTAGGACCGGACCGTGTGCGGGCGGTGAAGGCCGGCGCCTCTGAGGTCGAGGACGGGCCAGACGACGAGCTGGCCTGGGCCGTGGTAGGTTGTCAGGCCGCCTCGCGAGGTGCGGAGGACGATGGGTTCGTAGGGGTGGGGATGGTGTGTGAGGTGGAGAGGCTCGGTGAGCGCTTGGAGGGAAGGTGGGAGGATGTGGGAGGAAGAAGAAGAAGAAGAAGAAGAAGCAAAAGAATTCTGCCGCCGGCCGAGGGTGTACGTCGGCGTGGGCGTGAAGGTCACGAGGGCGGGTGGTGGTGGAGACGAGGACGGCGACGACGAGGAAGAGGCCTTGAAGACGAGCTGGGCGCGTTGCAGGCGGGCTTGGATGGCGGCCGCGACGCAGTAGCTCGGGTATGCCGCCTGGGCCGCGTTGGACGGCAGGTGGATGTGCCGCAGATACGGCTGGAGGCGCGTCATTGATGCGGCGGCGATGGTGGTGTGGGATGGGTTGGGTTCGGGCAATTCCATCGAGCTGGATTTGATATGTACCACCCATGTAGATCTCACCCCTTGGCCCCGCAGAATGTGGGGGGTTGGAGGCTGACTTACAGGGACGGCCCGCGTGGGAAAAAGCAACGAAACTGCAATGCACCGGAGAATGGGCGGGACGGCTCGTTTGATCGCGCGGCGATCAGGGCTTCTAGAAAGATTCGTGATGTATCTTATTGTCTTGGCCGCTCGAAATGATCCAAAATGGCATACCCGTTGCGCCCAGCTGCGTCGTGCAAAATACACTAAACCAAAGTACCCAAGCACCTGAGCCGGTATCAGCTCTCCTCAGCCTCCTCAAACAGCACCAACACCGTCCCAGCCTTGCAAATGTCTCCCTCTTTATGCGCCAGCTTCTTGATGACGCCGTTCTGCGGCGAGCGGATGACCGTCTCCATCTTCATGGACTCGATTCTGTAAGATTGTCAGCTCTTTTATGTCCCTGGAAAAAAAAAAAGGTAACAGTAAAAAAAAAAAAGCAACTCACACGACAAGCGGCGTCCCCTTCTCCACCACATCCCCCTCGCCAACCTCGTTCCGCAAAATCTTGCACGGCATGGGCGCCACGACCGACGCGGCCGCCTCCTTCAGGCCCAGCGCCTTGTCGTACCACGACGGCTGCGCTAGCGCTAGCTCCGTCTTGGTGCCGAGCTGGAACACGGTGATGCGGTCGTGGTTGGTCGGGTCGCGCACCACCGTCGACTCGATCCTGGCCAGCGGGAAGAGCGACTTGACCGTTGTTTTCGTCGAGCTGCCGCTGTTCCGTGGTTCAGCGGTAATGTTGTCAAACTCGCGCGGCGTCTCCTCTCCAGCGCGAGACACGCGGGCATTGAACAGGCCGCTGCCCCGCTGCGTCACTACAACCTCGACGACGCCCTCCTTGGAGCCCTCGGCGGGCTGCTCCGCATAGCCGTCCGTCACCTTGAACGCGAATCTGCGCTCTCCTGTGGACGCGGCTGCCTCTCCATATCCCAGCGTCTCGCCGTGCGGGCCCGAGCCTGCGTTGGCGGCTGGCAACGACGACGGCGGCGGCGACGACGACGAAGCAGCAAGCGCCAAGGCCGCCTGGACGAAAACCTCGTCCTCCACGCGACGCGGCGCAAACAGGTCCTCCCGCCAGCGCTCTATAAAGCCCGTGTCGAGGTCGCCGTCCACAAAGGCCGGGTTGCGGCACAGGCGCTTGAGGAACTCGATGTTGGTGCTGAGCCCGACCACCTCGTACTCGCGCAGCGCCAGCTCCATGCGCCGGATCGCCGTCTCCCGGTCGCGGCCGCGGACGATCAGCTTGGCGATCATGCCGTCGTAGGCCTGCGAGACCGTGTCGCCCTCGACGAAGCCGGCGTCGATGCGCACGTCGGCGTCCTCGGCCGCCCTGGCGCCGACGTCGGTGCGCGGCGTGGCCAGGTGCACGAGCGTGCCCGAGTCCGGCAGGAAGCCCTTCTCCGGGTTCTCGGCGTAGATGCGCGCCTCGATGGCGGCGCCGCGGCCCCGGATGCGCGCCTCGATCTCGTCCTGCGTCAGCGGCAGCGGCTCGCCGGCGGCCACGCGCAGCTGCCACTCGACCAGGTCGGTGCCCGTCACCATCTCGCTGACGGGGTGCTCGACCTGCAGGCGCGTGTTCATCTCCATGAAGTAGAACCTGTCCGTGTCGCGGTCCAGGATGAACTCGACGGTGCCGGCGCCCACGTAGCCGACGGCGGCGGCGGCGGTGCGCGCCTTGGCCCACAGGTCCTGGCGCAGCTCCTCGGCCAGGCCCGGCGCCGGCGACTCCTCCACCACCTTTTGGTGCCGCCGCTGGACGCTGCAGTCGCGCTCGCCCAGGGCCACGCACGAGCCGTGGCGGTCGGCGAAGATCTGCACCTCGACGTGGCGCGGGCGCTCAATGTACTTTTCCACCAGCATCACCTCGCCGTCCGGGCCGAAGCTGGCGCGGGCCTCGGCGCGGGCGCTGCGCAGCTGGGCCGGGAACTCGGCGGCCGAGCGCACGATGCGCATGCCCTTGCCGCCGCCGCCCTTGACGCTCTTGAGCAGCACCGGGTACGTGATCTCGGCGGCGCGGTCCTGCAAAAAGGCCGCATCCTGGTCCGGGCCGTGGTAGCCCGGCACGCAGGGCACGCCGGCGGCCGTCATGAGCTCCTTGGACCGGGCCTTGTCGCCCATGTCGGCCATGGCCTGCGGTGGCGGCCCGACGAAGTTGATGCCGCGGTCGGCGCACAGGCGGGCAAACGCCGCGTTCTCCGACAGGAAGCCGTAGCCCGGGTGCAGGGCGGAGATGCGGTGGCGTGCGGCCAGCGATGCTATACGATCGCCGTCGAGGTAGGCGCGCGGGTCGGAGCCCAGGGCGATGGACGAGGGCGAGGCGGCGGCATGCTGCGAGTCCTTGTCGACGTCGGTGTAGATGGTCGTCGTCGGGATGCCGAGGCGGGCGGCGGTGCGGTGGATGCGGAGGGCGATCTCGCCGCGGTTGGCGATGAGGAGGGATGTGATGGGAGTGGTGGCATTGCTGGTGCTGGCTGTAGTGTTGCTGGTGTTGATGCTGCTGCTTGCGGCTGGCGTCGTCGTGGATAGGAGGCGGGAGGCGTTGCGCAGTGGCAGCCGAGCATGGGCTTTTCTAAGGGACCGCATCGTGCTATCGAGCGTGCTTCTGCTATTGCTGGGGAGGTGGTGTGGACGGATGATGGGACTGGCGGATGAGCACGGAGAGGAGGAGGTCAAGGGTAGACAGCGTCTCGGCCATTCCAGCTGATCGCTTCAGCACCCGCGAAAGCCGAGACTAGCCGTTGCCGGCGTTGAATTGACGCTAACCCCGCCGAATTGGGCCGACGTCATCACCCGGATAGCCCCTGGCGCGTACCGATCTGTTTTTACATTTCCGCTCCAAACTGAACGGAACGTCGACTGTCTATTTCAATGCACGATTGCACAATAATTTCTGATTTAGTTTTATAAGAATCTGATATATGATTTAACAGAAGCAGTGGATTGCGTATATACTTTTTTCCCTATTTCTTCCTCCCACTTTTACGACCTATCTTATTTATAAAGCCTGCCCTCAAATGAGGTTTTGGGGTAGAAATAAAAGCCGAAGCGATACTTTTGTCTTCCCACTGGAGCACTTGACCCACCTGCCCACATCGCTGAGCTGAGCCTTCGAGCTTCCAATCGGACTCACCTCCTTGCAGCCCAGTCCAGCCATCGTCGATCCATCCGTCAGCACGAAGACAACCACAAGCAGCAAACATGGACCAGATCCCCCTCAACCACGAGGCCTCGGCCGGCGACACGCACAAGCAGACGACGGCCACGCTTCCCGGCGAGGTGGTGCAGTGCCTCGAGAACGCGCGGTTCCTGCACCTGGCCACCTGCACCGACAACGTCCCCCACGTCTCGCTGATGAGCTACACCTACCTGCCCGAGTCGCCCTTCTCCTCCGATCCCGTCATCGTCATGACCACCAACGCCGCTAGCAAGAAGACCAACAACCTGCTGGCCAACCCGGCAGTCTCGCTGCTGGTCCACGACTGTGGGTTTTCTTAACCTCAGCCCCTGTGTTTTGTCCGCTGCTCCACGCACCCTGACTAACCAGCCCCGGCCTCATCCAGGGGTCTCGCACCGCCCGCCCAACGCCCGCCGCATGTCGGGCCGCTCGCCCAGCCCCGAGCACCACCGCTCCAGCCTCGCCAACCTGCTGCTGAACCTCAACACGTCGTCCATCTCGTCCATCTCGGCCACCATCAACGGCTCCGCCCGCCTGGCCGACGCCGGCTCCGACGAGGAGAGGTACTACCGCCAACAGCACCTCGAGAACAACACGTTCGACGCGGACACGGGCGTTGCCTCTTCGCTGTTTGGTGGTGGTGCTGCTACTGCTGGCAACGGCGCCGCCGCCGCCCCGGACGCCGACTCCGCCTCCGCTCGGAGACCGTCCTTCGTCGAGGGCGAGGACGTGCGTGTGGTCGTTGTCGCCATCAAGGACGTGCGCATCAGCGACTGGAAGGGCGGCGTGAGGGACTGGGTGCTGCTTCCTGCCGAGGAGCCGAGGCTAAACGGGACGAGGTAGAGACCTGTTGCAGTTGACTTGGCGTCAATGTGAACAGCGGCGCTTGTTTTGGTCGGGACGTGTGGCCAAGAGCATGGAGATTCTGCGGTATTATATAAGCCCTCAGCACTTGGAATCTACCTATTTGTGTCCCTAGCTCACAACCTCCCTTTTCTACCCAAACCCTGCCACAGCGCGATTGCGGCAAGGCACTTGGCGTCGCGTGCGCCCTCCCACCAGAGGTCATCCATGCGCACAAGCTTGAGGGTGATCTTTTCGCCTTCGTCCCGCAGACCCGTCAACTTGCCCGTCCACTCGGCCAGCTGCTTGCGCGGAACCCTCCGCTCGTGCATGAAGATGGGCATGTATTCGTCGCAGCCTCCGGGAGACGGATACACGGCCTGCGCCAGCTTCTCCCCGGCGGCGTCGGCGTCGGCGTCCCGTCGTTCCTCGGCGGCCAGCTCGCTCAGACACGTTAGCTCCGACGCGGCAATCTCCAGCCCCAGCTCCTCCTTGATCTCGCGCGCCGCCGTGCCCGCGAACTGGCCCTCGTCGTCCACCATGCCGGCCGGCAGCTCGGCAAAGGCCAGGCTGCCCGCGGCCACGCGCGGCTGCACCGTCATGAGCACGTAGCGCTCGTCTGTGTCATCCGCGGGCACGTCGTCGTCTTCGGGCACGAGCACCACCATCATGGCGACCGAGGGTCCGCGCAGGAAAACGGCGCCGGGCAGCGTCTCGCCCGCGGCGTTGGACACGTCCGCCGTCAGCTTGAGGAAGCCGAGGCGCGAGCCGCCGAACAGGTCGAACGACTGCACCGTGATGGAGCGCAGGCGGTACGGGTCCTGGTGGAAGGGGTGGGAGGCGGTTGTGTGTTGCAGCGCGAGCGACGAGGTCAGGGTCGCAACCCAGTTCTGGGCGACGGCATGTTAGGCGCTGCCTTGGCACAGACAGGCAGCAGAGAACAGGGGTGGGGATATGTCTTCTACATACCTTGAAGGGATGAAATCCCAGGACCTGCTTCTCCGAGAGGCCCTGGGGCAGGTTGACTGGGATTTCATGGTCTGGGAGCTTGAACGTCGACGCCATTCTGCGAAAGCGAAAGGCGAGGGAGGGGCAATATTGTCTGGAGAGGGCCTGCAATGCTCGGAGGCGGGATTGGATTGCCGTTGGGTGCATATCACAGCAGGCAGCACACCTGCAACTGCCTCTGTTCAGCGCCTGGAGCTAGTGGAGGAGCTCATTGCTGGCGATGACGTCTCTGATTGCTGGGTGGAGAAGGAAGGGTGGGGTTGTCTGCCTGCGCACGGGCCACCGCGGCACCTCGACCGCTTCCCCTGAATGCGAGGCCTTTAATCCCCGCCTTTGCAGAAACACAGAAAGAACAACATGGAGTCCGTTCTAGGTTCTAGCCGGGCGACCAGCTGACGTGGGCGACACAACAGCGTGTCCCGACATGATAAGGCAGCCCAGACCGCCACCTGCCCTGCCTGCATTCCTTGGCCCGCTGCCGACCCACGAGACGGACAGTCTTACGCGGTAAATCCGTGCTCGACTGTGTGTGAGGCAGCCCGGCTCGAGGCCCCCCGCCGCTCGACGTAAACAGCCTGGCCGCAATCGAAAGGATCCGTCGACGTGTTTTGTCTCGTTCCTCCATCTTTGCGTTTGCGAGGTGAGGGACTTTGCTGGCTAACTCTGCACGGCGGCCAAACAAAAATACACACTGCCGACAATGCCGACTGGGGTCCCCATCGCCCGACTGTTTTGTCGGTCTGTCTCCTCCCTATTTCCCGTGGTCCTTTTTGTTTCCTTTATCCTGCTTCTCTTCCTGTGTCTTGTTTTATTTTTTATGTCTTGTGTTATTTCCTGTGCCTTGATTTACTTCATAAGTATGCTTCTATTTCCAAGGTCTTATTTTCTTCCCTGTGAATTTCTTGATACGTATATATAGTTCTTCCTTGCATTAATCTCTTTCCGCAGTCCCTACGGGAGTGCAAGCTTTTACTTGGGGGAACTTTGCCCACATCCTGGCACGGGCACTCTGCCTGCAAACCCGGGCCGCAAGCGTGGCAGCCTGGGATCGTCCCAAGGCCCCTGGCCCCTGCCTGCGTCTGCCTGCTGCTCAAAACGCATCGTTCGCTCCCCGTCGCCCCGTCATTGGCTGCCTTGCCTAGCTTGATCACCGCCAATGCATGATCCTCCGCCCCGGCCTGTCTGCGCCTGCCGCTCTTCTGAGCCCCCGCCGGTTGAGTCACTGTCCTGGGGTTCTGGTCAGGCTGCCGGATGCAGTGGCGGCGGCCCGTAGATGCGCCCTGAGGCAGCAGTCTGCTAGTCTGTTCTCTTCTCTAGGACCCCGGTCCGGGCCGTCTCTCGACATCAGCATTAATACACCCTCTCGCCCTCCCTTTCGCCTGCTTTGAGTTTGCCACAAACCCAACCTCCAACCCCAATTCTTCCACTGCATCATCAACCACAGCCAACAGACACGCAATGGCGCCCGCTGCTGTGATTGAAGAGACCCCGGCCGAGGGCCAGGTCAACGGCACCAAGGCAAAGGCGGCCGCGGACCAGACCAACGGCGAGACCTCGTCCGACAGCGAGGCCTCATCCGACAGCGAGGCGGACGACAAGACCGAAGATGGCGAGACCAAAGAGAACAAGGAAGAGGAAAAGCCAAAGGAGCCCCTCGCCCCCAAGGGATCCCTCAGTACGCCCAAAAACATCTACCGCTCCGCCAAGGACAGCGACGGCAACTGGTCGTGGGTCGACCAGCCTCCCAAGGACCTGCCCGAGGCGGCCGAGAACGACGCTACGGCCCAGTACGCCGTCCTCGTCCGCAACATCAAGTCCCAGGACTCGCGCAAGAAGCTCGAGGCCCACTCCCTGGTCATCCAGAGCGCCTGGCTCCGCAAGGCCCTGGGCGAGATCCTCGAGGGCTACCCGGGCGTCGCCTGCGAGCTCGAGCGTCTCGAGTTTGACGCGCCCTTCAACCCCTTTGTCCACCGCTGGCCCGAGTACACGGCCTTCATGGCCAAGCCGGACCTGGACAAGACCACCAAGGAGCACCTGGGCGTGCTGCACGACATCCTGACGTACGAGATCGGCGACAAGATCCGCGCGCTCGAGGACTACGTCCGGGTCAAGAACATCAAGTTCTCGGACCTGTGGATGATCTTCCAGCCCGGGTCCATCGTGTTCTCGACCTTCAAGGGCGCGCACACGGCCATGCAGCTGCACGAGACCGAGTACATGGAGAACCAGTGCGGCAGGTTCCTGCGCCTGAGGCTCGAGTGCATCGACTACTCGGGCAAGCAGTTTGGGCGGTCGCGCGAGGTCATCGACGTGCCCGAGTTCATCGGCCTGCGCAAGATTACCGCCCTGAACGCCTTCCCGCTCTCGTTCCACGAAAGCAAGGAGGAGGTGACGGAGCTGCTGGTCAAGCGCGGCAAGATCTTCGAGGAGCTGGCCGGCCACTGCTTCAAGAGCTACGACGGCACCGCCATCACGTGGGACAGGGAAGGGAACGAGGTGCCGCTGCAGGTGAACGGCCGCATCGTCATCGACATCAAGTCCTTCAACCGCTTCAGCCCCCACCCGCGGCGCTACGTCGAGGACTTCAACGCCCAGGACCTGGAGCTGCTGGCCGCCTACCGGCTCTCCAACGGGCTCGAGGGCGCCGGCCCGCTGCGCCTGACGCCCTTCCACCACATGCTCTGCCGGGCGCGCACCCGCGGCTACTCGCTCAAGCTGAAGAAGTGGCTCGACTTCTACGTCGAGCACGTGGCCGAGATCGAGTGGAACCGCAGGGCGTTCGACCGGCTCGTGCTGCCCGAGGACCAAAAGGACCTCATCCTCGCCTTTTCCGAGTCGCAGCTGGACCAGACCGAGGGCGGCGGCGGCAAGTCGTTCGACGACTTCATCGCCGGCAAGGGCAAGGGCGTCATCTGCCTGCTGGCGGGCCCGCCCGGGGTCGGCAAGACGCTGACGGCCGAGGCGGTGGCCGAGCACCTGAAGGTGCCGCTGCACACGCTCAGCTCGGGCGACCTGGGCTCGGAGCCGTGGGAGGTGGAGCACGGCCTGTCGCGGATCCTGGAGCTGGTGGCGCGCTGGAACGCCATCCTGCTGCTGGACGAGTGCGACGTGTTCCTCGAGGCGAGGGACTCCAACGACCTGCACCGGAACAAGGTCGTCAGCATCTTCCTGAGGACGCTCGAGTACTACGAGGGCATCCTGTTCATGACCACCAACCGCGCCGACAACATCGACCAGGCCTTCCAGTCGCGCATCCACGTCAGCCTCGAGTACAGCGCCCTGGACGCCACGTCGCGCGCCACCATCTGGCGCAACTTCCTGGGCGGCCGCCTGTCCATCACGCCCACCGACATCGAGGAGCTGGCCGAGTACCCGCTCAACGGCCGCCAGATCAAGAACGTGCTCAAGACGGCACAGCTGCTCGCGTCGCGGAAGCAGAGCGAGCTCAAGCGGAGCTTTATCGACACCGTGCTGGCTATTGAGAAGCGGCGGCCGGGGGCTGCCAAGGCGACGGAGGAGTAGGGGGGTGTTGGCGGCTTTTATATGACTTTGTTCCACTTGCCTGATCTTTTCTATATGCAGTCACTGTAGCGTCGACATGTATTTGGTCTTTGAACACAAACCATCAATGCATTATTGAATCACCCAATATTCGCCGTGTGAAAGAATACGATCCTGGTCTGCTTTTAATTACTTGTCCCTACGCCTTGATGATGTTGGCAGCCGCCCGGATACCCTTAGCCGTCTTGGACACCCACTCCTGCGCGACCGAGAGGTTGCCGTACTGCACGGCCTCGGTCACGCCCGGGTACGTCGTGGCGGCATACCCAGTGTCCAAGCCTGGTGCAAAGACGACGTGCTTGAAGAACTCCCTCCCCGGCAGGCCCCCCTGCGTGACGAAGCCCCTCTGGAAGTCTCGGTATTTGTGGTTGACGGCCGTGATCAGGCGTCTATTTTTCGTGGACACGGCGAGCAGCTCCTGGGCCTTCACCTCTGACGCGCGGCGTTCAAACTCGCTGATGGCGTCGGCCAGCGCGGCGAGGTCGAGCTTCGCGCCCTTCTCGGCCGTGTAGTCGACCAGGTCGCGGTAGTAGGCGCGGAGCTCTTTGGCGTAGTTGGGCAGATCAAAGGGGATCACCTCGTCGTCTGCTATGTGCATAGCGAGCAGGGTCAAGTATTGGCCCTAGGTTGTGTCGAGTCAGCTCGAGCTTTCGAGGAGCTTGCTTCTTCTCTCTCTCCCAATCTGGCTCCCGGAACGGTCACTGGTTTAATTTGCATCTCACCATAGCTGCGTGGACGTGGAAGCCAGGGTCGCCAAAGGTCGACATCCAGTGATACGAATCGTAGTGGCTGTGGTAGTGGTAGACGGGATCGAGCGGGCCGTTACCGGCGCCGATGTCGGCCTGTGTTGTGGCAGAGTACAAGGTTAATGTCAAATATCAAGCAAGATTTCGAACAAGAGGACTGCAAAAAATAAAATACGTACAGAACTTATCCCGGAATGGACAAAGGCGGTGTAGTCGCTCCCACTGCCCAGGACGTCCACGGTGCCGCCCCAGGCCTCGCGCCAGGCGTCGTACAGGCTGCGGTTGAAGCCGCCGAAATTGGGGTCCACAACCTTCTTCATCACCTCGGTCGCGATGGTGTGAAGCTCGGGCGTGGCCGCGAGACCCGGGCGTGGGCCAGAAACGGCGACATCGATGTTCAGATAGGCGACGGCCGTCTTCTTGAGCGTGTCGACGTGGTCCTCGACCCACTCGGTCGATCCGATCAGCCCATACTCCTCGGCGTCCCACGAGGCAATCACGCTGCGGCAGCGCTGATTAGCATTGGCCGACCCCGTATTGATCACAAACAAAGTAGACAGGTCCTCACATAGTCCGCCTGGGTTTCCAGCCGGTCTTGAGCAGCTTCCCAATGGCCTTCGTAAGCTCAACCAAAACGGCACTTCCCGAGTTGGGATCGCCATTTCCGCCCTGAGTATGGCGCCGTCAGTTTCATCTGTCGAGCTTTTGGGGAGTAGGTACCTGGTGTTGCGCCGGACGGCGGAAGGCTTACAATGATCCATGCGTCGCGGTGATTCCCAATGATGACCACCTCGTCCGGGTTGGTCCCGTTGATGCGGCCGATGACGTTCCAGATGGGAGTGATCTTTCCCTCCATCTTGTTTTCCAGCGACAGCTTGACGCCAGGCGCCGGGCCGGTGCTGTACTTCGCCTTCAGGGCGCCGCCCCACGACGCCGTGCGGTTGACCTGCTGGGCAGTAAACCCGTGCCCGTCCAGGGCCTGAAGAAGAGGCTCCGCGGCGGCGTATGAGATGGGGATCGAGGGGATACGCGGCGTCACCTTTTCGGTGCTGGTTCGGGGGACGCCCTTGTGGGATGCGTAGCCAGGCGTGGTGGGATCGCCCGGATACTGGCTTAGGAACGTCACGGAACCCTAAGGAAGAATAAGTATGGGGTACAAAGAACCAACTCTCGAATATAGTGTATTTACCCTCTGGACGGAGCTGGGGTTCCTGGCAGGGCCGTGGGGGTAGGCAGGAACGCCCTTGGCGACGGTCATGTTACCATCGTCGCCCGGGTCCGTGAAGAGCACAGCGCCGATCATTCCGTGTTCCTGGGCATTTTTGACTTTGAGGCCACGGAAGATGGAGCCGTAGCGCACGAGGGCGATCTTGCCTTTGAGGTCGACGCCGAGTGCGGCGAGCCGCGCAAAATCGTCTTGGGTGCCCCGACCGACGTAGACGTACTCGGCCGAGACGTTCCCGCTGGCCGAGTAGCCGTGGAAGGTGGGCGTGTTGTCCTTGCGGCCCGTGACATCGTCCTCTGCGAGGACGTCCTCGGCTAGGTTGACCTTGGTCGTGGAGCCGTTGGCTTGCGTCCAGGAGAGCGATGCGTGCAGCGGATACGTCAGGTAGACGTGGTACTCGTTCAGCTGAGCGTCGAAGCCGTGTTCGGTCCAGCGGTCGCGCGTCCACTCGGCGGCCTTCTTTCCTAGACCAGCCAGCTTGACCTGGTGGCCGTAGTAGTTGGACCACTGGTCGATGGTCACGTTGTCGAAGGCGTTCACCAGCAGAGTTTCACGCTTGCTCAGCACGGGCGGCCACTGCTGGCCCTCCTGTCGGCGGGCCAGGGGCTCGCGGTGCGAGTGTCGCTTGTTCACATCCTCCTCGCGCTGGCACGCCCAGGCCAAGGTGGCCAAGACAGCCGTGGCCAGCAAGCTGGGTTGTCCGCGCATTGTATCAAAGGGATGATGGCAGGTGCTTGCGGGCGAGAGAACGCGGGACCAGCAGTGATCGATACGAGGACGTTAAGTAAGATTAGAATTGTGGATCTAACCCCTCACCGGCGCGGTGCAACATGCCGACGGCTTGCGCTATCGTCGGGCGGCGTATCCGGCACGCATTCTGGCAGGGCCATGATACTCGTATACTTCCTTACTAATCTGTATACTCTACAAGGACGCAAGATGAGAGATTGGAGCTCGGCGATCGGAGCTCGGAATGGAATGGCGGTGAACAGGGTTTGCTCGAAAGTCCGGGGAGCCCCGGCTTGGGATCCGTGTCGTCATAGGTTCGGCGACGGGGCTGGGAACAAGAAAGGCTGCAGGTGGTGTATCTTAAGCTGACATGCCAGTTGCGACCTGCCGTCTTGGGAGATGTAGGTACCCCGCAGGGCTGCTGCCGGTGGCCGATCTCGTGCTGAGAGAGGGGCCGTTGGTGGGCGGACGTTGCCCGATGCGTCATCGCCGAAGGCATCGAAGACACCAGAGTCATCGTGGCAGGCTAGGGGAACAAGAAATATGGCGGGGAAGGGACAAAAGAGGTGTGCAGCACTCGCTTGCGACACGGACGGACGGCGGATGAAATGAAGGCCATCTTGGTGAAGAAGGGACCTGCCTAGCCGGATGTCGGGGAAAGAGAAATCACCAAATAGCAGCGGCACACAGCCCCGAGTCGGGGCCGGCCAGCGGCACTGGGCAGGTCACGGACAGGGAGGGGCACGGGAATCGGTGGGCGAACAGGTCGTCGGTGGATCAGAAGGATCGGAGCGGAGGGTGCGCCTTAGGCCACAGCAGACGGCAGCGGGCGGCGGGAATGACGGGGCACCTGTCGGCGGCGACAGCAGGGACGGCCACAGGGAGACGGGCGCTCTGACCAGTTGGGGCGACGGATGGCCGGACCGATCCGAGGCAAGCGAGACGTGGTGGTGGCAGGCAATGGCTTCGTGCCAGGCAAAGATGAAGGGCGCCGAGCGTGTGGTTCCCGGGCAATTGCGTGACAAGTGACCTGCGAGTCGGCAAAAGCACGGATATTAAATCAATATTGAATCGCTTGGCAGCGAGTGGGGGAGGTGGGGTTGCGCCAAAACGAGCCAAGCTGGGGAAGGTCCAGCTGTGGAGCTGACTAAAACGGCAGGTATGCTGACGCTGTGCACGACACGGCAGCATGATTTTCCCTCATAGATAAATGGATGGCCGATCGGCTCAGCCAAGTATCGGCGGGCCACAGGCCGGGCCCGAACATGGACCCGTCCACGTGACTGCCTGCCTGCTTGCTGCCTTGTTCTGCCACCGGGCCGACGGCTGGGAGAGAATGCACCTGCTGTCGCATCCAGACGACCCGGTCTCTTGAGCCGGGTTGTTCGCTCGGTCTCAGAACCCTACCTAGACCCTAGAACCCTGGTGATGGTGCCAAAAACAACCAGCGTTGGCGGCACGGTGTTCGCCACCGGGAACTCGTTCCTGGAATCCATCAAGCGATTCCTGGACTTGTTTCATTTTCATGTTGCCGAAAGAAACTCGCTTCCCGGATGGCAACAGGGCTCAGGCCCCGGAGCGAGGGCATGGCAATATCACGAGATGCAGGAAGCGACGTGATGCGAAATCGGATTGGCATGACCCGTCGCTCCGGACAGGGGTCACAGCGTCTGCCAATGTGCCAATGCAGGTCGACGGATGGTGGTGCCGCCGGCCTGGCAGCCCAGCAGAGCCGTCGAGGCGAGCGTGGCCAAGGTGGGGAGGCCACGACAGGGGTGTCGGCCCTGATCTCCCGCATTCCCGGAGTCAGGCCGCTGGGGGCCTGGGGTCTTTTGGGGGACGTCGGGTGGGGCGGGCTGCTGTCTTCCTGGGCATTCATTCCCGGGACCGTGGGGTTCACTGAATCCTTTGACCCTCCATGATTCGTCGGCCGTGCTGCATATTGTGGCGCAAACAACAGCCAGGCGACAATGACCCAGCCAGATTGAATTAATTAGATTGTCGGGGCCCCGAGGTCTCGCGTGCCCACCCCTACATGGCGACTTGCTGCAGACGGCGACGGCAAGTGATTGAGGTGGTGGTGTCGTGTCGTCTTCGCAGCCGCGAGGGCGACCGGCTCGACTGGGCGGAAAAATCCAGCTGGGGCCTTGCGTCGTCTGCAAGCGGGACCACCTCCAGGGGCAGGCCATCTAAGCGCGTGGGCAAATAGGCCCAGGCGGGCCATGGCTCCGAGTCTGGAACGGACGATTGGTCGCCGGTGCTGCTTTTGTGTCTGGTGCTTGTTTCTGTCTGCCAGCCCAGCCGTTATCGTATGGGGTACCTATCCAAAGTACACGGCTGCTTGTAAATGCCTGTATGAGCCCAGCGTCCAAAATGCCCGCATTGGCAGCGGAGCAACAGCCGAGCCTGCGCAAGACTTAAGCACCCTCCCACGGCCGGCGCAAAAAGATAGGTAGGCACACGGGCCCAGGATGGGAAGTCTGCACCGCGACCTGTGGGGTCGATGGGATCAAACAGTCTTGCACGGCGCCGTGGCAGTAGTTGAAAAGGGTTTCGGCCTGCGGTTTTTCGGCTGCCTCTAAAGAGCGCTGCTCCCGTCGAAGTGCGACTTTTGGTGCCACCTACGATTTGAACGACCCCGCCAGGCACATTTTGACCCAAGTGCAGCATTTGGAAAGAGCGAGGGAGTGCTGAGTGATTCGGGGTTCCTCTTGTTTTGGGTTGTCGCTTCCATCTTTGGATTTGTGTCGTTGTTGTCGCCAGCCGGGGAAGGAGCACCCGCACTCGATTTGACTTCTCTTCAAAGACGGCCAATCCAAACCCACGAGCCAACCAGCAAACAAAACGAGCCACGACGGGGGACGACAACTTCGAGGTTCCACGACGACAGGCCCGACGGCCGGCGACGGCAAAGACAGCAAGCCGCCGAGGACTGGGCTGGGCCTGTGCGACTATACAATCGCGTGCAGCGACGGGCGACTGCTGGGCTGGCCAACCCCCAGACATTGCACCAAGGCCGAAAGCGACAGATGAGGCGGCGACACAATGTGGCCCATCGCTGCAAGACGGGAAGGCGAGGGAGCGGCAGGTGACGTGAAGGTTTCGTTGCCCCCGCAGCTCGATCTGCGCGACAGACGCTTCCAGCTGGGGTCGGCGGCCACTAGCAGCGCTGCCCCGAGCGCCACTGAGGCACAGGCGCAAGCACAAGCACAGGCACAGCTCGAACCCCAGGCCAGCAGCAGCAGCAGCAGCACCTCCTACGACGTGCCCGGTGCAGCAGCCGCCGTTGCGCTAGCAGCCGCCCTTCATGCGGGGACCGGGACCCTGGCTCACGCGGGCGTCGGCAGCAGCTCCTCCACAGTCCATGGAGCCTCTGCCTCCGCCAGACACCACCACCACCAGCAGCAGCACAACCACAACCAGCCCGCCGTCTCCCCTTCGGCGCTTTTACTAGACCCGGCGCACCGCCATCCCAAAGGGCGCGTGAGCACCAGCGGCACCAGC
The DNA here is from genome assembly GCA_003049425.1 of Magnaporthiopsis incrustans. Lineage (NCBI taxonomy): Eukaryota > Fungi > Ascomycota > Sordariomycetes > Magnaporthales > Magnaporthaceae > Magnaporthiopsis > Magnaporthiopsis incrustans. Next base: position 112,270 of record PYSR01000054.1, read on the forward strand.
GGCACCGGCTCTGAGACACCCCCGACGTCGAGCGCCAAAGCCAGCGACCAGCGCGAGACGTCGAGGCCCGAGGAGCAGCAGTCGCACACGCCCTCGCGCACACCCAGAACCCAGAGCCCGTCGCAGAGACAGCAGCAGCAGCAGCAGCAGCGCAAGGCCCGCAGCCCCGAGCCGACGTCGCCGTCACGGGACGCCAAAGACCGCCGCCTGGCCAAGCTGCGACGGCGGGCGGCCAAAAAGGCCATGGAGCCGCCCGTGCTGTCCTTCTACGGCGCCAAGCCCGTGCCGCTGCCCTCGCGCTTCGCCGCCGTCAAGCGCAGCCTGATCGCCGGTCACGAGGATGCCGTGGCCGCCAGCTGGGGCCGTCTGCTGGACGCCCTGGGCCGCGAGATGGCCGCCATCCGCGCGAAGTCGTCGTCGCTCGAGCTCATGATGGGCGCCATCGACTTTGCCGACATCGACCAGCCCGCCCGCGTCGCCGAGTTCAGCGCCCTGCTCAAGCGCTTCGGCGTCGGCGTCATCCGCGGCGTCGTGCCCCAGGCCGACACCCAGCGCTGGGTCGACGAGACGCGCCGCTACCTCGAGACCAAGCACGACATCAAGCCGCCTCCGCCCCAGGACCCGACCTGCTTCGACTTCTTCTGGACCCCGGCCCAGGTCCGCGCCCGCGCCCACCCCCACGTCCTGCGCGCCATGAAGTTCGCCATGAGCTTGTGGGAGTGCGAGTCCGATGACCGCATGGCCACGCGCTTTCCCATCAATTATGCCGACCGCCTGCGCATCCACGTCAATGTCCACGCCGCCACATCGTCGCCCTCGGATCCCACCCCGGCTGCTCCTGCATCGTCATCGTCGTCCAACACTGCCGGTTCTGCCGCTGGGGGTGATGCTGTTTCCACTGCCTCTAACGCTGAGGGCTCGACCGCGGCCACACCTGACCCAGCTGGCTGCGGCAGCGGCAGCGGCACCAAGACCAACGGAGATGGCCCAAGCAGCTCGGCACCGCCGGTCCTGCCCGAGGCCCATGTCGTCGAGGCTGCCGCCGCCGCCGCCGCCGCATCTGCCGCGGTCGCTGCCGCCGCCACCGCCGCCGGCCCGCAGCCCATCATCGCGCAGGTCGACGGCGGCAGCCTGGAGCGCTGGGAAATGGACGGCTACGGCCGCTCTGGCACGTACGACTCCATCTTCCGCGGCGACTGGGAGTCGTACGACCCCTGGGATCCCACCGGCCGCATCAGCGCCACCTCGGACCTGTACAACGGCGCCGGCGCCTGCAGCATCTTCCGCATGTTCCAGGGGCTCGTGGCCCTGACCCAGGTCCAGCCCGGCATGATCCGCCTGCTGCCGTCGCCCAAGCTCGTCACGGCCTACTTCCTGCTCCGGCCCTTCTTCTCGCCCAGGACGCCGCCGCCGCCGGGCGGCTCCCAGGAGGGGCCCGAGTGGGACGCCTTCCTGGCCGCCGACAACTGGGTCCTCGACGAGGAGCAGAGCACAATCATCCACGGCGCCGTGCCCGGCCACGCCCAGCGCGTCACCGAGCTCTGGCACCCGCACCTCGACCTCAAGCGCACGCTCGTCACGCCGCCGAACCTGCAGGCCGGCGACTACATCATCTGGCACTGCGAGACCGCCTACACCATCACGTCCGCCGTCGACAGCCGCCCAGCCACGCCGGGCGGCGCTGGAGGCGCGGCCGACAGGACTGCCGCGAGCCTCGCCGCTGCTGCCTCGGCCGTCGCCGCCGCCGTCGACGCGCCACGCCACGAGCGCTTCATGGTGTACGTGCCCGCGTGTCCGCTGACGCAGACCAACGCGCTCTACCTGGCGCGCCAGCGCAAAGCCTTCCAGCGCGGGCACCCGGGCCCGGACTTTGACACGACGGGCACGGGTCTGGGCACTGAGGCGCCGCACGTTGACCGCCTGGGCGAGAAGGAGATCCGGGACGTCGGCGGCGTCGAGGCGCTCCGGGCCATGGGGCTGGCGCCGTGGGACTCGGGGACCGGCTCGTCGAGGAAGCGCAAGGCGACGGAGCCGGCACCGGGCGACAAGATGGACGTCGATACGGGGAGCGGGAAGAAGGCGGCCGACGGTGGGGACGGGCCTGCTGGAGAGGCTAGTAGAGAAGCCAGTGGGGCCAAGATGGAGGTGGACGAGACCGAAGAGAAGCCCGCGTCGTCGTCGGAGTCGTCGTCGCCGACGTCGGGCCCCACGCCGCCCGCGCTGTCGCCTGCCGAGGCTGAGCTGGTGCGTCTTGCCAACATCATCCTCTTCCCGGACAAGTACGAGTTCTACATGGCGACGCGACAAAGCACGCCCGACGGCGGTAGGGGCTGAATTTGCGGCGTGCTTTTTTCTCCTTTCGTTCTGAATGAAGCCGACTTGAAGAATTCCTGCCTGGCGCCCTTGCAAGGAATAACGAGAGATGCTGGCGCTGCTGAGCAGGGTAGAGGGAGCATATATGGTTTGCTTGGATACCCAAAGAGGTAGACCTGAGTTCATTTTTGGATTTTTCAATCCCGCTTACACGGCTCGACCGACACTGACACCATTTCCACCCATATTCACATCCATACACCATTTTCCTTCTTTAGCTGTCTTTTTCGTCCATTCTTCTTTGGCACATTTATCCCCTCTTTTCCAACTGTACATAGGAGCATTTACTCCACACGGGAGCGCCCTGGGAAGACGTCGACTGGCGAATACCAACGCACAAGATGCACATCTTTTGTTTTGCACTCCTCGGGATTTGTTCCCTGGCTGTGTGTCTTTTTCTTTTGCGTCAAACTCCAGGCTAAAAATACTCGTGGCCATGTGTTTTCTGTGGGGCCAGCTGGACAAAGGCAAAACACAAGACATTTTCTTTAACCGTCTTTCCAGCCCTGCGGTTTGCGCTCTTTGTTTGCCTGCTGACGGCGGCAGTTTTCTTTGTGCCCGAGCCCTGGCACCTGCTATTTCATAAAAAGGCCTCGGTGGCTGCTTGCCCGATGCATCGTCGGATTTCTGCTCTTGCTTTATTTCCCGATGCGCAAAATTCACACTAACTCCAATATCATCACCACCACAGCTGCCTATACGGACACCTACATCACCACATCACAGACATGGCACCGCTCCAGACCATAGTGCCCTTCTCCCCCTTCTCCCCTTCGGGCGAGTGGGAGTGCTGCGCCTGCCGCAGCCGAGACTACATGTACCGCACGCAATGCGCGCCTCCTTGCAGCCACACAGCCTGCGAAGGCTGCACCATCTTCGATCGCCGCGGCGAGGCCGTTTTACGATCCCACCGCATCCCCGTCAACTGGGCCTGTGCCGGCGCCGCGCACTACTACGGCGGCGGTGGGTACGAGGTGGTGGTGCTGCACTCGGTGGCCGAGCTCCTCGTGGCTGGTGGGGGCGACAGCGACGGGGTTCTCTGCTGGTGCGGCAGCCCGGCCTTTGACCCGGCTGCCGTTTACGACCACTGGGGGCGGTTGATGGGCGACGAAGTCATGGCGGCCGAGGCGGGACTGCTCGATTTTGGCATCGTGCTCCGCGGCGGGCCGCCCGCGACGATTTTTGGCCTGGTTGATGCCGCGGGCAGGCGGGCTGCTGCTGCGTTTCTGCGCTACCACCCGGGCGTTGAGGCGTGGGAACCTATTGTGCGGCAGCTGGCTATTTACCGGGCCGTGGAGGTTGCTGTGGCGGCGGCGAAGAATGCGGCGGCGGAGAAGGCTTCTGCTGAGGCTTGCGGGTCCCGCGCCGGCAGTTATAGCCCTGCTCCTCCTGGTGGCGGGCTGCCGACGCCCTCGTCTGGCGAGGAGAGGCCGGCTGGTCGGGTCACGCGGCCCAAGCTGGAGAAGCCTAGGGGAGCGAAGAACGGGAGGCAGGGGAAGAAGAGGAGGAAGGGAAGGCTTGAAGAATAGAAGTCATTGGCAAGCGAATCGATTCCACGCATGTAACATACAAAAAGTGACGCAAGCAAAACCAGTGACTCAAAACCAACCCAAATGAATCGACTTACAGATAACCAACGTCATCTGCGACTCCATTTCGAGACAACCAATACCTAGGACCGACCTTCGCCGCCGATGCCGGTGGCAGCCCGTCGGGGCCGTAATGGCGCTCCTGCATCCGCCGTCGCTGGCATCGACGCCAGAGCGCGTTTACAGGCTCACGGCATTGACGACGGATAGGAAGACGCCGACGCAGAACATGGAAACGTATGAGCTGCGACTGCCGGGAAGAATACTGCCCGCCGTGGCGATTTGGGATCTGGCGGTGTCGGTGCCTGGCAGGACAAGACGCCAAAACGAGGTCAAGAAAGAGCTCCATTGGGGCGCAGAGTGGACGCCAAAGGGTGCGGACGCGATACACGGCGACAGTGCAAACAGAAGGCGAGGGCACCGCGTCCTGACAAGAGCCGTCTCTGCAGCCCTCAGCTGCACTCGTAAGTCAGGCAATCAGCGACGACGGCCCGAGACGGGGGATAAAGTCGGCGCACAAGCAATCCTGACAAGTGCCGGATTTGCTTTGACGTCCATAGGATCCGCAACGGCGACGTGCTTCGTGTGGGGAATCGCATCTTCCCGTCAGGGCTAGCGAGATGGGCCACGGGCTGCCTGACACATTAAAATGGGGTTTTTGGCTTGTGGATTTGGCCCAAACCAAACGCCAAGGGCGAGATGGCGTGAAGTGCCGACTCGAGATGACTCCAAGCCGCGCCCGGGCCAGCGGTGGAGCCGCGATGCCGGTGGTGAGATTTTTGTTTGTCGTCGTCTATGTAAAGGCTGCTCTGCTGCGTACTGGGAGTGGTGTGATGGTGTCACCTGGAGGCTGTGCTTTTAGCCCACCGCAAGGAATCCACGACAGCACGACAGTAGATGAGCACCGAAGCATCCTTTTTGTCCACAGTCTGACAAACAGCCGAACATGGACTCAGATCTCGAAAACACCCACCCGCCCCAAAAGCCCAAGCCCCGCGGCTGGGTGGCAACCCTCGGCCGCGACGTCAACCTCGCCTTCGCCGACATGCCGCTGCTGGCGAGCTGTTTCGTCAGCGGCGTCTGCGAGTCCATCACCCTGACGGCCGCCAGCGTTTTTGTCAGCATGCAAACAGGTTCGTTGCCGTCACAACCTATCCCCAGTATATCACATCTTGCTCCCCCGTCTAAAACGAACAGGAAACACCCTCTACCTCGCGCTCGGCGCCGCCCAAATCCCCGCCGACCAACCCCTCCTCTGGCTGCGCTGCCTCGCCTCCATGTCCTCCTTCTGGGCGGGGTGTCTCGTCTTCTCACACGGCGCGCGGCTCCTCGGCCCGCGCCGCAAACTGTCCCTCTCGCTATCCTTTGCGCTCCAGTCGCTCCTCGTCTGCGCGGCCGCAGCGCTGTCCCAGTCCGGCGTCGTGCCCACGTTCGCGCAGAGGCTGCTGGGCGACCAGACGCCCGCGGACCGGGCGGCCGTGGTGGTGCGCCGCGAGAACGACGCCGTGGTCGTCGTGCCCATCGTGCTGCTCGCCTTCCAGTTCGGCGGCCAGATCGTGGCCAGCCGCTCGCTGGGGTTCAACGAGGTGCCCACCAACGTGCTGACGTCCGTCTACTGCGACCTGCTGTCCGACCCGCAGATCCTGGCGCCGCCGCGCGAGAACCCGAAGCGGAACAGGCGCGTCGCTGCCGTGCTGCTGCTGGCTGCGGGCGGGCTCACGGGCGGGTTTCTGCAGAGGTCTGCGGCTGGCATGAGTGCCGCGCTGTGGGTTGCTGCTGCTGTCAAGATGGGGATTGCTGTCGCGTGGCTGGCGTGGAAGGTAAAGGAGGAGGACCCGCAGGACGAGAAGCGTTGACGGCCTCAGGGATAGAGACAAGACGGGACAGCTTGTGGGACGATACGAGGTTGGCTGGACCCTGTAAACACTGCTGGCTCTTGGACACTAACCGCGAACATAATCTTGAACGCTTTGTAGTCTTGGCATGGTCACCCCAGTCACTTCTAATCACAGGCCAGCAAGCAGATCGCGGAGTCAAGGCTTCGTTCCTGAACCTGAGCCACGGCACACCAACGCTTGATTTACAGCACATTTGGCAAGATTACCTGTGTATTGTCGCTTACATACGTAGAACGCCTACCTTCCCCAACCATGGCTACTCACGTCTTCCCGGCGGCTTGGATCGCGGCACCCATGGCATCCGTATACAGCATCCCAGCAACGCTGGCCGATGTGAGCGTGGACAGGACGCCCGAGAAGAGGGCAGAAAAGGCGAGCTGGGACACGTCGCCGGCGCGACTAGGGGCGATCTGCGAAAGCACACCGATCTGGGTGCCGAGAGAACCAATGTTGCCGAAACCCTGCGTCCCGATAAAATGTCAGCATCTGAGATAATACAACGCACGAGGGGGAGGCGCCAGGGCACTGACGCAAATGGCATAGGTGGCAATCAGCTGCGAGCGCTGGTTCATGGCCTTGAACTCGGTGCGGCCGTTGCCGCCCGTCAGGGTCAGGAAGGCGGCGAACTCGTTCTTGATGACCTTCTGGGCGATGAGCTCCGAAACGAGCAGACAGTCCTCCTTGGGCACGCCGAGCAGCCAGGCGACGGGGAAGAAGACGTAGCTGAAGATCAGCTCGAGCGACAGCTTGCGGCCCGCCACCTCGATGCCCCAGTAGGTGCCCCACCAGCCCAGGATGCCGTCGACCAGGGCGACGAAGGCGATGATGCAGAGCAGGGTCGAGACGATCATGCCGGCGATCTTGATGCCCAGCCAGGCGCCGTTGGCGAAGGCCTCGAGGCTGTTGGAGGCCTTGGTCTCCTGGTCCTCGGGCACGACGGCCTTGCCGGCCGTCAGCGGCGTTTCCGTTTCCGGGTAGCGCAGCTTGGACACGGCCAGCGAGGCCGGGATGGACATGACGCAGGACGAGACGAGGGCCTGCGGGTTGAGGCCGAGGCCCAGGTAGGCGACCAGCACGGAGCCGGCGATGGTGGCGAAGCCGCACGTCATGACCTGGTGGATCTCGGCCTTGGTCATGTAGGGCACGAAGGGGCGGACCAGCATGGCCGACTCGCCCTGGCCGATGAAGGGCGTGGCGGCGGCGACGACGGCCTCGGCGCCCGAGACGCGCAGGCTCCAGAAGAAGAAGGCGGCGAACTTGCCGATGAACCACTGGATCAGGCCGACGTGGAACAGCAGCTGGACCAGGGCGACGAAGAAGATGATGGCGGGGATGACGCCGGTGAAGAACCACTTGAGGTTGGGCACCGACTTGTCCGTCAGGAACACGACGCCGTCGTTGGCGAAGCCGAGCAGCGAGCGGGCCAGGAACGAGATGAAGTCGAAGATGTCGAAGCCGACCTGGGTGCGCAGCACGAATATGGCGATGACGAACTGCGTCAGCATGCCGCCGATGACCGTGTGCCACGGGATGGCGCGCCGGCTGCGCGACGTCAGCGTCAGCAGCCCGATCATGACGAGCAGCCCGAAGATGGAGACGGCCCGGTTGGCGCGCGTGTTCTGGCCCGACTCCTCCGACGCCATGGCGCCGACGACGAAGACGGCAAAGGTGCCCAGGCCGGCCAGCGGCTGGTGCAGCCTGCCGGGGATCACGTCGTAGACGCGCACGACCGAGTTGTCCCACGCGAACTTGAGCGGCGTCATGACGACCGAGGTCGGGACCCAGTTGAAGAAGATGCGCAGGCAGGTGGCGATGTAGAAGAGCGTGGGCTTGAGCCAGCCGTACGTGTTGGAGCGGTTGACGCCGCCGTTGCCGACGAGGCCGTAGACGAGCCATCTGGAGGGGTCAGCAGGGGACAGACACGAAGAGCACAGCAGAGCAAAACATACGCGGTCGACACGGCCCAGACGAAGAACTGGAAGCCGATCTTGCACGCGACGCGGTGGCGGCGGTAGAAGGACTTGAAAAAGCCCGGCTTCTCCTCGTCGCCCTCGGCCTTCCCGGCCTCGACCGAGCCCAGCTTCTCGCTCGAGTTTGCCGCGTCGCCATAGTGGGGAGCGGCCTGGTCCTTGGCGTGGTTGTCGGCGGCCGACGAGGCCGAGTCGACGCCAAAGTTGGCCGCGCTCTTCTCGTCGGGGTAGTTGGCCGGCGCAATGGCCTCGCGCTCGGTCGGAGCGCTCATGGTGGACGGCTAAGCGTTGAGCTTACCTGGGGGTGCTGCTCCGGGTGTTGAAGTCGGGGCACACACGCGCTGGGACAGAGGGCGGAGGCTGGAAACAGCAACGACGAGCGGCGAGGCAACACGCCACAAGGCTGGGCGGCGGGGAAAGGTGCCCATGACAGGCTTTATACCGACGGAGAGCTTGAGTTTTTTTTTCTTCCCCGTCTGTGTGCGGCACGCGACGCAGCGTTTTTCCATGCGCTCACTTGTGGGGACCTGGCGATCGCCGGGAACCCACCCCTCAATCTCCATTCCCTCATCCTGGATCTCCCCATCGATAAGCCCGCGGCACCCATTGGCTGCGTCTTCGGTGAGCCAAACCAGCACTGGCCAGCGTCGCACCTGGTGCCGGCTCGATGGCAGCGGCGGCCAAGGTGCCGTATCCGGAAAGTGGATTTGCTGAGCCCCCGCCTGCGCAACCAACCTTCCTTTATCTCTCGCCTCCGAGTCCTCGGCCAGCCCGACGGTCGAATCGCTGCTGGTCCCTGCCCGTTGGATCTCGGGACTCTGGGGTCGGGGGCCGCTATTGGTTGTTGGCTGCCTCTTGACTCGCCCCTTGGCCTGTGTTGCCCGGGCTCCTTCGCACTCAATCTTACTGTGTTTGGGCGTAATGTAATCTACGGCAGCCGATACAACAAAGACAGCCAACGCTCCGGGTACCCCGCAAGCTGTGGGCCTCCTCGTTGACGCTAGCTTGTGCCAGATTGAGTCCACAATCCACCTGTGCGACCCGGCCAGCGTTTGGCCTCGGCTGGGTTGGCCGGTTTGTGTTGCGCTTGTTGCTGGAGACGCGTGGTCAATTGCCTCGATCGAGGGGTTTTTTTTTATTTTTATTTTTATTTGCGAGCAGGATATTACGGTGGATAGATCCATCATCCATGACGACGGGACCGCGCTGACGGGGCGTGTGATAGGAAATGTGGGTTGTATTCTGATAAGGCGATAGAGCTGGTGATGTGAGCCTCGGGCCCTCCGTTTCTCTCCTCTAGCCGTGCGGAAGAATCGGCCGCAGCCACATGCGCGCAACGTAGCAACGCCTCACACGTAACTGCAGACATCACGCTTGGTCCTTTTCGTACCAGCAAACTGTCTATTGGCCAATCGGTCCGGTCGGGCCATTCGAATCTTGGTGGCGAGTCAGGCTGCTGCTCTGCCAATAGAAAAGAGCCAATGTCATGGCCCCATCCTCCCGTGAGCCACCTTCCTCCCTGGGTTAGTGCCAACTAACAGCTCCGGCTGGGGCGATGGATCAGCTGCTCGCCGTCAGTAACGGGCCCTTACAGGGTTCTACTCCTCGGCCTGCATACCTCCAGCGACCAGGACAGCGGTGCTATCAGTCAATATCCAGCCGAGATGGACCCTGTCAGCTTGCCAGTCTAATCAGTACATATAGCGAAAGTTGAGGTTTTCCTTGTCCGTCAGGTCGTCAAAGGCTCGCGTCATGTTTGCGTCCCTGGCCTCGCGCACTCCCTCCGCCGCCAGCTTGTCTCGTTGCTTGTTCTGCCGGGGTATTAGCAAGGACACTGAGCGGTCCGCGGCGAGAGGGACGATAAGTACCTGGTATGTCAGATAAAAGCGCAGGCTAATGATAACAATAACTAGGAGCGAATAACAGCCTAGGTGCGTTGCGAACGCGATAAAATACTTTGGCTTGTTCCACGTCAAAAAGACCTGGGGGCCTGGGGGGCCGTTAGCAGCTGTTGGAATCCGTTTCGCAGGGCCAACGTACCTATGCTGTTCCCAGCCGACCACGCGAGAAAGTTCATGGTGATGGCGACCGACTTTTTCGTCTGCCCGGCCACGTTTCGCGAAATCATGGACAGAGAGAGCGTCTGGGCCGACCAGAACGACAGCGTGATGTAGTAGCAGATGAGCAGGCCAACCCGCCGCCCGAGGTCGTCGGTCAAGTCCAGCGTCATGATGAGGATGGTGCCGATGAAGGACGGGATCACGAACCCCAGCATGACCAGGAGGCTCTGGTCCGTCTTCTTGACGATCCACACGGACCCCAGGAGCACGATCAGGATGTAGAAGCCGAGCACCATGGCCAGCAGCTGCGCCTCGAGGCGGTTGAAGCCGAAGCCGACGATGACCAGCCCCTGGTAGGCGCCGAGGCCGGAAGTTGGCAGGGTTCTTGGTGTTCCGACACGTCAATAAGTGCGGGGCGAGAGAGGAGAGCAGGGAAAAACGTACGTGCAGAGCGCAATCAACGCATACGCATACGCCTGCGGGTCCCGGAGACACTCGAGGACCTGCTCCTTCTTGAACCTCCTGTTCTGCATGCCCGTCTGGTTGTCGCGCACGCGCTCGACCATGAGGCGCTTGTCCTGCTCGCTGAAGCACTTTGCGCGCATGGGCGAGTCGGGAAGCCACCAGCCGACGAAGGCGCCGAACGCGACCGATATGACCCCGTAGGCCAGGAACAGCCACTGCCACGACCGCAAGGGACCGTTGGTGATGAGGGTGAAGCAGTAGGCCAGGAGCCCGCCGACGACCTGCTGCGCGCCGTTCATCATGTACCAGTACGTCACGCGCGCCGCCTGCTCCTCGCGCCGGTACCACATGCTCGACATGACCAGGAAGGCGGGCTGGCACACGGCCTCGAAGATGCCCAGCAGCGTGCGCACCACCACCAGCCCCGCGAAGGTCGTGCAGGCGGCGTGGCACGCCAGCACGGCGCCCCAGGCCAGGATACTGAAGGAGAGGTACTTTGCGATGGGCACGCGCGTGATGATCCAGTTCTGCGGGTACTCGACGAAGAGGATGGCGATGTAGACGCACGTGGTGAGCCAGCTGTATTCTGCAGCTGCCGTCAGCAAAATCGCCGTTCGGGCAGATTTTTGCAGAACTACAAAAGCACCCGTCCGTACGCACCTGGCCCCTGGAGGTTGGTGTCCTGGATGATGCCCATGATGGACGCAAACGAGATTGTGCCCTTGTCGATGGCCTGCAGAAAGTACGTCGTCACCATGATGGACAAGACGCGGCGGTCGATCATGCGGAGCAGCCGCTTGTTCTCCTCGGGCGAGATGTCGATGCGCACGTCCGACATGTACTGGGCCACCTCCTTGTCGACGGCCGCGTAGTTGACCTGGTTCTCCTTGGGGTCTGGGCCGCCGGGGCTGTACGGCCTGTTGCCATCCTGCTGGACCTCTGGCGCGACATCGTCTGTATTTTTGGCGTCTGCCATTGTGCGAACCGAATGAAGCTGGACGCGAGTACACCGAGAACAATACTGGGAGCACCTTTACGTGCGGATCCCCTGCTTTTAAGCCGCGGCTGATTTCCCCAATCCCAACGGTGGATTCTACGGCAAGGCATGCTGCGGGTGATATGCGACCCTATCCCGAGGCGCTCGCTGTGGCCTGCATATTGGGGTAGTGGCTACTACGGGCTGCTGCGAGCGGTGCCTGTATTCCGCGGATCTATCGGCTGTACGTCGTCTTACACCTTCCCCCGCACTTAGGGGCCATTTTTTGACCGAGACGCAGCCGGTGTGGCCAACGTTGCTCGGGGCGAGTCCAGCCGAGTTGCTTCACTGCTAAAACGACAGGTTCTGGTGGGCCTCGGCTGCATTTCTCCACCAAAGAGATCGAGACTGGCCTTCTCGTCTCTCCAACTCCCCCACACCGTCTTGGCCCACACCCCGCATCGTGACGGCGATGCGGGGATGGCTTCTGGAAGAAATGCAGCGTCCCCCGCCTTGGGACTGGAGGTTGCTGAGAGTCGTTTTTGGTTGCTGTTGAAGAAATAAACACGCAAACACGGGACAGTAAAATAATCAAAATGCCCTCGGAAATGCACGGCCTCAAGGCCGCCGACGTCCACGCCAAGATCCGCCTCCTCATCGACGGCATGGTCAACATCAAGGACGCGACGGGCGAGTTCCTGCTCCGGCTCGACGACGGCCGCGTCATCGACACCAAGGGCTGGAACGACTGGGAGTGGACGCACGGCATCGGCCTGTACGGCATCTGGAACTACTATCAGCTGACGGGCGACAAGGCCTGCCTGCGCATTATAGAGGACTGGTTCCGCGACCGCTTCGCCGCCGGCGGCACCACCAAGAACATCAACACCATGGCCGTGTTCTTGACGCTGGCCCTCGTCTACGAGCAGACGCGCAACCCGACCTACCTGCCCTGGCTCGACGCCTGGGCCGAGTGGGCGTACCACGACCTGGGCCGCACCCGCTTCGGCGGCATGCAGCACACGACGTACAACATGCGCAACGACGAGCAGCTGTGGGACGACACGCTGATGATGACGGTCGTGCCGCTGGCCAAGATCGGCCTGGTGCTGGACCGCCCGCACTACGTGGCCGAGGCCAAGCGCCAGTTCCTGATCCACCTGCGCTACCTGTTCGACACCCGGTCCGGTCTCTTCTTCCACGGCTGGACCTTCGAGGACGGCGGCCACAACTTCGCCCGCGCCCTCTGGGCCCGCGGCAACAGCTGGCTGACCATCGTGCTGCCCGAGTTCATCGAGCTGCTCGACCTCGAGCGCTCCGACCCGCCCCTGTACTGGCACCTGCGCGACGCCCTGCAGGCCCAGTGCGACGCCCTCGTCCCGCTGCAGCACCCGGACACGGGGCTCTGGCGCACCCTGCTGGACGTGCCCGAGGACCAGGGCTCGTACCCGGAGACGAGCGCGACGGCCGGTTTTGCGTTCGGCATGCTCAAGGCCCGGCGCAAAAAGTACATTGTTGGGGATGGTTTCGAGGCCACGGCCGTGAGTGCGCTCAAGGGCGTGCTGGCTAACATTAACGAGAAGGGCGAACTGTGCAACACTAGCTTTGGGACGGCTATGGGGCACGACCTGCAGCATTACAAGGACATTCCCATTACTTGTATGCCCTACGGTCAGGCCATGGCCATTATGGCGCTGGTGGAGTTTTTGCGGGTTTTTATATAGCCGCAGTGTATGAGTTGGTGACGGGACAATTAGGGCAACTGGGAGCTGATGGGATGAAGAAATATTAGTCTCCGGCATCTGTCTCTGATGGTCCGCCCTTTCGTCTATCACTGTACGACCTTGTATCTTCGTAAACACTGCCAATAGTCTCCCCTAAAACCAAGCACACACGAGCAGAACGGGGATCGACGCGTGCTCCGAGAAGGCCAACCCGGTCGCGCTGGGCATTAGCAACAGCTGGACCCACCCAACATTGTTCCAACGGCGACTGCCTCAAGGCGACCGAGGTTTGTGTGAAGGCTGTCGAGGTGCCCATCGAGGACGACGGCTACCTCAGCTCGTGCGGCATCCGCGCCTAGTCCAAGCCCGCAGCGGGCCGCCCGCAATGCATCTTCGGCCTCCCATTGTCAGACCGGATCTGTAACTGGATCAGCAACCTCGAGGTCGCAGGCGTGCCGCCGACGCAAAGAGGACGGGTTCAGAAACGACAAAACGGGCCGCTGCACCGTCCGCGGCAAGCAGTACGTCGGGCTCAAAACAGCCGGACCCTTGAGTTGGCTGGAGGGTCTTTGATGCCGGCACGCCAGGTCCCGTTCCAATTAGCGCAAGACGCCCACATGTTGACAAGCGCGAAACTGCAGATTTCGGATGTGCAACAACGTGCAAAAGATCATTTGAATGATGTTGACACGGACCGTGGTTCGAAGGCATGCCGCTATCGTGAACCCTGTTAATGCCTCGTCTCGCCCCCAGCAGCCTCCTCAAAGAACTGAGGGGCTTCGCGCCTGTCGTATTTCCCATAGTCCCTCAATACCCGAACCTTCTGCGACTTTCCTTGCGACATTCCTTGCGACAGCTGCCCGTACCCTATTCGATCCTCGAAACGAGAGCCCGCAGCTTCGTCCCGCCAGGACGACAGGAAGACGAAGTCGCCTGAGCCGTCTGCCGCCCTAAAGACATCCCAAGACACCAGGCCCTGCTCCTCCATGGCCGTCTTTTCGGGCCCATCCGGCGGCAGGCCCACGGACGCGGTCAGCATTGCATCATCGGCAGCGTCGCCGTCCACCTGGCCGTACTGCAGGACCACGCACGCAGCGGCCCCGACCTCTGTCGCGTCGAGCCTCTCCGGGTCGTCGTCGCCGTCCCCGGTCTTTTCGCCGCCGAAGACCTGGCCGACCCTGAGGTGGTAGTCCTCCATGACGCCCTCCCGGGCCTTGGCCTGCGCGCCGTGGTGCCTCCCCGCCGTGCGCCAGCGGACGAGCGCGCGCTCGTTCTCCCACGTCGACAGCGAGAGCAGCCAGCCGGGCCTGGTCAGCGAGCGGTACCGGACATTGCTCAGGAAGCCCTTGACCGCCGAGAGCTCGGGCTTGAGGGAGGCCGCGATGGACATGTAGGTCGACTGGTGGGCGGGCGACGGCCTCGTTTCGAAAATGACTACGAACATGGCCTGTGGATGGTGGATTGTGCGTGGGATTTGGGCCTTGTGGGCGTCGTGCTTGGTCTAGCTCGACGGAGACGCTGATCCGGGAGGCGCGTGCGGTCTTTTTTTTTCTTATTTTTCTTGGAGACAGCTAGAGTTAGACACCATAGGGTCGACTGAAAGCTGTGGGAAAGGTGAGGAGGGAAGGGTCATCCCCCATGGGCTGCTTTAACCTAGGCATGACCCCGAGATCCGAGCTAAACACCGACCTCCTCGCAGCCTGAAAGCGGGGCATCGCCGCGACCCCAGCAGTTTGGCTGGCGAGACAAGAATTGCCAACATACCGTCTGCCCTCTTGGACTTCATTCGCACAGAAAAAGGTCCCTTATTGATTGCTGCCCCCGCCCGGCCACAGAACCCTGTTAATCTAGGGCCGCAGCCGGTGCAAGGTCCTTATTTAACTGGCCGCACCGTAACTACGCAGCAGCCCGCTAAGGTCCAGGTGCCCGTGCTCCTGGGCCCACGTTAGCGCCGTGAACCCCTGATCATCCGTCGAGTTGATGTCGGCCCTGCCCGTGTCGAGCAGCAGTTTAACGACGTCCTCCCACCCCCCTTTCGCGGCCCACGATAGCGGCGTCTGCCCCGAAACATCCTTCGAATCAACGTTGACCTTGCCCGTGCCGAGCAGCAGTTTAACGACGGCCTCGTTCCCCCTTTCCGCGGCCCACGACAGCGGCGTTCTCCCTTGCCAACCCTTCCACTCGACGTTAACCCTGCCCGTATCGAGCAGCAGTTTCACGAGGGCCTCGTTCCTCATTTCCACGGCCCACGTCAACGGCGTCCGTCCCTTCACATCTTTCGAATCGGCGTCGACCCTGCCTGTATCGAGCAGCAGCTTGACGACGGCTTCATGCTCGTACTCGGCGGCACACGCTAGCGGCGTTTGCCCCATATTTGTTTTCAAATCGACGTCGACGCCGCCCGTCTCGAGCAGCAATTTGACGGTGGGCGCATCCCCTGTTTGCGCGGCCCACGTTAGCGGCGTCCGCCCCGAATCATCTTGCGAACCGGCGTCGGCCCTGCCCGTGTTGAGCAGCAGTTCAACGACGGCCTCGTTCCTTTTTCTTGCCACGGCCCACGATAGCGGCGTCCGTCCCGAATAATCCTCCGAGTCGACGTCGACCCCGCCCACGGCGAGCAGCAGCTCAACGACGGCCTCGTTCCCCTCTTCGGCGGCCCACGATAACGGCGTCCGTCCCTCGACGTCTTTCGAATCGGCGTCGACCCTGCCTGTATCGAGCAGCAGTTTAACGATGTCCTCGTCCCCATTTTCCGCGGCCCGCGACAGCGGCGTCCGTCCCTCATCATTTTCCCAATCGGCGTCGACCCTGCCAGCATCGAGCAGCAGCTTAACAACGGCCATGTTCCCGTTTCCCGCAGCCCACGACAGCGCCTGCCCGTATTGGTCTTCCGCCTCCTCATCGGTGCCGGGCCCTGCGGTCGACGGCGGCCGTGTTTCTTGGGCAGATAGCCGTAGCGGCCCCGAGCACTCGGCGCAGAACTCCAGGGCAGGTGGCGGTGGTGGCGGTGGCGGGCACTCGTCGGGGGAAGCAGGCATGCAGTTGTGCATGATGACGTGGGGGAGCAGGTGGTCCAAGTTGAGGCCTGCCTTGTCTTCTTCCTCCCGCAGCGTCGAGCAGGCGGCCTCGGCGAGAGGCAAGAACATGTGCCGCCGGTTCTCGCGGCGGTCGACCAGGAAGTCCCGGAGGAGATCGACGTCGACCCAATCGCTCGGCGTGCTCCACATGTTCTTGATGTAGAGCTGGTGCAGCCAGCTGCGCACCTCTTCCTCCAGCTCGGTGGCCGGTGACTCCGACACAGGCGGCGACCGGAAGCGCCCCATGCCCACCTCGCTGGCGAGAGCGAGCCCGTTGAGCATGTCCAGTAGGCCCTTCTCGTCCTGCGACACCTCGCGCCCGTGCGACTTGTAGGTGATGTCGTGCTCGACCTCGGCCCAGGCGTGCATCATGATGGTGCCGGTCTGGATCTCCACCACGCACGCCTCCCAGACGGCCTTCGCTTCCGGCTCCAGGTCCCGCGGCTGCAGCCGCTCGGGCACCTTTACGACCATGTGTATGGCGCCGTACCCCGAGAACTGCTTGCCCGACCCGTCGAGGTTGAGGTCGTCTGCGGGGTGGGCACTGGGCGACGCCGACGCGTCCAGCAGTTTTTCGTGGAGCTTCCGCAGCCGCCCGGGATCTTCCAGGCCGCCCATTCGCTTCGTCTTCCTGTCGCACACGTAACCCGCGTCGTCCAGCAGTCTCAGCACCTTCCCCGCGTCGCTGGGGAAGTAGAGTATGATGCGCGCGCCGAGCATGTCGTGGAAAGCACGCTTGAGCTCGTCCCGGCTTTGGAAGTATCCGAGGTCGGTCGCGCTAATCTTGTACCGGTCACAGTGTTGCTTCCAGCCCTGCTCAGTCATCTTGTCCCGGACCGCTTGGGCGGCCAGCCTATCGCCCTGCCGGCGCTTCGCGGTGCCGCAGATGGAGTCCCAGGCCTTCACCCGCGCAGTGATGGGGAGGTGCCGAACGGCCTCCTGGGCCAGCACGTGTGCCAGGTCTTGGGCAACGGTGTTTAAACATCGCCTGTACTCGCGGACCTCGCTGTAGTAGACTTTTTTCAGCTCCTTGAGGAGCTCTTCCAGCTTGTCCTCACTGCGCGCCATGGTGCGGGTGCTCGGTTAGCAGAACTTCGGGGGGTGCCTGAGGCAGGGTAGGGAATCCTACCGCGTCGACATGACGACCGGCCGTGATTTAGCCTAGGGTGTAAAAAAAACAGATTTAAATGTGGGTTGGCGTCGCGAGGCGAGCGAGATTCTCTTGTGTCGTGATGACCTTTCTGGGGGCTTCCAAGATACTTGAGGAAGCGGAATCTCTGCCATAGCAATCTGGCCCACATTATACAGGCCGGCCTGCGACCCGTGCGAGGTACGTAGCCCCTCGGTACATGCGGCCCTCAGCCGTCGGCGTTAGGCCTCAAGGACTCTTGGGCATCTATCTAGGATTTCCAGACCTACACGGGTGCCTCAACGGAGACTCCCGTGTGATAATGCATCATGCTCAACTTCACGAGCTGGCCTCCCGATTGGGGCCAGGGCCAGACGCACGGCAGCTACGAAACAGCTCGCTGACAGGAAAAAAGTTGGCTCCATGACGTGGTCGAAGGTCACTGGTGGGATGCGTGACGGCTGCATACGCCACATTCAGCCGCTAGACGCCATCGGCCAAAAAAGGGGAAAGGATGCCCAATCTTAGCGTTGTATGCCGCTTATGAATGGTTGGTTTGGAGGTGATTCGCGGATAGGCATCTACATACTATAATGGCACTTGAGGGGATAGCCACATGCAGCCGCCAACTGCGGGGAGATTTGGTGGCTGGCACGCAGACTAGAAAAAAACAATACACTAAAAGGCCCACTCACTAAAAAGAACTTCCTTTCCTATTTCCTTTTCTTTCCTATGTCTTGTTTTTTTTTTCCCTATTTCTTTTTTTTCCTATTTCTCTTTTTTTTCCTATTTCCTATTTTTTTCCTATTTCCTGTTTCTATCCCTATTTCTTTTCTCCCCCTATTTTTTCCTTTTAATCCCGCCTTCCAACACTACAATAACTTTCCACAATCTACTTTCCAAGTCAAAATGGGCCACCAACTTTCTTGCCCCTGCGGGACACGTACGCTAGCTGTTCAAAATGATCAACCAGACACTTACACTTATCAGCCCCTGCCAGACGGGACCATCCGAATCTTGACACTGTGGGGCGGAAACCCCGATGATCCTCTGACGGGGGTGCTCGAGCTCGTCGCTGTCAAAGATGCCGGGACTTACGAGCCTCTCTCGTACGTTTGGGGGGGCGACACGCTCACGCACAAGATACGTCTGCCCGCTACAGAGCTTCGCATCACGGCAAGCCTATACCACGCCCTGCGCCGGCTCCGATTGCAAACGGGGCCGCGGCGCCTGTGGGCCGACCAGATTTGCATCAACCAGGGCGACGAGACAGAAAGGTCGCAGCAGGTGCAGTTTATGAACTGGATTTACCGCGGCGGGAGCCGCGTACAGGTCTGGCTTGGTCTCGACGAGCAGCATATGGCAGAGGAGGCCTTCGGCTTTGTGCGAAAGCTGGCCGGGCTCCTCGCCGACAAGAGACGCCCCATCTCTGAGACCGCCAGCACCGGCGAACTGGCCGAGCAGTCGGCTTGGAAACCCCTACAGAATATAACCGATCTCCCATGGGTTAGTTTGATTAAGCGCGAGACTCTCCCTCGCTTGAAATTGGGAATGCCAGTGCTAACCAGAGAATGTGCCATCTCAATTAGTTCCAGCGCGGCTGGATCGTCCAAGAGATCGGCACCAGAACGCCTGCAACCTTGACTTGGGGGAAAGCGGAAATGGCGTGGGACGAGCTGCACGACGTGTGCGAGAGGCTCACAGAATACCATCACCTGAGGGTCAAGTTCAAGGTGACGACGGCCGAGATCAAGTACCTCTACCGCCGCTTCGTCGAGCCCGAGCAAGCCAGCCGGCACGACAACCGCTTCAGCTTCCTCTACGAGCTCCATCGTGCGAGGCACCTGAAGGTCAGCGACGACCGAGACCGCGTCTTCGCCATGCTGGGCCACTACTCCATCCGCGCGGGACGCAACAGCGAGCTGAAGGCGCTGAGAGCGGACTACTCGAGCTCGGACGAGGAGGTTTACACTGACGTTGCCGCGAGAGCCCTGATCGGGGACGACGAGTCTCTCATCACTTTAGGGGCCGTGCAGCATGCGCGACTCCCTTCCGCGGCCGAGGCTCGGCAGGGGCAAGGGGAGCATGCTGCGCTGCCGTCGTGGGTGCCGGACTGGAGAACCCACCACGGACACATCATGTCAGAACCTACCAGCCCTCACCGCGCCTGCGGCCCCACGAAGCCGAATTTGAGCATCAACCGCGATTCAAAGGTGCTCGAGATCCACGGAATAAAGATGGACCGGATCGAGGCCTGCTCCGACCTGCTGGAAAAAGGAGCGTTTCACGGCCGGAAAGTCGCCAACTCCCAAGGGGACATGGCGCGGGCCGCAGTCGAACTCCTGTGGACGGACGTCTGCGGGAAAACAAACGGCTTTGACATCAGCGACGAGTACGCCGGCGGGGGCAGCAGCAGCTTTTTCGCCTACACCCAGACGCTGAGCAACGGCTGCGTGACCATTTACTGGCGGGATCACGCCCACGAGGATTACCACGGCGCCGTCTTGCAGGGGAAATGGCTCGCGCACGCCGCCGCATACCTTACTACGGCGGTGGACGAGGCCGCCATCTCCGGCGAGCTCCGCTCGCTGGCCGATCAGGGAGACTCACAAAAATGGGGCCGTGCGGCGACGGGCGCCTCGAGCGAGCGGAAGTTTGCCCGGACGGCCAAGGGATACTATGTGCTGGGGCCGGGGGTCATGGAGGAGGGCGACGTCGTCTGCGTGCTCTTCGGTGGCAGGATGCCGTTTTGTCTCCGCCCTTGTCCGGGCTCTCAGCAGTACTTGCTGGTTGGAGAGTGCTACATGCACGGGTTTATGAACGGGGAGGCCGTGGAAATGCTAGACAGGGGAGAAGTTCGCGAGGAAGTTTTCAAGGTTGCTTAGCCGGACGTCTTGCAACGTAGACGTGCATGCAGTAGATCTTTTTTGGTTGGGCCTACCTTTAAAGCACTGATAAGAGAGAGAGCGAGAGTAGGAGACTTTCTGGCTCTATATATACAGGTGCGCGGGGCGCACCGTCCGGGGCCGGACGAGGCTCTGTATCAGTACCGGGGTCTTGATACCGTAGATCCCCGCGTGGATCCCGTTCCTTTGCGACATACTTCGCTTTTAAACGAACGTAAGCGTTTTAATTTTGGGTTCCTTTTCCAACTGTGATAATAAGTAAAAGTAAGTTAACCGAGGTAGAAGGAAGGCAGCATAGTTTACGCAAAGCAGCCGAAAGTCGGACGGCGCACAAAGGCAAAGGGCTTGTGTTTGGGCTTAGACCGAACAACGAGCCTCTGCGTGATACAAACGTTGAATAGAACCGAAAAGGGGAGTACGGCTGTACAGTCCCACGCACAGTGGATGCCAAGAACCACCAAATCAACCGTAAGCGCGGGTCGGCATTGCTGGCCTTGCGGATCGACAGGCAGCTGCATGCGATTACCAATCTGGCCCGAAGGATCTCACCCGTGGCGCAAGAGTTAAAGAGGGGCCGAACTGCCGCCTTCCGCATTTGCTCGAGATTCTTTCCGTCATCCGCCGCGATTCTCACCATGGCTTCCACGCTCGACAGCATCCTCAAGAAGCACACTGCCAGCGAGGAAACCAAGGACAAAGTCCTCGGCGCCTCGTTTATCGTGGTGAACAAAGATGGTATTAACATGGAGCCTCCGTTTAGTTCCCCGATGGTTCCGACAGCTGATATGATAATAGGCATCCTTTACAGCGGCTCGGCCGGACGCATCGACTTCCCCACCGACGCGAAGCCGTGGGATGTCGACTCGTTTACCTTTGTCGCGTCCATGACAAAGCTCATCACCTCGACGGCCGTCACGAAGCTCGTTGAACTCGGGAAGCTCGGTCTGGATGACGACGTCCGCCCGCTCGTCCCTCAACTGTCCGAGATGCAGATCCTGCGGGGATTCGACGGGGATGGGCAGCCTATCCTGGAAAACAACGAAAAGCCCATCACCATGAGGCAAGGCTTTGCCCACAGGCTCGTTTGGCTCGTCCAGCTATCACTGACAGTCGCGAATAGGATGCTCTTGACTCACACCGTAGGCCTGGGCTATGATGTTGCCGACGAGGACTTGACGAGATGGGCCGTGGCCGTCAAGCGACGCACAAACCTGAGCGCAAGTCTAGACGGCTTCACGACGCCCTTCAAGTTTGTTCCGGGAGAGGGGTGGTGCTACGGGACAGCCATCGACTGGGCCGGACAAGTCGTGGAGAAGGTCGTCGGAAAACGGCTCGGCGAGCACCTCTCAGAGACCATCTTTAACCCGCTAGGCATGCAGTCCACCACCTTCTGGCCGGAAAAGCTGGGACCGGAATCACGAGTGGCGGAACGGACGGCTGCCTGGCAGATTCGCGAGGACGACGGCTCCCTCTCGCCGGGCACGAACCCGCGCGACCTAGCCGCTGATGCCATCGACAGCGGCGGGGCAGGCTTGTGGACCACGGCCTCCGACTACGCCAAGTTTCTCCGGGCGCTCATGGCGGGCGAGCTCGTCAGCCGCGACACGCTGGACGAGATGTTCCTCCCGCAGCTCGACGAGAGACAGAGCGCCATGCTGAAGTACTACGCGGACCGCTGGCAGTCCCTTGCGGTGGAGTTCCCGCCAGACATGCCGCTCAATCACTCGCTGGCTGGGTGCCTCAACATGCGGGACGCCGAGGGCAAGCGCAAGCGCGGCTCTCTGCAGTGGTCGGGCATGTGCAACTCGCACTGGTGGATGGACCGGGAGACGGGCGCGGCCGCAGTGCTCATCGTGCAGACGCAACCGCACGGCGACAGGGTCGTGACGAGGCTGTACGACGAGCTGGAGAGGGCCGTGTACGGGGAGCTGCTTGCCTAGGAATGGGGCCGGCAGTCAAGCGGACGGGAAGCTCTGCAGGTGCCACCCCTCTAAAAATGCTCGTATAATGGGATGTTTATACGCCAATCGATACGCGCCCGTGCTGGGCATTTTGTGGAGCTGGGGAAGAACGTGTGGATCCGATCTCGGCAAGTCTGCGGCGGCGCACATGGCCTAGGCAGCAGCGAAACGAAACAGCGCTCTTCTCCTCACGAGCATTGGTTCCCAGGGAAGACTCCTGAGGCATGTGCCTACCTAATAATGCAAGGGCCGGGATTCCAGCTTCAATTAAGCCTGTCTCACCCGCTGCGACCAAATCTCACCCGCTTCGCCAAGCAAAAAACGGATCGGTAGAGATGTCGAGGCGGGGGAGGGTGCTGCGGTGTAACCCTACCAGCCGGCATCTTGCCTCGTGCGGATCGCCGTCTCTGTCTTTTGGGGTTCGGTGTCTTAGCCCCCTCCGCCGAAATCCCAGATAAACACGACCTCTCGTGCTCCCTCGTTCCCCGCCCGTCCCCCACCTTCCCGTCTTCTCAATGGATTCTCGTCTTCCATGTCATTTCAGGTCCAGCGGCCGAGTTGATAGCACCTCCCACCTGCCACCCATGGTCGACAACGGACAAGCGGAAAAGAATGGCTCCGGTGGGGAGGAGTCGAAAAGCGGCACGACCAGCGAGGTCGAGAGCGTGCAGCCACCGCAGCTTTCCGTGATCCAGGCGGTGCGCAAGTGGCCCAAGGTGTCGTTGTGGGTGTTTCTCCAGTGTGCCAGCATCATCCTGGTCGGGTTCGATATTTCCATCGTCAGCAACGTGGCATCCCTGCCTCAATTCCAGTGGGTTTTCCTTTTTCGCTTTTTTCCTCTGGCATCTCCGTTAACACCCAGCAGATATGTGTTCGGACAGCCCTATGGGGACCTACACATCATCCCGGCCCTCTGGATTGGCCTGTGGAACGGCATAATGCCGGTCGGCGCCATCGCCGGCGCTCTTTCCGCCGGCTTCCTCCAGGACGTCCTGGGTCGCCGCCTCACCCTCGCCCTGGCCGCCGCCCTTTCCGCCGTCTGCGTGGCCGTGGCCTTCGTCTCGGACCTGCCCGCGGGCATAGACGCCCGCCGAGGCGTGTTCCTGCTCGCCAAGACGGCGCACGGCTTCGCCAACGGCACGCTGATCTGCGCCGTCGAGACGTGGACGAGCGAGGTGCTGCCCTCGGTCCTGCGCGGGCCGGGGCTGGCCCTCTACCCCATCTTCACGCTCGTCGGCCAGCTCGTCGGCTCCATCGTCGTCCAGGCCGTCCTGGGTCTGCGCGGCGCCGCCTCGTACCGCGCCGCCTTCGCCGCCCAGTGGCCCTTCACCGCCTTGTCGCTCGCCGTGGCCCTGCTGGCCCCCGAGAGCCCCGTCTGGCTCGTCCGCGTCGGCCGCCTCGACGCCGCCCGCGCGAGCCACGCGCGGCTCGACTCGTCGCCCACCGACGCCGAGCGCGACGCCGCCTTTGACGAGCTCCGCGGCATCGTCCGCATCGAGCGCGAGCAGGCGGGCCAGCGGGACGTGGCGTACGCCGAGTGCTTCCGACGGGGCGTCGACGCGCGCCGCACGCTGGTGACGATCTTTGCGAGATGCCTGCCCAACTTCTTTGGTTTGCCGCTCTTTGCCACGGCCAGCTACTTTCTGCAGATGATCGGCGTCGAGGCGAGGCTCAGCCTTCTGTTCATGCTGGCGGGCGTTGTGGTCGGGCTCTGTTCCAACGTCGTCTCCCTCCCCCTTCTCGCACACTTTTACCGGCGCACACTCCTCATCTCGTCCCTCGCCGTCTGCACGGTGCTGTGGACGTCCGTCGGCATTGCTGGGTGTTTCCTGGAGACGGGCAACGCGTCGGCTGTGAGATGGTACGTCTCGGTGGCCATGATGGCCGCCATGGCGTCCGTCAGTCTCGGCGCCTGGCCGGCCGCGCACGTTGTCAACTGCGAAGCCTCTTCGCTCCGCCTGCGCGCTCGCACCCAGGGCCTCGCCGGCATGTTCACGCAGCTGCTCGCGGGGGGTTTCAACATCGCCCTGCCGTACATCTACAGCCCCGACCAGGGCAAGTCGGGCCCGAGGGTTGGGTTTCTCTTCGCGGGGTTCTCGGCCTTGGCTTTCGTTGGCTCCTGGCTGTACGTTCCGGAGATGAAGAACCGCGACCCCTTGGAGATCGACATCATGTTTGAGCGACGGCTACCGGCGAGGGCTTTTAAGAACTGGACGCGTGAGTAGCTGCAACCGCCCAGCCTTTTAATATATTCGATTTTAGCATATAATCGAGATTTTCGTCACTTTTGGAGCTCTTCGAGCCGTCATACAGGAGTACAGACTTCTACCAACAATATGGCTCTTTTTCTGGATTGCCTGTCCAGGTCGGCGTTTTATCATTCCCTCACACTATGAATACAGTCGTGCGGCACTCCCTCAGATAGTCACTCCCTCATATAGGCACTCCACCAGATAGGCACTCCTTCAAATATATACTCCCTTAGATGCATTGTTGCGGGACTCCCTCAGATGCATTTGAGCGGCGCAGCGACGCCCTGTCGAGATCCCACTCGAAGCCACGCCCCGCCTGCAAGGCCGCCAGGAGATGGGGCCGCGGAGGACCTAATTACGACGCTGCCCCCAACGCTGTTTGGTGCGAGGGATAGATGCCAAGATGCAGGATCGCGGCCCTGCGTTCAGCTTCTCTCGTCCTCCAGGGTGACTGTGGGGCCAAGCTGGGCCTTGGCACCGCGTGAGTGCCACAAAACCTGCCTCGTTGCGGCTCTACTGCTCTCCCTCACACTTTCGATTCCTCGCCATCGGCCTCTCCCTTGGACACCATGCATCCAGCACACGCCAACGCCGGGCCGGGTAGGTCTCTATATCTCGCCTCCCTGATATCTTTTGCCGCTGACACCTCCTTCCTCCGCAGTCCCTCGAGCGGCCCTGCGCCCAAGACAGGGACAGCAATGCCTGCCCACCTGCCCAGCGGCGCCCAGGTGCAATCTCCTGTGCCAGCCTGGGGCGTCGTGCGCGATCGCCTTTACCAAGTTCAGCGAGACAGACTACTTTTGCGTCGTGGAATGCCCAAAGGCGTACTGCCGCGACGAAGTCACCGGCCAGGCCGTCCCCTCGGCCTCCGACACCCAGCCGCCTCCCGACGGCAGCTCCGGCCCACTCTCCACCCCCGCGCTTGCCGGCATCGTGGCGGGTGCCGTGCTCCTGGTGGTTCTCTCTGGCATTCTTGTCTTTTGTTGGTGCCGGCGCCGTCGTCGGCGACGACGACTGCTGCTGGACGGGCCAGGCCGCGGTAGCGTCCACAGGGTGTCCGGCAAGCCCGAGCTGGAAGGCTCTCCGGGGTACGGGTCCACTCCCGGCGCCGTGGCCGGTGCTCTGGCGATCAAGCCCGAGCTGATGGAGGTGGAGAGGCCGCTTGAGCTTGGCGAAGAAGACAACAACCGGAACCTGCCGAACAGCGGAAGTGTTTATGAGCTGGGTCAGACTGAAGGGGCTATCCACCGGACACAGGGCCAGGCTGTGAGGGACACGTCCGGTGGTATGTCATCTCGGAGCAGTCAAGCCCGGTCAGAAAGGAGCAGCCAGAGGCATCTGCGCTTTTCAGCCCATGGCCAGGAGGGGAATGTGGGACGCAACGGCTCACAGCGGAGTCGGGAAAGGTTATTGCGCATCCAGGAGATCGAGGAGGTGTCCCGCAGGTTGATGGAGGAGCTGCAGAGGCTGAACAAGGGCAGATCGGGGACAAGGCCGGAGGCGTCTTGATTGGCATTTGTTGCCGCTTATGATAAACAAGTCGGGAACTCAGGAGGGTTAAATGTTTGGAACGAACTAATTGGCTCCCATGGGGCTTTCGTCGCCGTGGGGTCCCTGCGTGCCCACCTTTCGCCGGGGAAGTCGGTAGTGTCGCAGAGGTGCAGATGCTCGAGCGCGATAGACAGCGGCTTCGAAATGGGGAATGCCGTTGCCAGGTTCGGTATGGTCTCGCCCACTCCGCCCCACGGGCACGACATGATGGCGAAGTTGGTGCTGTCGAGGGGCGAGTAAAGGAGTCGGGCTTCGATTCTGCTTCGAGGTTGACGAGTTGGATTTCCGAGTCCTGGTGGGGGTGGTACACATCTCCTGGGCCTTTCAGAATTCCAAATTGGTGTGGAAGTTTAAGGGATGGATGGTCTTTGGAGTGGCGGTGCTGAGTATCAACGCTGCGTGGACTGATATACACAAGACGAGCATGCGGCTGAGTCCAGGTGAGTACGGCATTCCCTTCATCAGTGCTCATCTGACCCAAGCGTCCGGTCCGATCTTCGATCCCCGCACTTCAGGCCGTCCCAGACGCAGAAGGCTGGCTTCTACCGCCGACACCATCCACCAGCTCCCTCCCCGGCGCGTCCCGAGGCCCCCACACGGCAACGCTTCGCGGACCAACGTGGAACGTAGCCCAGCCATCCCCGTCCATGATAACCTCTCCCCAGCTCCAACCCAGCAGATCCGTCCACACTTGACCTCCATTGCCACCGCCCTGGCCACCGCCGCCAGCGTCCAAGTTCACCCGCCCCACAGACATCCTCTTGGAGGCCGCCGTCCAGCCCGCGTTGATGAGCACCGCCACCCCGGCGCCGGCCGCGTGGTCGCCGTGTCCGCGCCGGACGAAGCCGATGCAGGCCGGGTCGTCGAAGTAGTCGACCTGCGCACCGTACGCGTACAGACGCCGGGCCAGCATCAGGCGCGGGAGGACGACGCCGCCGCACATGGGCGGCACGAGGGAACCGGGAGGCAGAAAGGGGTTGTCGCGCGACGGGCCGCGGGAGCCGTACAAGTGCGCGTAAAAGACGCAGGGTAGGCCGGTGTCGGCGCGCAGGAGGATGAGGGCGTAGGCGGCGGGCACGAACCAGGGGCTGATGGGCGTCTGGGGTGGGTCTTCCGATCAGCAAGGAAAGCGAAAGCGACAGTTCAGCTGTGATGTTTTGCGCGCACCTCGACTGCTTGACCAGGTTGCTGCGGGCGGGAGTCAGCATTTCTGGACCTGGCAAAGGGGAAAGCCGCCTTGGCTTGGCAAGGCCACCACAAACCGTATCGTGGTTCATGACGAACGTGACCGCATTGTTCGGCTTCGTCTCGCACAGCGCGCCCGCGAAGATGGTGCGCAAGTCGACGTTGGGAGCGTACGAAGCGCGGCAAAAGTTGAGAAGCAGCGGGAAGTCAAACAGGGAAACGCGGCCCTGCAGGAGCTCGAGATACTTCTCCATGGGCACTCGGTTGTCGCCTGAGTATTCGCCGACGACGAGCCAGGGCTTTGCATCGTCACCCAGCCTCCTCTTCCTCGCCTCGTCCACGTGGGCCAGCATGTCGCGCACAAACTTCCACGAGTAGTGCTTTACGGCGTCGAGGCGCAGGCCTCCGACTCGGAGCTGGCCGTCCAGCCACTCGGCCCAGCGGAAGAGCTCCTGTCGCACGTCAGGTTGGTGATGGTCAATATCTGCAAACATGCTGGGTCGGGGTGATGTCAGAGATCCTTCCAAATATGTCGACGGGTGGTAGAGAGGTACGGGTATACGAAGCAAGATAGGTAGTCACAGGTAGTCAAAGTTGCCAAACTCGGTGCTGACATCGTCAGCCCAGGTCTTGCCATTCAGCAGCCATATGGCTTTCCTCCGCGTGGAGTCGTCGTAGTCGACGCCCGTAAAGTGAGCGTGGTTCCAGCGGAAAGAGTCGTGCTTGCGACCGGGAAACTCGAACTTTGTCCAGACCGACACCTCCTCGACCGGGCCGACAAACTTGCGGCGGTCTGCAGGGCAGGCATAACACGCAACGGCGTTAGTCACCCAAGCTCGCAACAGCAGTACTTCGACAGCAGCCCAGCCACGGAAACATGACCTTTAGGGTTGACCCTCCTCGCCTTGACGCGCTCGGTCCCGTCGGCGCCAGCCTTGTGGTTCAGCACGGCGTCGAACAGCAGATCAATACTGTGGGCGGCGGCGACGTCGGCCAGGGCTACGAGCTCGGCCTTGGTGCCCCACTTTGTGCGCACGGTGCCCTTCTGGTCGAACTCGCCCAGATCGTACAGGTCGTAGGCGTCGTAGCCGTTGCTGCTGGCGCCCGAGCCTCCTTTAGTGGCGGGCGGAATCCACACGGTGGTGACGCCCAGGGCGGCGAGGCGGGGGACGTCGCGGGAGAGGCGCCGCCAATGCTGCCCATCGTCGGGACAGTACCACTCAAAGGCCTGGAAGAGGGTCTCATTGCGCGGGCAGGGGGTTGCCGGGCCGGGAGGCATGGTGGTGAGGGGTCTCGATGTGCGTTTGAGAATTGGGCCAAGCTTACCTAGAGTAACCTGCGGTTTCGGGCAGCGATTTTTTTGGACGTAAGTGCCCGATCGGGCCGGCCAATGATGTCATGGACGGCAGGTCAGGCACATCAGCCACGCGGCAGGCACTAAAAAAAAAATATCCGCGATGCTGTGAGACGTCGGCAGCTCCCGAGCCGCCGAACCTCTGCATGCTTGTTAAGCGCCGGCCCAACTTGAACTGCCCGCGAGCGGCAGCTACCTACGGTACCTACCTAGGTGGGCAATCCATCGACCAATCACTGGATCGGGATCCATACGCGTCCTGTCGGGCAGTTTGATGTCCCGTCCCGCCCTGGCCTGTCAACGTCGCGGGCCGTTGACGTGATTTCGGCATGGCGCGAGCGTGGCACAAATCGCTAGAGTCGGCACGGCGTCGGGCTAATGCCATCCCGTCCCAGGTCTAGGTCCAGGTGTAGGAAAGCGTCCCCTGTTTGACACAAATTGCACGCGCGATGGTCGTGGCGAAACAGCTGGAGCTGGAGCTGGAAAAATATTTTTTTGCTTTCAGGTCCGACCTCCACCGAGTCATGCATCGATCCTCATCGATGACAGCTGGGGCAGCAGCTAACATGGACGGGCTCCAGGGTTCACCGGATCTGCCAGGGCTGGCATCGGATTGGTGTTTGCATAGGTGGCAGGACGTGTGCCTGGTGATGGCGTCCTTCATAAATCTCGCATGTCGTCCCGAAATACACAGTCTCGTCCTGCAACGCTTGGCACTGTGGCAGTGCAGGGGGATAGCTGTCACATGTCTGCCCCTGCCCGATCTGACGCGATCGGGCTTCTGGAACTGCCAGGCGAACAATCCGACGCAAGCGAGAGCTTTTCTAGATCGAGAAGGTCCTCGCTCCGGACGAGGGGGTGGCGTCTTGGGGTGTCTTGGGGCGTCTTGGGGCATTTGCAAGCCCTGCTCGGCTATGGAGTCAAGAAGCAGGGGAGGAAAAGACTACCGGATCCGTGGTAATACTGCGGTCCTGCCATCCCGATTTTGACAGCCGTGACAGGCCCGCACCAGTTATCTGATGGGAGGCTCATTCCTGTCGGTGCCATGGGTGTCCCTGGCTTATGTTGTCACTTGTCATTGAGTTGTTGGGCCTTTTGTTCACTTTTAACTTTCCTCCTTTTTTTTTCTCCGCCTTCTCTTTCATGTTTCGTTTCCTTTTTCTTTTTTTTCGTCTTCTTTTTTTCCCGTCTCAGTCTTATGTCTTGGCTGTCATCACTATCCTAGTCCATAACGGGCGGATAAGAGATTTGAAGGATCACGTTGCCTGCTGTTCCCCAGCCTTGGCGGGTTGGCGCCCCTCACCAAGATCTCGTCATCTCGTCATCTTGCGGTCAGGTGCGGTGTCTAGCTGCAGGCTGGGCAAAAATTAGTTTCGCATCCAATTCTCCATCAAGTCCCTTTGTCCGCTCGCTAGCTTCAGGCACATCTCGCTACGGATCCGGCAGGCAAACACAAATCGACGGCGAAATCTAGCTCCTTCCTCCCTGGTCACTGTCCCCCGGCAGACGCGAGTCAGGGCACAGCTGTCCGCCGATGGTTTGCATGGAATCCGGGGGCTTGGAATAATCCACTCGATAAGAACGGAAGCGTGGGGCTCCGGACGGGGACGGAAGGAAGGGGCCTTTTTTTTTTCTTCTTTTTTTTCCTGTACCAAAACGACGGACGGACGTGGAAGTTCCATCCTTTCACCAGGCTTGGACAGCAACAGGAGCCCCGACAAGGAACACCGCACGCAGTCCCACACCTATGGAAAACCCAGCACGCATTCCTGAACTCGGGAAAACATAAACAGCGGACTGGGCTGCCGGGACTTGTTCCAAAAACAACCTGCCACCGCCTCGGCGATGCCGATATCGAATCTGGCAAGGGGCCCGGCCCATGGAATGCATGGCTACTGCCGGAGCCGATATCTGGTCCTATAGCTCCCCCCGCACCGTCATGTCGCCCAGCCATGCTGGCCCGCCCGACGTTGCATTGCGCCAAGGAAAGAACCGCGCCGAGCAGGTAGCGTCATGGGCCTGGAACGTCGTCGATTTGGTGCTGCGTAATGCCCTCCCGTGCAGGGTAGCGCTCCATGAGAGCTGGTAATCACCGATCGGCGCCAGGCAGCGCGGCCGGCCGGCTGCGTCAGACAGGATATAAACGGCATATCGTGGCCGCATCTTACACTCTCCATCGCACCGCCCTTCACGCGCGGCAGCAGTCACACTCCCTTACCCTCCCTCACCCACCCATGGTCACTCTTTAGTATTTCTACCTCGCGTTTCCATCCCTCTCTGCTCTTCCACCTGCCCCTCACCTGCTCCGTCGCATCGTCCATCCGGTCAAAATGCGCGCCTCCACCCTCGCTGCCGCCATCGCCGCCTCGACCGGTGCCCTCGCGGCCCGGCCGTTCCTCGAGGAGCCCGACACGGGCATCATGGATGTCCTTGGGGATCTGAAAGTCGGCGCGCTGCCCAAGCTGACCGACATGGTGGCCCTGAACGACTTCCAGTTTGCGGCCCGGAACTTCCTGCCTCGGCTCAACTACACCTACTACCGCAACGGCGCCGGCGGCGAGTACTCGTACCGCAACAACCTCGAGGTGTACAACCGCTTCAGGCTGCGGCCCAAGACCATGGTCGACATCACCAAGGTCGCGGCGAGCATGCCGTGAGTTCTGACTGGCTGCTTGCGCAACTTATCTATGGGCTAACCGCTAACCGCTACTACTAGAACCACCATCCTCGGGCACAACTTCTCCTCGCCCTTCTTCATCTCCCCCTGCGCCCGCGCCAGCTACGCCCACCAGGGCGCGGAGCAGAACATAATGCGCGCCGCGTCCAAGGCCAACATCCTCTACATCCCCTCGTCCTTCTCCACCCTGCCGCTCGAGCAGATCGCGGCGTCCCGGGAGCCCAAGACGTACGAGTTCTTCAACCAGGTCTACACCAACGACAACGACACCTACAACCAGATGCTCTTCGACGAGGCCGCCAAGGCCGGCTCCAAGGCCATGGTCTGGGCCGTCGACTCGCCCGGCTCGCCGTCGCGGCAGCGCGCCGCCCGCTTCAGCGTCGGCTCGGCCAACAGCAAGTTCATCACCAACACCTGGGAGGTGCTCGACAAGTTCCGCGGCATGACCAAGCTGCCCATCATCCTCAAGGGCATCCAGACGGTCGAGGACGCGCGCCTGGCCGTCAAGTACCGCGTGCCCGCCATCATCCTGTCCAACCACGGCGGCCGCAATCTCGACGGCAGCCCGTCCAGCCTCGAGGTCGCGCTCGAGATCCGCCAGCAGGCGCCCGAGATCTTCGACCAGATCGAGGTCCTGGCCGACGGCGGCGTGCGCTACGGCACCGACGCCCTGCGCCTGCTCGCCCTGGGCGTCAAGGCCGTCGGCATCGGCCGCCCCGTCATGTTCTCCAACGTATTTGGCCAGGAGGGCGTCGAGCGCGCCCTCAGTCTGTTTCATAACGAGGTCATGAACGACGCCGCCAATCTGGGCGTGCCCGAC
Source organism: Magnaporthiopsis incrustans (assembly GCA_003049425.1). Classification (NCBI taxonomy): domain Eukaryota; kingdom Fungi; phylum Ascomycota; class Sordariomycetes; order Magnaporthales; family Magnaporthaceae; genus Magnaporthiopsis; species Magnaporthiopsis incrustans. Next base: position 144,237 of record PYSR01000054.1, read on the forward strand.
CTCAAGAAGATCACCCCGGACTATGTCGACTGGAAGCCCAATGGCTGGTACGCCTAGAGGGGTCGTGTTGGTTCTTTTCCCTGTCTCTCGCTTTTTTTTTTTTTTTTTTTTTTTTTTTTTTTTTGGGCCNTTTTATTTTCTTCAGGCGCCGCCGCCGCTCGTGAGCGTGTCGCCTAGCAGACTTGGGACTTTGTAAATTGTTCGATGGCTTCGTTATGATCTGCGTAGATACCTTTAGACGAGATGTGTGAAATTTTAGCGATATTCCTTATACGAGCGAGCAAACCAGAGCGTCGTCAGCTGATCGCCACTGTCAAGGCGACAGTGTCACCTTGGCGTCACCGCCGCATTGGCGCACAGGGAAACAGGGTCGCAATTCAAGGGCCAAAGGAAGTCAACGGCGCAACGTTTAATTACGGAAACCCAAAGCTACCTAAAATCATATGCCCAGAGAGGATCCCAGCACTAGGACTACCCAAGTCAGCGTCGAGGACAGGACCATACTCGTGGTCTCGGGAGCCCGGCACCAATGGCCGGCCGGTCAGCCCTATCGCGCGCCGCTCCTGCCACCGCGGATGTTTTCCACCAAAGCTTTCGCCATCGCCTTTCGCGCAGCAAGACCGCCCGCTACTGAGGCATGGTGCAGCCCGGTCACTGAACCGGTGCAGAGCAAAGCGATCCATTCCGAACGCGCCGCACGCTTAGGTATGTTAATTCGAAGATGCTGTCCACGGCTTTGGCTTTGTAGTCCTTGGTTCGGGTTCTTCTTTTTTTTTTCTCTCTTTTCTTTTTTTTTTTGTGATGAATGACGTAGGGAAATCAAACGCGATCGGGGTCGACGGGCGGTGGAGTAGGCCTAGCCCACGAGGAGAGCAGGGGTTACCAGACGAGACGTTCGTCTCGGCTGCGCCGGAGGCGCAACGAGTTCGAGGCATAGGCTGGGAAGTACCGTCAACAAAGACAACACAAAGAATTGGAAGGATGGCGGAAGACAGCGGACTGCGCAAGCGTTCAAACCAGCCGTTCGTCTCAAGTCGCGCTCGTGATGAACGGAGTCTTGGACACGGCCACAATCTTCTTCCAGTCGACCCTCTTGCAGACCCGGGTGCCGTGTCGCTTCCTCAGGCCGTACAGGATGGTATCTATGCCGTACGGCGTCACGTCGGCGACGACGTACTCTGTGGCGTCGTCCTTGACGAGCACGAACCAGCCGATCTGGAGATCTTCCGGGTCCAGGTTGGACATGGCCGGTTTGATGCCTTGCCTTGTCTGCCTCCTTCCTGGCCTGGGTCTCCTCGCCTGCCAAAAGGGGGGTGGCTAGCGGCCTTGGTGCTTCCCGGCTCGGTGCTTGAACCAACGTCGGCAAAGACCGGTATGTACGGCGGCGGCACGTTTTGCGCGTGTGTTTTCGCTGTTTGCTGTATGGAATTTGCAGGGAGAGGCGCCTGAGAAGGTATGGTGGGTCGATGTGGACCAGCAAATCGGAAAGGGGCCAGCCGGGAGGGGAAATTGGGGGCGATTTTATACAGGCAGACAAGGGTGCCAGCCTCAAAGAGGTTATGCATGCAGACTCAGACTAAGCAACCATCGCCGGCATTTGACAGCTCACGGCGACCACAAGTGACTGCGGTAGACAGTGAAGAGTAGGCTAGCCAGCTTAGCGTCCTGCACAGCTAGTGAATGCATGCAATGCACACCATCGTGCTGGTGCCATGATCGGACGACCAAGACAAGGTTCGGCCCAAGCGGCCGGGGTGGTGTCCGGGGTTCCGCGGCGAGCCTCAGGAGGACGCGGACGGGGAGGATGGGGGAACCAAATATAAAAAGTCAAATATAGTGCGTGCGAATCCTGGTCCAGGGCTCCTTGCAGGGGTGGTGACATGTTGCGGCGCAGGTATAAAGTCGCGTCGGTGGAACGAAACGTTAGAGAATAGGATGTCTCCCCTCGCATCGGCCATCCAAGGGTGCTGCTGCTCTGCGTGCGTGAAGACACAGGTCGAAAAATCCCTCCCCTCCGGACCGCCGACGGCAACATGAGGGCTTTTCAACCATGGCGGCTCGCCGTGCTGGCGCTGCTGCACCTCGCCCAGCCGGGGCAGGGGGCACGTGGCGCCTGTCGCGTGCACGACTCGACCTTCAAGCCTGACTACGTGCTCGAGGCGACGGCGCAGGACATCACGCTCGACTGCCGCACGCGCCGCTCGGTCGTCATCAACGGCACCTTCCCCGGCCCGACGCTGCAGCTGACCGAGAACCGGACGACGTGGGTGCGCGTGTACAACAGGATCCCGGACCAGAACTTCACCATGCACTGGCACGGCCTGACCCAGCGCGTCGCGCCCTTCTCCGACGGCACCCCGCTCGTCAGCCAGTGGCCCATCGCCCCGGGCGCCTACTTCGACTACGAGTTGAGGCCCGACGTCGGCGACGCCGGCTCCTACTTTTACCACTCACATGTCGAGTTCCAGGCCATCACGGCGCAAGGAGGCCTGATCGTGCGGGAGCAGGGGCCGCCGCCCTACGAGTACGACGACGACGTGGTTGTGGCGCTTGGGGACTTCTACCAGAAGACCGACGAGGACGTCGTCGAGGGCCTGCTGGCCAACCCGTTCCGGTGGCCGGGCGAGCCGGACGCGCTGCTGTTCAACGCTAGGAGCGGCAGGGTGGCGTTCGGGGACCCGTCGGCAGCAGCAGCCGACGACTCCTGCCGGCCGGCCGTGATCAAGGTCAAGCCGGGCAAGACGTATAGGGTGCGGTTCCTGGGCGGCACGGCGCTGTCGCTCGTGACGCTCGGGATTGAGGGCCACCAGAACCTGACGGTGATCGAGGCCGACGGCCATTACACGAAGCCGGCCGTGACGGACCACGTCCAGGTCGGGTCGGGCCAGCGCTTCAGCGTCTTGCTCAAGACCCGCACCGAGACGGAGATCGCGACCGACAGCGGCAAGACGCAGTTCTGGATCCGGTACGAGACCCGGTCCCGCCCCAAGACCATTACAGGGTACGCGTTGCTGGAGTACGACATGTCGGGCAGCAGCCAGGCCGCCCCGGAGCAGCAGCAAACGCAGACACCCCTGCCTCAGACGTTGCCGGAGAAGTCGCCCGTCGTGCTCCCCGAAGAAGTCAGCGACTGGCTCGAGTACACGCTGCAGTCGCTGGATCCGAAGGAGGCGGCCAAGTTCCCACGCCTGTCCGAGGTGACGCGGACCGTGTACGTGACCATGGCGCAGCAGATGGGCAGCGGCCAATACGTCAACGGCACCATCAACGGGACGTTCCAATGGGCGTATGAAACACACCTTTTTCTTTTCTCAGTACCCAACTCTCTTCCTCCATCCCCCGCCTCCACCGCGACCTCACACTGACCTTTTGCCGTCCGTCCAGCCAAAACTCGCTCGCGTGGCAGGAATCGGTCCAGGCCAGGGACCCCAGCTACACGCCGCTGCTGATCCGCATGTACACGGGCACCGGAAAGGAGCCCAACTACACGGCGGCCCTGGCCAACCAGGGCTGGGACCCCAAGACCAAGGCGTTCCCGGCGCGGGTGGGCGAGACGCTCGACATCGTGTGGCTGTCCAACAGCGGGCCGACGGGCGGGTGGGACGCGCACCCGATGCACATGCACGGCGTGCACTACTACGACCTCGGCTCGGGCAACGGCACGTACGACGCGGCGGCCAACGAGGCGGCGCGGTTCGGCAGCGGCTACGTCCCCGCGCGCCGCGACACCACCATGCTGTATCGGTACGCCAAGGCCGGCCAGCCGCACGTCACGGCCGGGTGGAGGGCCTGGCGCGTGCGGGTGACGGAGGAGACGGTCGGGGCGTGGATCCTCCACTGCCACGTGCTGATGCACATGGTGATGGGCATGCAGGTGAGTCTTTGTTGCCGTCCTCCTTTTCTGCTGTCGTTGGGAGTCGTCGTGCTGATCTCTGTGATGGACAGACGGTGTGGGTGTTTGGCGACGCTCCCCAGATCAAGGCCCGCTTCCCGCAGCAGCCCTACGTCCAGGGATATCTCAATTACGGCGGCAGTGCTTATGGGAACAAGACGCACGATCCGTTGGTGTGGGAGGCTTTTGATTAGAACCATTAGCGGAGGTAGCTCCGACCCATATTTTCCATGGAGCCCAAAGCACACCTAATTTTGAACGCCCCACACAAGCACCCCGGATTCGGATACCCTTCATTTGTTCGAATTCAACCACCAGCATTACCATATGCACCATTCTTTTGTTTTCACAGATTTTAAAGATGGAATTTTTATATCGATTCCTTTTTCCTTTTTTCGGCAATACAATTGCTTGTTAAACATGCAAGTCGATCGCCGGCTGTTAGCAGCAGTGAACACACCAGTATGCACGAATTGTACGTGCGGAAATAGGAAAAAGGAAATAGAAAAAAAAGGAAATAAGAAAAGGAAAGGAAATAAGAAAAAGAAAAAAAAATCCTTTATTAGGTAGATATATCACCCCAGGATGAGTGGTCGGGACTAGTGCCTCCCGCCTCCGCGCCGGCAACGTCATGCCGCTAGAATCCAATTCTGCCGTGATAGCATTCTCCAGCAGATTCATCGCTCACCAACTTCCATCAATTGCTCGCGATTTGGCAACTTTGCCCAGCCAATTTCCTTAATGACGCCCTCGCCTTCGGCCAGCAAGTCATGCACACGTCCTCTTTTGGACGGCCGTCGCCTCCTGCTGCGGGGCCACCAGTGGGGCCGCCTGTCGAGCACGCGCTCTGATTGGCTTCTGCGGAATTGGTCAGCCATACCGTCGCCGCTGGGTGGCCTTCTGGGTGGGGTTTTGTTTGATGTTTGTCTCAACGGGACCAAACAGCTTTTGCCCCAGGCAGAGCTCGAGCCAACCTGCTCTCTTTTATCTCCCATCGGAGCCAAGCCAGGACTGGCCATTCCCGACGCCTTAGTCGCGCTTTTTTTTATTCTCTTCTCTCCTGGTAGGCATCTTGCCCGTCTGTATCGAGTTTATATACTGAAACCATCTCTTGCTGACTTTTCTCGGGCGACACGAGTATCTTCAGCCTCGTTTAGCCGGCCAGATCCGACTGGAAGCGCTGGACCGCGACCACCCGGCGCACCCTCGAGAGGTTCCACGATCCACGCCAGTGCCGACTCTCCACAGCCGCACCTTGGCATCTCGATCCCGTCCTCCTAGCCGACAGGCGAGCGGCACCGCGCTGACGAAGCCATTCGAATCCTTCGACGCACATCGAATAAAATGATGGACTCTGCTAGCGAGGGGCTGCTCAGCCCCCGCGAGAAGAAGCAGCCTCGGCAATCGTACGACTCGGACGGTTCCGACCTGGACGCCACCGCTTACCTCGACGCCGATCCTTTGCACCAAGATGCTCCAAACGGGAGAGAAGGTTCGCCGTCAAGAGACGGTCGATTCTTCAAGAAGCCCGCCTTCCTCCAGCCTGGCGGCGGCCGCCGGGCCTGGACGTGGCGCCGCCCGTTTTCCAACTGCCGAAGATGCTGCATCATCATCGTCATCTTCGTCGTCGCCCTCTGGCTCCTGATCGGGGCTGGAGGTGCTGTCGTCTACAAGAAGTTCCGGGAGGAGCCACCCTACGGCCAGTCGCCCCCCTGGTATCCGACGCCGCGAGGAGGCTCGACCAAGTCGTGGGCCTCGAGCTACGCCAAGGCCGAGAAGCTTGTGTCGCGCATGACCCTTGCCGAGAAGGTCAACGTCACCACGGGTGTCGGATGGTCCATGGGTCCGGCCGTCGGTTCCAACGCCCCCGCAAGCATCGTCGGCTTCCCGCAGCTGCACCTGCAGGACGGTCCCCTTGGCATCCGCTTTACGAAAAACGCCTCGGCCTTCCCTGCCGGCGTGACGGTTGCCGCCACGTGGAACCGCAAATTAATGTACGAGCGCGGCAAGGCCCACGGCGCCGAGGCCCGGGGCAAGGGGATCAACGTCCTGCTGGGCCCTTGCGTCGGCCCGCTTGGCCGCATGCCCGCCGGAGGTCGCAACTGGGAAGGCTTTGGCTCGGACCCTTACCTGCAGGGAGTCGCCGGCGCCGAGACGGTGCGTGGTATCCAAAGCGAGGGCGTCATGGCCACCATCAAGCACTTTATCGGAAACGAGCAGGAGCATTTCCGCCAGCCCTGGGAGTGGGGCCTGCCGCATGCCATCTCGTCCAACATTGACGACCGCACCCTGCACGAGCTCTACGCCTGGCCCTTCGCCGATGCCGTCAAGGCCGGCGTCGCCTCCGTCATGTGCAGCTACAACATGGTCAACAACAGCTACGCCTGCTCCAACTCCAAGCTGCTCAACGGCATCCTCAAGGACGAGCTCGGCTTCCAGGGCTTCGTCATGAGCGACTGGCTTGCCCAACGTGCCGGTGTCGCCACCGCTCTGGCCGGCCTCGACATGACCATGCCTGGAGACGGCCTCAAGTGGGCTGACGGCAAGTCGCTCTGGGGCCCTGAGCTGACCAAGTCCGTCTTCAACGGCTCCGTCCCGCTCGAGCGTCTCAACGACATGGTCACGCGCATTGTCGCATCGTGGTATCAGCTGGGCCAGGACGACCCGGCCCGGTTCGACGGCAAAGGCCCCAACTTCTCATCCTGGACCGACGACAAGTACGGCGTCGCCTCGCCCGGCAGCCCCACACCGCAGGACAAGGTCGAGGTCAACAAGTTTGTCAACGTCCAGGCGAACCACAGCACCATCGCCCGCCAGGTCGCTGCCGAGGGCATCGTTCTGCTAAAGAATGAGAACGTTCTGCCCATCGGACGGCAGGGCTTCGCCGACGACGCCAAGCGCGACCTCCGCCGCAGACACGAGGGCAAGCTCAAGATTGGCATCTTTGGTGAGGACGCCGCCCCCTCGCCTGACGGGCCCAACGGCTGCAAGGACCGTGGCTGCAACAAGGGCACGCTTGGCTCCGGCTGGGGCAGCGGCGCCGTCGAGTTCCCCTACCTCGTCAGCCCCGTCGAGGCCCTCCGCAAGGGCTTCGACTCGTCCACGGTGGCCCTGACCGAGTACCTGACCAACACGCCGCCCTTCAGCAAGGACAAGGCGTCCGCCGACACGGATATATGCATCGTGTTTGCGAATGCCGATGCGGGCGAAGGCTTCCTCAAGACGGACGGCGTCAGCGGCGACCGTAATGATCTGCTGCTGCAGAAGGGCGGCGACGAGCTGGTGTACGAAGTGGCGAAGCACTGTGGCGGCGGCCAGGGAGAGGTTGTCGTCGTCATACACAACGTCGGCCCGGTCGTCATGGAGCGCTGGATCGACATGCCGACCGTCAAGGCCGTGCTTCTCGCCAACCTTCCGGGCCAGGAGAGCGGCAACGCGCTGGCCGACGTCATCTTCGGTGACGTCAACCCGTCCGGCAAACTTCCCTACACCATCGGCAAGTCCCTCGAGGACTACGGCCCCGGCGCCAAGGTCATGTACATCCCCAACGGCGTCGTGCCGCAGCAGGACTTCAAGGAGGGCGTCTTCATCGACTACCGCCACTTCGACCGCGCCGGCATCAAGCCGCGCTTCGAGTTCGGCCACGGCCTGTCGTACACCTCGTTCGAGCTCGGCAACATCTCGGTCAAGGAGCACAAGCCCAAATCGCCCTTCCCTGCGCCGCGCCCAGCCCCCGGCGCCACGCCGCCCAAGTACAAGACCGACCTCCCCGCCGACAGCGAGGTCCTCTGGCCCGCCGACCTGCGCCGCCTCGACAAGTACGTCTACCCGTACCTCGACTCGGTCGACGAGCTCATCACGAACCGCTACCCGTACCCGGACGGCTACGACAAGCCGCAGCCGCCGTCGCCCGCCGGAGGAGACGAGGGCGGCCACCCGGACCTGTGGGACACCCACGTCACCGTCTCGGCCACCGTCCGGAACACCGGCCTCCGGGACGGCCAGGCCGTCGCCCAGCTGTACGTGTCGTACCCGGCCGTGCCCCAGCCCGGCTCTCGCGTCGCGCCCGGCGGCTCCCCGCCGCCCGCCGAGGGCATCGTCGAGCTCCCCGTCAGGGTCCTGCGCGGCTTCGACAAGGTCGCCGTCCCCAAGGGCCAGTCGGTCGAGGTCAAGTTCAACGTGACGCGCCGCGACCTGAGCTTCTGGGACGTCAAGACCCAGAACTGGAAGATGATCACCGACGGCTCCTACACCTTTTCCGTCGGCCAGAGCTCCCGGGATCTTCCGCTGCAGGCGCAGTGGTGATGGGCAAGTCCCCCTAGTGAGGACGGCCCCTTGGACGGTGGTGTGACTTGGGTATGTGGAGCGTTGCAACACGGCCAGGATGGTCGTGGCTGCGAGTATATTCTCTGTGGTTTTCCTGGCGTTTTTGGATATAGTGCTGGTCGATCTGTAGCATAGACCCTGACAAATAAAATACAATTCTTTGCAACATCTCTTGTTCAGCCCATACGGCCAAACGGAACGGAACACTATTTTCGATAAATGCACCACGTCTTGCATCGACACGTGAGATCGTTTCGTGGCGTAAAGGGTCAGGCCGCCTGGGACCTGCCGAGGCCATCAGCCTGAGGAGGAATCAGATATCATACAAATAAGGGAGGCCAGAATCTGGGCTGGAAAGGACCGGCGAAACAAACTTGGCGGCCCAACAACGGACTTCCGCAGTTAGGTCCCGCCCCATCAACTCCTCTCCATCAACGCCGCTTCACTCTACCGTCCATCTTCGGACATATATTTAACCGCCGATGATGTGTTCTGTCTGGTTCCTCGGTCTACCCGTTAGGCGCAGACATGAGCGCAAACATAGACACCGGCTCTCGGCCTTCGCATGCGCTGTAGCGCGTTGTCTGCCCCCGGGATTGTTGCCGCCTCGGTGACAAGCCGTGCCGGAGTCTCGCGAGCGGAACAGGGCTCGCCATCTAAGAGAAAATACCGATTTTTCGGTAGGCCCAGGTGACCGCGAAGCAAGAGTCGGTACAGCCGAAGGAGCATCTTGCCCGAGAAAAAGCATCAGCGAACGGTCGCGAGACGAGGGAATGATAACTCAAAAGCGGAAAGGGATCCGGGTGCCTTCGTAATTATCAACTTGCAACCGACCAAGCTCCCCTATCTTTCTCCTCTTTACAGCAGTAGCCGCGCTTGAGGCCTGCCGCGCGGGCCCCGGTGTGATTTTTTGGCGACAACGTGGAGGGGAAAGCGACACGTCAGCTCGACGGGTTCCGCCGGGAGAGGTAGACTCACGGGTTGTCCTCGATGAGCGTGCTGTAGCACCAGCCGATAGGGCACCAGGGTATGCTGGTCTCGGGGGCGCCTTTGGCGTCGCACTGGTTACGTTGAGCAAACGGGTTGGTGGTCGCGATCGAGACCATGGGCGCCGGGTTGGACGAAGAGCCGCCACCATCGCCCCGGGTCCTGCTGCTGTCAGAAAAGCCAAGCGTCGGAGACGGGAGGGGACTTTGTGGTGCAGAGACACCGCTCTCGAGGCAGCATACCGGGTGGATCGACGACGGGGGACCAGGCTCGGAGCCCGGAGCAGCAAGTCGTCGATGTGGACGCGGATGTCGAACGAGTGGTTGTCTCCGACGGCGGCGGGGGTCGGGCCCTTCAACGCGGCAGGCGTAGCAGAGCCACCCGCGACGGGAGTCTGGCCGAGGAGGGCGGAAAGGCCAAGAAGGCAGGACGCAGCGCGGAAGAGGACGTCGAAGAACATGGTGTCGTCGTTGGTGGCAGCGTGTGGAGGCTTGTGTATTGTTTGTAGGGTGAGAGTGTGGCGAGAAGAGTCTGGTTCATTCGGCTGGCGTCGTTTGAAAGAGAAAAAGCTGCGATGCCTGGAAAGAGTGCTGGCTTTGGGTGCCGGTGGTGCTACCGAGACTGGGCGAAAAAGCACTTGGCTTTTTGAAGGGCGCCGGAAGAGGCCGTGAAGATGGATGCCGCCAGCGACTTGAATGGCGGTGGCCCTCGCGACAAGGAGAGACTGTGGTCAGAAGATGCGCGTGCGGGCTGGAAGCGATGATTGCTCGCTCGGAAGGAAAGGTTTAGCGGTTTGGCCTGGTGTGGTGCAAAGGAATGACTGGGTACGTAGTTTGCCTGTATGCTTGCTTGATCAAAGGAGTGACAGATGGTCGGAGGAGTGACAGGCGAAGGAATGAAAACCTGATGCGGTGTAGAGACCGAGCCGAGAGTGGAAATGTTGTGGCGGGTTTGTGGTGTTGAGGTTGGAGGACCGAGGAAGAAGGGGAGCGAGGTCGGAGAGGCGCTCCATCCACCACAGCACCTGGAGCCCTTCGGCCTGAGGCATGCGGGGCTCCAGCCAGTGTGAGCCGCCCTGCGAGTGAGGCATTTTGAGGTGAAGATGAAAGATATCTGACGAGGAAGGTGCGGCTGGTGCTGGACGAGACTGCAGTTGTTCTTGCTCCCTGGGGCGGCAGCAGAGGAAGTGGACCCGCTAGAGCCCCTCAGATGGGAGATTGCCAAGCGCAGCCATGACATCACGTTTGCATTCTGACGAGGTTTGAAGAATTGAGCCCAGCCGCGCGTGTCGACTGCTGGGTGTCACTGCGGCCGCGCCGCGTCGCTGGGACCGTCAAGCTCAGACTGGCTGCCACTGCCTCCTTAAAGATTTGCTGCACCTCGGCGACTTTCACACAGCGCTGGGCAGATCTTTATTGCTATTTACTCGCTGGCGAGCCATTCCCCTGTCTCCTCGTCCCATCCGTACCCCTGTCCTCTGTGTAGTAAAGATGTGGTCCGTACCATAATAAAATAGCGAAAGGTAGAAGAAATAGGAAAAGAAATAGGAAAAGAAATAGGAAAAGAAATAGGAAAAGAAATAGGAAAAGAAATAGGAAAAGAAATAGGAAAAGAAATAGGAAAAGAAATAGGAAAAGAAATAGGAAAAGAAATAGGAAAAGAAATAGGAAAAGAAATAGGAAAAGAAATAGGAAAAGAAATAGGAAAAGAAATAGGAAAAGAAATAGGAAAAGAAATAGGAAAAGAAATAGGAAAAGAAATAGGAAAAGAAATAGGAAAAGAAATAGGAAAAGAAATAGGAAAAGAAATAGGAAAAGAAATAGGAAAAGAAATAGGAAAAGAAATAGGAAAAGAAATAGGAAAAGAAATAGGAAAAGAAATAGGAAAAGAAATAGGAAAAGAAATAGGAAAAGAAATAGGAAAAGAAATAGGAAAAGAAATAGGAAAAGAAATAGGAAAAGAAATAGGAAAAGAAATAGGAAAAGAAATAGGAAAAGAAATAGGAAAAGAAATAGGAAAAGAAATAGGAAAAGAAATAGGAAATTTTTAAATCTTATAATTAGCTTAAAGGCCTACTCTCGATCGCAAAGTTATACGGCGTCGCTCGGAAGTTGTCGCAAAGGAACGGGACCCACGCGGGGGATCTACGGTATTAGGACCCCGGTGCGCGTTACGGAGCCTCGCCCGTCCGGGGCCGGTGCGCGGGCGCATCGGCTAGGTCGGCGAGTGCTGATTGACCCCTGCAACGCACTCGTATATGTAGAGCCAGAAAATCTCCTACTCTCAACCCCTCTCTTACTAGGTAGTTTAATAGGTAGCTTTAATTATAAACGTTTACTGCATGCACCTCTACTTTGCAATAAAAGTTCCTCGAAGGAGACCAACGGTGGGACCTCTACATCAAGGACATTCGCGGGACAACGGGGCAGTCTGGGCCACGACGAAGACACGCCCGTTTCCCGAGCTCGGGGCATACACGCTGGTTAGAAGCTACCAACTAGCCTGTACCGAGCCCACCGATGATGGAGGCGACGAGCCGCCGAGATCCCCGCGGACGAGATCAGAGACAAAGGCCGCCGAGAGGGCTGGACGGCCGAGTGTTCCATCTTGTATGTGTTCAGCAACTTTCGTTGCTATAGCGCTCATCCGAAGCAGCGCGGAGAGCATGAATTGCGGCCATGTGACGTCCGAGCCCGAGGATGTCTACCGCCTGTCGTGAAGGGAAACATCCTTTAGGGGTTATGCTTTTTTCATCAGCTTATGCCACGCGGATTTCGTTTCCGGAATGTCCGTCACGGTTGATTGGCGGGATGATCGGCACACCGGTAGGGATAAGTATTGCGAAGTAGAGGTGCATGTAGTAGACCGTTTATAGTTGAATCTACCTCTTAATTACCGAACTAGTGGGAGATGGGTTGAGAGTAGGATATTCTCTGGCTGTAATATACAAGTGCGTTGCAGGGGTTAATGAGCACTCGCCGGCCTTGGCCGGTGCGCAGGCGCACCGGGGTCCTGATACCGCAAATCCCCCGCGTGGGTCCCGTTCCTTTGCGACAATAAGCTGTGGGTTGATATCGGAGCGTGGCGGCGCGATTCCAAAGGCGAGAGACCGGCGCAAAAATGGTGCTTTTTAAATTAAACGGCTTAAATAGGTGGTTGGTCTGCCTCGTCCCACTTCGTATATAGTCACATGGCCCCTTTGACCCGTGACCGTCTGCGGGCCCCGCGACAAAAAGAAATAGGAAAAGGAAAAGTCTTTTAATTATATTGTAAGAATGCTTTACCCGGGTTGCGGGTCTGGCTCTAACACAAAAGCCCAAGGCAGATACATCAGCATAAAGCCGTCATGCATCAGCCTGCTCCCCAAACCCCTTCAGCATATCCGCCAGCTTCCTCCCGCCGTCCTGGCCCATCATCATCCGGAACGTCTCCCACGACTCCCGCGCCTTCTCCTCGGTGCGTTCAAACATGCCGGCCTCAAAGCCCCGGAGCAGCGGCGCGAACCGTTCCGCAAAGCCAGCTACCGACGGCTGCTCGGCCGCCGTAGCCGCAGCGATGGCCCGGGACAGCTCGAGCGCGTCCGCCATGCCCATGTTGACGCCCTCGCCCACCGGCATCATCAGGTGCGCCGCGTCGCCGATGAGCGTCACGCCGGGCTGCGGGGCCCAGGTGTGGCCCACAGGCAGCATGGCATGCGCCTTGAGCAGGATCGGGGCTGCGGCATCGGCCGCGGCCTCGTCGCACGCCGTGGCGATGAGCCGCTTGAGCAGGGGAGCCCAGGACGAGAAGTTTTGCGTGGCAGCGGTGGCGCTGCTACCGTCGTGATTGTCGTCGAGCAGCCGCGCCTTGAGGGCTGCCGGGTCCAGGGGAATGTCGAGATCCGTTGTGCCCGCCGTGGTCTCTGGGACGATAACGTAGAACCAGGCTGCGCCCTGCGACGTGCGCTGCGTCGCGATGGCCAGCCCGGGGCCGCCGAGCGCCATCATGGTGCCGGGGCCGATGTACGCGGCCAGTTCCGGATGGCGGCCCGCGATATCCCGGATGCTCAAGGTGGCGTATCGGTAGCCAGATCCTCTCGGCCGGACGTCGGTCAAGAGAGGCCTGATCCTGGACCAGGCGCCGTCGGCGCCCACCACTAGGTCGAACTCGCCGCTGCTGCTGGTCTCTCCCGCCTCGCTGGCAAAGTGCAGAACAGTGCCGCTGCCCGGCGTACTGGCCTTCGCCGCCCCCAGGACCTTCGTATCCCACTGGACGGCATCGGCTGGCAGGGCCGACAGCAGCAGGCGCGTGAGGGCGTTGCGGGATATTTCAGGGCGGCCCTTGCCCGGCTCCTCGGTGTGTAGGTAGTCGCCGTTGGAGTCGGCGACCAGCATGCACTCCGCGCAGTCGCCGGTCAGGGTGAGGAAGCGGTCCGCCAGCCCGCAGGCACGGATGGCCGCCAGCCCGGTGTCCTCGTGGAGGTCCAACATGCCCGTCGGCTGGGAGAGTTCGGCATCGCCGGGGCAGGGGCGCAAGTCGTAGACGGTGGGGTGTAGCCCTTGCTGGTGCAGAAGAAGAGCAAGCGTTAGCCCAGATGGGCCAGCACCGACGATGGCGATGGTGGGTGCCGAGGAGCCGCCCATGATGCAGGTTAATTAGGTCAGAGAGTAGTCAGCGTGGAAGTGAGGGCATTTAAGCGGAGATTGGTGGGAAGATGGCGAGAAGGTCAAGAAGCCAAGCCGCGACTTTATACTTGGGCTAGAAGGAGGCTGCGCGGCCGGACCCCTCGCTGCTCTTAGCGTTGGTGGCCTCGCAGGCATGACGTGGACATTTACATAGGTGCCTAGCTACGCTTTATTGCTCGGCCGAATTGCTCGGTCCCGACTGCAAGCAGCTAAAATCCGCCAATCGAGTGCCGGTTTGTGTCTCCGCTCCACGTCCCTATTCCCGGGTTGTGTACACTCCCTGCGTGGTCTCGTGATACCCGAGCTTGCCAACCCGCAGAGTGAGCTCGCTCCTCCACTCCTCTCCCTTGGCCACCTTCTCGACCGCCCGCTGGATGCCATACTCCGGCCGCCAGCCGAGGTCTCGCAGCGCCCTGGCCGCGTCGTAAACGCGGTCCACTGTCGGCAGGAACACCCAGCCAGCCTTGGCAAACGCCGCCTCGATTCCCGGCACGCACTCCTTGTACACCTCGGCCGCCTGCCCGCCGCCAAGCCGCCGCAGCGTCTCCTCGTCGCGCCCAAACGGCGTCGGCGCGCTGATGACGTAGCGGCCCCAGACCAGGCCGTCGCCGTCGCTGCGGCGAGAGGCAGCGCGCAAGGCACACACGCACGCAGTTACCACGTCGGCGATGTCGACGCGTCGGTGCGCCAGCTCCAAGACCTTGAGGTTGCCGTTCAGCGGCGTGGCCGCCCGGCGCGCGTCGTCGTCGTCTTCCTCGGGGAAGAAGCGAGCGGTGCGCAGGACCACGGTCGGCATGCCCGTCTGCATATGCACCAGGCGGCACAGGTCCTCGGCCGCGACCTTGGTGACGCCGTAGATGTTTTTGGGCACCGGCACCACGTCCTCGTCGATCCAGGAGGCCGCTGCGCCGCCGCCGCCGCTCAGGGCCTGGCCGAAGGCGGACGTGGTCGACACGAAGACGAAGGATTCAATGCCGCCACCGGAGCCACCCCCGCGCGCCGCCGCCGCCGCCTCCAGGAGGTTGAGGGTTCCCGTGATGTTGACGTCGACAAAGTCGGCCTTGGAGTGCGAGCCCACGTGCGGCTTGTGCAGCGTCGCCGCGTGCAGGACATGGCGGAGGCTCGGGTTCTCGCGGAAAAGCGAGCGCACGAACGGCGCGTCCGCAACAGAGCCCTGGCGATGCGTCGTTTCGGAGGGGAGAAGGTCGACCCCGAGCGGCGTGTGGCCATGCGAGTGCAGAGAGAGCATGAGGGCGCGGCCCAGGTGGCCCGAGGAGCCCGTCACGAGGATGTCGGGCGATGCAGGATCCATGGTCCAAAAAGTTTGGCTAAGACGCGATGATGCAGAGACAGGCAGGCACTGTTCCAGCTTACAGCCAAAAAGAGAAGAAAAAATCACTGAGGGCAGGGAATTGCCCGCCAGCAAGACTCAGACGACGCATTTATCAATGTGTCAAGCTTGGATGAGTCACAGTGATTCACACCACAAAACAAGGCGTCGCCCAGCCCCTACTCATAATTATTACCCACCATTCCCTAAACTGCTCCCTCGTGCACCTCGCGTCATTATAGGTCTGCCTGCGCGGGGAAAAAAGACAAAAAAAATCTCTTGCATATCTGGCTAACCTGCATGCCGAAGTCCTAGACAAAGCGGCCCATTAATTATCAACCTCCATTATGCTGACTTAATAAAAGCTCTTCCGAAGTCACAAGGCTGGCCAGCTTTAATTAATTATATGCTTTTCGTGCAACCCCTGCTTAGAAGCTGGCATCGAGGTTCCAGGGCTCAGTCGAGGCGACTCGTTGGCTCCGCCATGGGGATACGAGAAACCACAAGAGCTCCATCTACCAGCAAATACCCGTGAAATATAAGCCAAGAAGGGTCCCGCCGGCTTCAAAATAAGATACAAAAAATAAAAAAAAATAAAAAAAAAAAATAAAAAAATAGGAAATAGGAAATAGGAAAAAATGGTAATTGTTTAGCTAAAAGGAAGGAATGGCGGGTGTCAAAAAGGAAAAAACAGTACGCCGCCGGCGTTTACGAAGAGATGGCGAGGTAGATTAATGCTTAAATAAAAGGAGTTGGGTTGAAGCTTTGGGTAGAAGAGGGAAGAGGGGACGGTTTGGAGACGGCATCGCAGTTTATATCGACGGATGCAACGATATGAATGGCATCGAGTCTAAGATGGGAGGGCCTGGGCTGTCTGCGGCAAGACTCGTCGCTGGGACATTAGGTTCAGGATTCGGGGGCTCGGGTATGGGATTCCATACATCACGTGGTATCACGTGGAGATACGTCATGTGATTGGCTCTTCGCGGGCACGGGCTTACCGTGGCGTTTGGTGGCTTCTGTCCACGGACGGGTGACCAACCAGCAATTGTTCTTGGTCCCTAGCCGCCCGCCGCGGTAAAGACGACTGTTGGTTGGGTCGAATGATGGATGTTCACTTGCTGCAAACGACGGACCTCGCATGCCTCAGCCGCGCCCGGCAAAGAACGGCAAGCAACCAAACGCGACTCGTATCCTGGCGCTCGGACCCAGGGCGGGCCGATGGGCCCCTGGAGAAGGCGAGCTGTCGGTCGCTGCAATCCGAGTCTGACTGTCTGGTAGTGGCCAGGCTCGCGCCGTCAATTGAAGCGAGGCACGTCTTCCCAAATAAAGCGCGCGTGTACCTGCAGAAAGGGGGGGACAAATCGTCCCATGTATCGTCCGTCCATGGACACGCCGTTCAACGTTGACGACATCGCGTGCCGGGCTGGGCGAGATAGAGTTAAAACAACGCTACCTGCAGCAAGCATTGACGTTCCTGTCTGGACTGGGGGAGACCCGGCAGTCCTGCACGGACTTTATGCCGTTGAGGCGCCGTCCTGTCGTAGCGGGTTTTAAGCGCCGTGCTGTGCGCCACGCACGCCTAGTTTGTTGCACCACTCGACGGCGCGACGATCCTCCTGGGCTTTCAGCTGCCTCCTCCCAATTTTCTGCATCGTATTCTATTTCCTGCATCTTGTTTTACCTCCTACATTTTGTTCTATTTCCTGCGTTCTTTCTTTTGTCCCTTCCCTCTCTGCGAACCGAACCGGCGGGGACAAGCTCAGGCCATGGGACGATTTCGTGGCCTGGTGGCGCGATCCCAAGAACGTTTGGGGCGTCGGGCCTGGGCTGGCAGCTGACAGGCCGGGCCAGCTGAGACGCCAAACGTCGGGGACCCACCATGGCCTGCAAGTCGGCTGTGTCGGATCGACGCAGAGGTGCGACCGCCTCCTGTTTGGCGGAGGCAGTTCCAAAAGGACGGCGCCAAGATGGGGAAATTGACTGGCGCACCATGGGCCACCATGGCATTCTTGCGCTTTTCCCATCTTTCTCTTTTTAGCCCCCAGCCCAGCCCGTCTTTGCCGCCGCTTTTTCATTCCCACCCACCCTTTCTTTTCCTGCTGCGCCAATCCTTTTGTCTCTTTTCTTCTCCCTCTCCTTCTCCATTCCCTTCTTTACCTTTTGCGGAAGTCTTGCTGGCCAACCGACGAACCTTGCACCGCTCTTTTTGCCTTTTCCTCGCTTACTCTCCTTTTTGAGGCTGTACAACGTTTAATCGCTTCCTTCGCTGGCTTTTTGTCGTCCCGCCGACTTTTTTTTTTCTTGTCGCTTTCCCGACCGGTTGATCCGTCACCACAAACAAAATCCGATTTTTTATTTCTCATCGACCTCAATTTCGTCTCTTGTCGCCTTCGTCGTTCCACCACACACATAGCATCCGACCGACCAAAAACCACCGCCAAGATGGGACAGAACCTGACCACGCTCGTCTGGAAAGACTCGCCCACCAAGGGCCAGATCCTCGCCGACGACGCCCGCAACGCCCGCATCTTCGGCCTCCTCTGGGCCGGCTCCGTCTACGGCATCGCCATGATCTGGTGGGCCATGGCCCTCCTCGCCCGCTGGGACCGCAACAGAGAGACGGGCGCCGGCTCCGTCCTCGGAGCGTTCCTGTTAGCGACAGCATGGCCAGTCGTCATGATCTATCTAGTGTTGAATCCGGTATAGGCGGCACGATACGGCACCACAAACGAGCGGCACGCAATTGGCCCGACGACCCAACGCATGGAACAACGAACGGCACCACTCGGCGTGGAGGATTTCGGTACGAGAAGAGCAGGGTCTTTTTGTTTATGATGAGGAAGCGCATGGGACGACTTGGACGCGGCAGCGGATGCGGCGGGCAAGGTCTTCTGAAGAGTTGGATTCGGGGAAGCCGTCGCCGCCGCCCCCTTGAGCACCCGACACGACACACCGAGGGGGTGGGAGCGGTCGGCCCAGAGACAGAGCACGGCTCGGCTGCTCGCTGCGGGGAACCCCAGTTCCCGCGTCGCCGGCGGCGACCATGCTGGCGTGGGACATTGGGCGTTTTTTTTTTTTTATGTTGCAAGCAATGTTACTTTTTGCATATACCCTGCGACCTTATTCGATGTTGACATTTGGGCAATTCACGCGGGTCCTGATTTCATTGTTTTCGCTTTCGTGCCTTGAGGGCGGTGACTTTGGCCTGCATTTCATTTGTCCAGATCGACGCCATCTTGCCTTACTCCATGTCAGCCGCCCAATAAGCCTGGCTGTGCACACCCCATCGGGAAAGTCCCACAGCGTAAGACTTAAATCGAGGCTGGCGCATTGCCATTGCGCGGACAGGGACGTTTGAATTGCATGTACTGGAAAGCACAGGCTTTATTGACAGCTGGACACATGTACGAGCCGGAATGCCACTACCAGTCTCCCGTAAAGACGCCTTTCGCAGTCTCCTCGGACCAGGCACTACGCGCGTCGTTCCGCTTCCCATCCGCATCTAGGCGAATCGCACGGACACGAGTCGTCCTGTCGCCACCCCCACGCGTGGCCCAATCGGCCGTGCTTGCAGACAGCACGCGACGCAGGCCGCCGAGCGTCTGGAGCGCCGCGTAGAGGACCAGCGACGCCACGACAGCCAGCACGATCAGGAACAGCGGGAGGACGACCGAGGGCGGGAACCGAGCGACCCATAAGGCCGGGTCGTAGCCAGTCTCGGCCTTGATCTGCGCAAACACCTCGGCCAGCTTGCCCACAGGTGGCGATGAAGAGGAGGCTGGCGACCAGGCGGCCATGGACGAGTAGAGGGCCATGGCGGAGCAGGGCGCGACGCCCCGCGCGCCCACCATGGGTATCACGGGGTCATCGGCGCAGGCGACCGCGTCCGGGACCCAAGCGTGTTGCACCTGCTGCTGCTGCTGTTGCTGTTGCTCGGGAGTTGCAGCGGACATGTAGACTGCGAACAAGAAGGCGGCGCCAAAGATGGCGAGGACCTGCAGCAGGATCAGCCATGGCACCAGCGCCTTGAGCCAGACGATGCCGAGGAGGAACAGCGCGAGGGCGCCGTGCGGAGAGCCATCGTCGGCCGAGGCGATCCAGCGCGCGACACTGGCGTTTTGGGCGCCGGCGAGGATGACGACCAGCTTGGAGGCCAGGTACACCAGCAGCGTGGGCGGCGCGACCAGGGAGGCGATGCCGCCGGCGTCCCTGTTCGCCGCGGACAGGGCCGTCAGCGCCAGGGCCACCAGAATCCAGCAGCTGAGGAAGAGGACGGCGAGCAGGGTATAGACGCCCGAGGCGGCCTTTTTGATGATGGCGACGGGACCCATTGCGTGTCCTGGGGGCTTGGATTGAGCGGAAATGGGTTTGAGGACGGTATTGTCGGGAAAGGAAAAATGAGACAGGGATGTGTCGCGACAAGTGGTCTGGTGCGTGTGCAAGGCTCTGTCTAGTCCGCCTCGGATAGGAACCCTTTAGCACCCTCGGATGATGCAGCTATCGCAGCGGCGTAGAGAAGAGCAGCGGTTAGTCGCAGTCTTCCGCACGCATCCTTCCCGGCGCCTTCGCAAATGCCTCGGTGGATGCCGTCGGGACTGGGCAAATCCAGGAGCTGCAGTCTTCTCCAGAAGCCAGCCCCACATGTGGCTGGGGCTGTCCGCCACTGTGGCGGTGGCCGTCACAGCCGCCCCGGCTGACAACACGACAATCTTGACAGCGACAAGGCGGTGAGGGAGCATGTTGCGGTTATGAGAAACCCGGCTGGCGATGGAGGAGGTGCAGCCGGGTGCTGGTAGCGCGAATAGCCCGGAAGCACGCGTGCTGTTTGTCCTGTTCCAACAACAATGGCCAAATTTGGCCACGCCATCTGCCTGACCAACGCCGGCCTCTATCCAACTCCACTCCCAGTAATCCACTCTTGCGGGCGTGCAAATAGTCAGCATGGTCTTCCATCTTCCCCTCGTTCGGCGACAGAACTAACGCGTCGCGCCGGCCCGTGCCGTCCCCAAACGATCGTTAGCTTGGACCTCCGGGAGCATGACGATCGGAGACAATGAGGATGGAGGACTGGCCCATGATCCCGGGCATAGCATCCTCGACGATCGCGCTAAGCATATCAGGCCAAGGCTACTGTGGCTCTGGGGTTGCACGCGACACTTGACTCGGACTGGGTTTGTTGAGTGGTTGCCTCGAGCAAGCAAAATGTCCGAGATTGCAGCTAGAGGACGCTTTAGCCTAGAGTGATGCCCTACGGCGCATGCAATTTGTCGAGCGGGAAGCTTCCGGTGGCCGGTGCCAGAAACGTGTCATTCTGGGTACCTACCCATGTGCCCAGGTCTCCATGGGGTCAGTAGTCCCGTCGGAGCCGTGGCCGAAAAAGAAGCCCAGAGGCATGTTCGTTTACGCTGGCGAATCGTGGCCGCTGCGCGCGTGCGCCTATCACGAAATAAACACGGCACAGCAAGATACCGCAACCGCGGCGCGAGTCTGGTGCAACAGATTTGCTGCCAGCGACCCGGCAGTCCCGATACATGTCCAAGTCGGCAAACAAGACTTGCCGTTAAGAAAACAGTAGCCGTTACAAATCTCCTGGTCTCCCCCGCCCATGCAGCGACATCCATGGCCCTGATATTCTCGGGCAGTCGGTGAGCCCTGCCAGGTGGGCACCACGGTCCCCGCCTGCTACGGCTCCATTATCCACAACCCCCTGCGTCCCGACAGCGCCACATCCTTCCGGCATCATAAACTATTGAGTGGATCTCCCGCCCTTCATCCGAACAACGTCCCGTACCGGAATAAGTTTTTTTTTTCTTTACCACGCCAGATTTTGACTTTGCCTGAATCTACACCTTTCCAGGACTATAAACTCTAAATTTCTTTTACCCGGATTGAACGATGGCACATTGGATTCACCTGATCTGTAGCCCGATGATGTATTTTTGTTCGTGGTGTTAGCCTTTGTAATCCTGGAAGGGTGTACGTGGCAGCTGGCGCGGGGGTTGACTCGAACAGCCAGAGCCACGGCAGGCAAGCACATGGTGCGATTGACATTTCCCGAATCTTGGATGGACACTGCCGGGCCGAGGTGCCTGTGGAAAAACACGGCGATGCTTGTCAGTTTGGTGTACTAAGGCGACGTTGGTGTGGGATTGAGGTCTGCGAGGGCGGGCTTTACACGAGCGGCGAGTAATTTGGTGGCTGGAGATGTCTGCGAGCCTGTAAGGGAGAGTGGGGCTGTTCCGCGACTTGGTGCCCTGGTAGGTCACCTTTAGCTCGGAATCATCCACGGAGGAGGCAAGACGTCAAGAACCACAGTCCCAACGCACTAGTTAAAGACTTGGAAAATATCTTAATTTATACCTGCATCCGCGTGCCGACATAATTACACATGGCCTGGCAGACTGCTGGTCGCCAGGCTGGCATCTATCAAGTGGCTTTGTTACATATCTTCATTGATTCAAAAAAAAAAAATCTTCAGGTGCAGGGAGCAAAAACGCTCAGTTTCCTGCCGTCAGGCTCCGTGACCTTGACCTTGACGCCGGCAACCTCCTCCTCGGGCGTCTTGACCACCTCGCCTTCGCGAGGGACGGGGTCGTACAGCCCAATCTTGTAGGGCTCGGTGTCGAGCGGCTGCAGCGCAGTCGGCGTCAGCTTGCGCGTCTGCTTGAGGTGGACGCTGCCCCAGCGCAGGTACTCGGCGTAGGTGCCCGGGGCGCAGTCGGCGCCGTCGTTGTGCGGGTCGTCCCACAGGTTTGCGAGTGGCTCCTCGACGACGTCCTTGAGGCCGTGGCAGAGCTTCATGACGAACTTGTTGGCCAGCACGTCCTGCACGAACGCCTCGGCCGCGGCCGACCTCTCGAGCTCCTCCCCGCGCAGCAGGCCGCCGTCCGGGCGGCGGGTCGACAGGAGCTCGAACTGCTGGCGGCCCTTGCTGCCGGCGGCCAGCGTGTTGTAGTGCCACATCTCGGACGACGCGGGCAGCAGCAGCATGTTCTTGGAGAAGTACTCGGGCCCGTCCCAGCGGTCCTTGGGGTCGACCAGCTCGCGCAGGCGCTCGAGGCAGAGCACCTGGACGCCGTAGTCCATGATCTTGCGCGGGTCGGTCTTGCCGTCCGGGCTCGGGTAGGGCGCCAGGTGGCGTAGCAGCGCGTGCTGCGACAGCCCGTCGCACCGGTCGGCCGTGCCCCAGACGCGGATGACGGTGTCGTGCCAGCGCCGGACCATGCCGTTGCCGCGGTTGCAGGCCAGCAGGTTGTTGACAATGGACAAGGGCGCGTCGGGCCCGCGCACGGCGAAGACGAATGCGGCGAACTTGCGCGGGTTGGACACGTCGGCGATGTCCTCCCAGATGTCGTCCAGGTTGCCAAACAGGATGGTGCCGACGTCCATCCAGACGCCGCCGAAGATGTAGAGCAGCGGCAGGCGGATCAGGTCCGACGAGTGCGTGGCCGCGTAGGGCCCGGCCAGGCGCCGCTCCACCAGCGCCGGCGGCAGCATGCGCGCCGGCACGAAGCGGATGGCGTTGCTGGGCGAGCCGGGCACGCCGTCGAGCACGCGGACCGTCCACCCCGACGGCGCCAGGCGGCGGGACCAGGCGATCACGTTGCGCTTGGCCCAGGGTGGCATGGCGGCCCAGCCGGCGTGCCAGTAGCACCACACGTTCTTTTGCGACGCCGCCGGGCCCGGCACGCGGGCCGAGTCCTTGAGGAGCGAGGCCACCACCTCGGCCTCTGGGCGCTCCTCGACGACCGAGGGCATGGCCAGGGCGGTGCCCTCGGGGATGGGGAATGCGGCCGTGTCGGGCATGGTGCTGCCGCTGCTGCTGTGACTGCTGGAGGCCGTTGTGCTGCGGCGCTGGAGTCGGAGCAAGAGAGAGAGAGAGAGAGAAGGAAGGGTGGCTGGAGGGCGGCGAGGACTGGAGAAACAACAGTAGGAAAAACCGGTTGAGGTGGGAAACAGTAGGAAAGAAGGCAAGGGAGACGGTGGTGCAGGCTGTCTTGCTGTCTGCTGGCTGCTAGCTGGTCTGGACGGGAATCCGTGGGTTTGGAGGTGGGTGGCGAGCGCCGTCTTTGAGGGTGAAGAAGGCGAGGGCCGCACGGCCTGGCAGCGTCCCAAGCGTCCCAGCGCCCTGCCACCGAACCCCCTGATGCGACTCGATGTGCTTCTCGCTAGGTGATCCACGACGAGCTCGGGCTGCCCCACCAGCCGTCGAGCCCCAGGGGGCGGAGCCGACAGAAAAAGTCAAATTGCAGCTTCGGCAGACCTTTTTGGCCACTTTGGGCCGGTTTCCGAGTCGGTTCTGGAAGAGGCAGGCGCCGGTCCGCGGCCCCTGCGCCCTGCACCTTCGTTTCAGCCGAGTCAGGCAACCCGTCACTGTTTCGCTGTTTCGACTGTGGACCCGTTGGCGACTTACTCGCTGCGTTGTGGACGGACAGCACGGCCTGCCTCCCCCACTGTTCATCGTCTGACCGCCCGTGCCCGTGCCCGCCTGGCAGCGGGCTGCGCCGGTCACAAAAGGAGAGAAAAAGAAGGGGAAAAAAAAAAGAACAGTCAATTTGATGCGTCGGCCCTACCAAAACGCCATTGTCCTAACCCACGTGCTTCACGTTCCTATTTGCATGCCTCCCCACCTCCCAAATCTGCTTGGGACCCTCCCTCCCCCACAACAAAAAAAAAGAGACAAAACACCACTCTTTCCGGCCTAGCCGTCTATTCTCTTGTCTCGTTTTTTTTGTTGTGGGGGAGCCTCCTTGTCTGTCGCGTGCCTGTACCAGTCTACAGTACATTTGGAAAGATGTCTAGATCCTGCACCCTGTCGCGGGCTCGAGACATCTGTACCTCCCTCCGCATCGAGTACTGCGACCATGCCATCAGCCACGCCATGATTCCCTGCACCGGTCTCCCCTGTACTGTTGGTCCTCGGGGTACCGCTGCTCTTGGTACTGCATGTCATCTCGACGGCGACATTCGTCGCGGTAGCTCGGATCCTCCACCTAGACACGGCCCGGGGAGATAGGCGTGCCGCACCACTCACTTGTCGTGGTACCCAGAGTACTACTCAGGCACCTGCGGCTTACCCCGGGATACCGGTGGTTTGGCGTGCTGCGCGCTCGCCGGGTGGAGGCTCTGGCCCTGGGAGGCCGAGACTGTCGGACGCCGGGCCGGCGGCGACGGGCTGCGTCGCTGGCCGTCATATCCGCCGCGTTGGGTGTTGAGATGGCGGGACTCCGGAGACCACCCTCTCTTTCACGGCTGCGCTCTCCTCGCTGGTCGTCACCGCCGCCCTCGAGATGTTTCTCCAAGTCGCGGACAGAGTCCATGTCAGGCTTGGCGAGAACCCAGCAGAGGATCCTCATCCAATTATCGTACCCAGCGCTCTCCTCGGGCTTCCAGATGCCCTTGTAAAAGTTGAAGATGGGAGACTTGCGCACATTGACGCATCGGTTGGTCTCGTCGATGTATGCATGCAGAACGCGCACTTTATTGTCGGAGCAGGATATCAGTGTGGCCTGTGGACGTTGGGTTAGTTGAACCCAAACACATGTGTTGTAACGTATTGCTCTTAATATTACCGGAACTACGTGGAACCCTTTTTTTTCGCGCAGTGAGGAATCGGTGAAATGTGAGATGGAAGATGGCCGCGACCTCCTGGGCGAGAAGGCAATCTTTGCGCATTTTGGCCATGTGCGCAATGTAGGCGACCGAATGCGGAGCAGATGGAGTGGTCCTTGTTCATGTGCCCCCCCTTGTAGTCGAGAATCCAATGGATTTTGGAGAAGCTCCCATCCAAGTATCGCGACTCGCTGTACTCCATGAAGGACCAGCGCAGGTTGTTCGTGTCGAAATCCCCCACTTCCCTCATGGTTTCCCAGAACCATACATGCATTCACGAGGACCGGCACTCGGCGCCGCGATAAATCTGGGCCGGGTTGACTTCATTTTGGTAACATATTGCCGCCTTTTAAGCAAGCGTTTTTATTCTATCCAAACATTGCCAGGTTTGGCCGGTCGCTGTTATACAAATATGCTATAAACCTCAGGTATAAAAGCGTATAAAAGCCAATTGCGGCGTTAGCTCCCGCTTAGCGCCGTATAATATATTATGGCCATTTCCCGCAGCCCTCCCGCAAATGACTTGCCTAAAGCGGCTCCCAGGAGAGCTGCTCCTCGTATTTAAACACTTCACCCCCGAAACCGTGCGGGACATCCGTCCTTTCAACCGCCACCTGTACAGGTTCGCGACCCCGAAAGCTTTTATCTACGTCACCGTCGTCACCCGCCGCGGCGCTCGCTCTTTGAGCCCGATCGCCGACGCGCCCCACCTCGCCAGCGCCGTCCGCAAGGTCACTTTCGACTTCCGCCTACACGGCAACGATGAACAGTATCCACGTAGAGATTTGTTTTATGAGCTAGTGAGGTGCGCCGACGATCGCTATCCCCTCTGTGGCCATCGTATCGAATTGACAGACGCCTTCGGCTTGCGCCAGTTTCGGCTGCTCCCCAAGTTTCGTCGACTCAGGCTCGTCAAGGTTCAAGTTGAGAATTTCTTCGGCTATAGC
This sequence comes from Magnaporthiopsis incrustans, assembly GCA_003049425.1. NCBI lineage: Eukaryota > Fungi > Ascomycota > Sordariomycetes > Magnaporthales > Magnaporthaceae > Magnaporthiopsis > Magnaporthiopsis incrustans. Next base: position 169,998 of record PYSR01000054.1, read on the forward strand.
CCCATCCCGCCGCAGCATGACCCTACCGCAACGGTCAGCCCCGACCACGTTTGCAGCCTTGGTCCGGAGCCGCTTGTATTCGCCGCCATCCAGTCCTCGGAGCGTCTGCTATGTCGGACCTTGGCGGAAACATTCCAATGGGAGCCGGGCACCACAGGGCGCTGGAGGAAGAAACCCTGCGTGGACTGTGGGGGGTCCGTCGCTATCTACCCACCGAGGCTGCGGCGAGTATGGTGGCCTGTTTTTCGACGCTCCTTGCGGGGCTGGGTTGATAGAACATGCCCGGCCAAATATGGCTATTACCACTACTCCTCGGCCCCGTCGAGTTCTGGTTTCGAGCAGCCCAGCCACCGTTCATGACATGCGAGTGCCGTGGCAGGGGGGATCCCGAGGACAGGGAACGTCTTCGTCTATTTATAAAAGAGGAGGACCAAACTGGGTAAACTCAATAGGCTTTGGCGTCCGGCGAGCTGTCTTTTCGGAGCAGACAGGCGGGACAGTCGCCCACGGCGTCTGTTTTCCGTTTCCACGCACGCTGCCGCCGGCTGTCCTAGATAGATACCACCATAGGTGGCCCCAGGCACTCTGGTTTGCACGCAAACGGCCGTGCACTATTTCAGTCATGGCCTCGTGCTTGTAGCCCGACGACGATGAGGAGGGATGGAGGATGGGCTGATAGCGTATTGCAAAGTAGAGGTGCATGCGGTAAAAACCGTATATAGTTGAATCTACCTCTTTAAGAACTAGTAGGAGAGGGGCTGAGAGTAGGAGACTCTCTGGCTCTATATATACAGGTGCGTTGCAGGGATTAACGAGCACTCGTCGGCCTAGGCCGATGCGCAGGCGCACTGGCCCCGGACGGGCGAAGCTCCGTAACGCGCACTGGGGTCCTAATACCGTAAATCCCCCGCGTGGGTCCCGTTCCTTTGCGATATAGTGTAGATAAAGGCAGTTACCTGGCCAGGGGACAAAGTCGGCAATTAAGCAACATTACTTACATGCGTCGCTAATCGCCCACAGCAGAGGTTCGGATAAATGATTATGTTTTATGTAAAAACCACTATTACAAGAAAAATAAAAGGGTGGTTAATAGTACTTGGGCGGAACAGCCTAGTTATTGCAAAGTAAAAGTGCATGCAGTAGACCGTTATAATTAAATCTGCCTCTTGTCTGACTAGTAGGAGAGGGGTTAAAGGTAAGAAACTTTCTGGCTTTATATATACAGGTGCGCTGCAAGGATTAAAAAGCACTCGTCGGGCTCGGCCGGTGCGCGGGCGCACCGGCAGGGGCCCGGCGGGGCTCCGTGACTGGCACCGGGATCCTGATACCGCAGATCCCCGTGTGGGTCCCGTTCCTTTGCGACACCCTTCGCTAAAGCCGGACTCCGAAGACAGCAAGGCCCCAAAGTAATTGGTGATGATTAGGAAACCTTGCCCGCGGTTCATGCGCTTAATGCCCTCTAGCAGAGCTCGATAGTGTGGTCCCTGGCTGGGGAAGGACATTTTGCCATCCGCCTTTTCGATGCCCTTCTTGCTGCGTTTGGGCTGGCGAATGTTCTTATCTGAGTCCTGGTCCTGGTCCTCGGCGCCAAGGTTTTGGGCCCGAGTGTCGCCGTTCTTAGACTTGGCGGCTGCGCCTTGTTTCGCCATGGCCAATGTTTTTGAGCGCTTGGCGGTAGGAGACTGAGAATGCTCGGTGACAGTGGGGTGAGGAGCGAACGAAGAATAGAATAAGAACGCGCGAAGATTGAGTAGGGGTTATGCGGTGCGCGTGCCAGAAGCCAGTGAGGTGGTCGGGGTTGTGTCGCCGGGTTAGGTTTCCGGGTTCGCCGGCCGAGACGACGGATTTTATTGACGGCAGAGAAACGCCTGCTGGTATGGTATATTAGGACGGGATGATGAGAAAGTATGACGGCCAATTGCGAATTTATTGCGGTAAACCACGCCGAATTAAGCTGGCGTGTCCCGCTCAGTATCCGTGGAGGCCGGATACGTGCCAATTAAGTTGAATGTTAAATACAGCCATCCATCCATGTGCTAAAGTAGATGTAACTCCTGTGGTGCCTTGGTGGGCACCTGGTATAAGCTTCATGTAAATGCTGCAAAGATAAAATGCTATATGTGAAATCCTTGTGTGAACGCCTTGTCCGACCCAATCTGGAAGACGGAAAAAATGATAATGATGGAAAACGACCAAGCCTCGGATAAAAACCTTGAAATGACCTGAACGCCGAAAAAACGATTGCGAATTGTGTACCGTGGGATACCATGTGCCACCTTGGCCTTCTTGGATTTGGGGGTGTCCTCTTCGATGGGATTTAAAGCCACATTTTTGTAGTCGGGCTTATATCTGGCAAACGCTTGGGACGTGCCAATGTCCTTCCAGTGCGTGTGCAGGTTCTGCCTGGTGAAGTCGTAGTGCTCCGGGTTGGTTTTGTCCTTTTTGTGATCAAGTATCCGTTTGACGAAATACCCAATCTCACACCGGATAACGGTAAAAAAATGTAAGCAAGGATAATCGTAAACAACTGCGAATTATAACTCAATTTACCCCCGATACCAGCTTTGCACGTCCGGGCCGCTGTGGGCGATGTCGGTCACGCCATCGCAGAATTTGAAAACTTTGATAAACTTCCCGGGAGTCCACTTCTCCCGCAACATTAAGCACAGAAGCTTCCTGTCGAGCGTCTTTTCGAACATGTTCATCTCGTCCGGGTGGGCGGGGTCTCTCTCGCACATCTCGACGATGAAAGCCTGTGCCAGGTTAGTAAAATATAACTGCGAATTATTAAAATGGCCACGACGTACCTCCATCTGCTCCTGCAGTCTGTTGTCGGCGTTCTCGAATTCAGCAGCCTCACAGTATTACAGCCTGACGTCCCTCCCCCGGCATATCTCCGATCTTACCTTGAAACGTCCCCAAACGATGCGGATCTTTCTATCGACAACGAGCCCGCCATCGATGCCAAAGGGCGAGTGTCCTGGGGACGGACGAACGAAATGAGTGGCATTAAAGCTTGGACCAAGAGTGTCCAAATCCCAAAGGGTACATTGTGTCAAGAAGGATCAGTACGGCGGACGGTGTACTGCTTATAATTTGTATCCTTCTTGACCAAAGTCCAAGGACCAGCGCAGCTTCCGATCTGGACTGTCAAGGCATTAAGATAGGAGATAAGGCGAGGCACGAGCCATGATTAAGGCACGGGAATAACGAAGGAGTGGAGTGCACATATAGGAGTGGAATGACTGGAAGGCAATGGAACGGGATGGAATCGCGGCCACAATTAAAAACCATAAAAGGCCGCCTTCCCACATGAAACACGAAGTGTCAGGAGCTGGTGCGAGTGATTGGATTGTTTAACTGAAAGGAGGCACAGGGTGCACGCTAAAGGCCAACGGTAGCGGTAAAGATGGAATTAAATGTGAGTTAAAGCGAGCCATAATGGAATGGATTTTTGCAGGAAGCTGTTTTTTTAGGAGAAGAGGGGCATATGCCCTTTAATAAAAGGGCTGAAGACCTTTTTTTTGTATATTATTAGGCCAGTGGCTTGTATAGCAGTGATGCAACAGGAACAGGTAAATGTATATTTCTTTATGTCCATTCTTTCGGTTAAAAGGATAGGGTGACTAATGGATTATTTTAGGAGTGTTTGGCGACAATGCAGGATCCGATAGGAAAAGGATATGTTGGTGCAGGGCCCGGGTGCCCTTATACTGGACAGTTTGCCAGTTATCTTGGAGGTTTCATTAACGAAATTTTCGATCGGGTTAATTTAAATCTCGTTAAGTATAGGAGCATTAAAAAAGGTGGAAATTGGTATAGGACGGAAAGGCGATGGACGCCGTTAAAGCAGTGTATGGCATCGGAAGGCCCTGTGTTTAGGAACGTATAGGCTGCATTGGATTTTGCTGGTAAGCGTTGGCTGTTACGGCAATTGGCGCGTGTTGCCTGGATAGGCTGTTTATGTAAATGTTTTGGCGCAAGCTTGGCAATGTTTAGTATATTTACTAACGGGAGGATAGTTATGTTAGCGATTAAGCAGCCACTAAAGCTGGAGGCGGAGCGATTAAAGGAGATAAGATTATTGCGGGACGATTGTAAGATTAAATGTTATGCGATAGTAACTGGTAGCATTGGCAATTTTAATGGATTCTTGACGCTTTCGTTGGAAAATTTTTGCTTTTTGTTTTACGAAAAGGTTGGGAGGTTATTTGCCATGGGAAATGATAACCTGGAGGATAATGGTAATAATGTATGATTGTAAATAGCTTTAAGTAATGAACCGATTAGGAAATTGTGATTAAGTGATGTGACTGTAAACCTTAAGTGGAGGGATTCAGCCTAGCCGCCTTACGTTCTACCCCCACTTGCACCTCGTCCCAAGGCCTCCTTTCCGGTCCGCGGGTACGGGCAGAGCCCGTGGCACCGAAGTGTAACGGAGGTGTTGTAACACTTAGAGAGGGGATAAAAAGTAAGGATAGAAATGTTGGGGATAGCTTCAATCGGAAGGGAGCGCAGCGACCGGACAGGGTCATCCAAAGGGGCGAGGATGGGGGAGCGAGAGCGACCGTGCGACCGAAAAGAGATAAGTGGCGCGAATTAATCAATAGGAAAAGATTGTGTGAGCAGGGCGAGTGTCCTGGGGACGGACGAATAAAATAAGTGGCATTAAAGCTTGGACCAAGAGTGTCCAAATCCCAGAGGGTACATTATGTTAAAAAGGATCAGTACGGCGGACGGTGTACTGCGTATAATTTGTATCTAGTTGACCAAAGGCTAAAACTTTGGCCGGAAATTTAAAGCAACCATATCCGACGCAAAAGGGTAACCTAAGCAGGGAGGTAACGGAGTGGGCCAAATTGCTAATTAGGAACGGAGCCAAGGATTAAAACGGAGAGAGGGTTTTGCGTGCATCCAATTAAAAGCTATAAAAGCACGCTTTTTAAGCACGAACAGGTTTTATGGCTTAAATATGTGGCACATTACCAAGTTAGGAAGTGAAATAAGGCTGGCGAACGAATTAAATCCTGGAAAGGAGGTGGCGAACGCGTTATAAAATTATTTAATGAGGGGATTCCTTTTAATCGCAGGTTTTAGGGCTTTGCGCTTTTTAATTTTGCGCCGGTTAGCAAATTAAAATTGTTAAGGCAATTACACCACGTGGGACCGTGTTTTATTTACGTATCCGTGCATAACGTGTTAATTAATAACATTTATTTTGGGATTTTAATAATTATAATAACGATGGCGAAGCAGCCTGATTTTGGAATTATTTCGAGGGGTTTTAAAAACCTGGGTTAGCAATTCGCGCGGTATGCAAATTTGCCTGTTATTGCAGCCGGTGCAGCGTTAATAAAGCAGTTTCGTAAAATTTAAAATGTTTTAAAAAGGATTAAAAATCGGTTGGGACGCATCGAAACGCGAGTTATTGCCAGGTATGTTTTTAACAGGGTGTTGAATTAATTAATTAAGCTAATTAACCGGTGGTTATAATGATTTTAATGTTGTCGCGCGTGAATTAAATAGCGCGGTTAGGCACCCGGGGCAATTGCTGCATTTTTTTTAGGCGCTGGTAACGAATGAAAAAATTCCCAAGTTTTTATAAAAATTAAAGGATATTAACGCGATAAGCGGTAAACGTACAGTGCTGTTAATTAATGTTATGCGCATGGCTAATAGCATAAATGGGATGCAGGGCCTATATTAGGAACAGTTTTACGTGCATTAAATTAACCGTACGGTAAAGGATTGCTTAAAAAAAGGAAGCGGCTTAAGGCTGCGATCGGGATTATTATTTAAGCGGTATAAATAGCTTTATTATTAGCCGAATGTGAAAATTTTTTTAAAATATCATAGTGGTAGCGGAGCAATAGTGTAAATTATTGTAATGAGGGATGTAATTGTAACCGCCTTACGTTTTACCCCCACAGATTATCTTGTAATGAAACCTTTTTTCCAGTCCGCGGGTACGGGCAAAGCCCGTGGCACTAAAGTGTAACGGAGGTGTTCCTAATTAAATAGGACATGAATGGAAAAGTAAATGAATAAATAAGGGCGGTAAGGTTGAAAATGGCCTCACGTAAAGGGATGGAACAAAAAGTGGCACGGAAGGGAGCACGGCAACCGGACACGGCCATTTAGGCGGAGCGATGGTGGGGGGGGGGGGNGGGGGGGGGGGGCGAACTGGTAAGCAATGCGACCGGAGGGAGGTAACGGAGGAACTGTGGAGCAGCGCGACAATGAGCAAGGCGAATTAAATAACCGGGAGGGAGATTAAGCGACGAGAGGAGGGTTTGGAGGATTGACGAATGGAATAAATGGCATAAAAGCTTGGGCCAAAAGTGTCCAGCTTTTTCGAGGTACTTTTTTAGTTAACTAGATCAGGGTATGTGGTCACGTACCCCTTATAATTTGTATTTAGTTAATTAAAGTTCAAAACATGGAGGGCCGGCGCAGCCCCCGTAATTGGACGGTTAATCCTATTTGAGGCACGAAGCTGGGTAAGCAGGGAGGTGGCGGAGCAAACCGGACTGCCAATTAGAAGTGGAGGGACAGGATGGAACAGCAACGGGAAAATGCAGCGCCATTTGAAATATTAAAGAGCTGCACCCAATGGAATTCACGGAATAGGAGGGAACTGGGTGACCGAATGGAGCAGCGCGGTTGGCTAAACAGGGTAAATCACACAAGGAATGGAAGGAATTGCATGGAATGATATGGAAGCGGCTAAGCAGGATTGGGTGCCCGATTATTTAAAGCCTAATTTTTTTCTGGGAAAGCAAGGCGTTTTTATTTTCCTCGAGTAACGAGTTAAAGCATACGTTAGTGGCAGCGTATGTTAATTTATCAGGCAAAATTGGTACTAAATGAAATGATTGCGGAAAGGCGTGTAAGCCTTTTATGTTATGGGCTGGCCCATACCTTAAAAGGTAGCTTGGTTAGCAGCCTTTTGCAATTAAGCGGGATGGAACGAAACGATGGATTAAAGTAAATCAGCGACAGCAAGCAGTGGAACGAAACAGTTTAAACCGGAAAGCGGTGGTGGATGCGGTTAGCTAAATAGGATGCAGGTGCGTGTTTATATGCAGGTTACCGTAGCATTAATGTTTATGGGTGCAAGCAATAATAATATGGTGCTAACGGATGCGAATAGCAAAAGAGAAAGTATTTTAAATGCCAGGGATTAATCCGGAAGCGGGCTAAAGAAATAGCCAAAATGGAGCGCGATCGTGTGAAGCAGGAAAGGATTAAGCGTTAAGTATTGAAGCAGCGCGAAAAGCAAAATAATTTATTAAATTTAATAATGCCGTCGCCGTTGTTAAAAACGTTTGTTAATAAGCGAGATGGAAATGGTGCAAATGATGTATCGCTATATAAAGCGTGTATAAAGGAGATTTTAATTAAGGATGGCGAAGGAGGGGAGCCGACGCAAATTGTAAGGGAAGTTAATAACGATTATTTAGCAAAAGGTGTGATTACGAGGGTGAGATTTTGCAATGGGTGCACTAAAAAGTAATAAATCTTTGCAAATAGCTTTAAAAAGTGATCGAATTGGGACATGAGTGGCGAGATAAAAAGTGTGATGTTTGCGATAGTGAATGTGTGCAAAGGGATGTAGCCTGAATTGCTTTACGTTTTACCCCCACATTGCACCTCGTAGTAAAACCTCCTTTCCGGTCCGCGGGCATGGGCAGAGCCCGTGACACCGTAATGCAATGAAGGTGTTCCGAATTAAATAACATGATAAAAAGTAAATGACGACAATAAGGTTGGGAATAGCATTATACGGCAGCGACGGAAGGAGCGGACAGGGTGGATCCAACAGAAGGAGGAGAAGTGGAACGACGCGACGGGAGAAGCAGATTAACCGAGGGAAAGCGGAGCGATTTGGACGACGAAAGGAGCATGAAGTGGAACGACGAGAGCGGGAGCGAATTGATTAACGGGAGGAGACCTGGAAAGGGTGAGCGAATGAAGTGAGCGGCAGAGACGCTTGGACCAAGAGTGTCCAGCTTTTTCGAGGTACTTCTTTTGGTCAACTAGATGGGTGTGGACTGTCCGTACCCTTTATAATTTGTATCTGTTTAACCAAAGTCCAAAACTCGGAGGGTCGGCGCAGCCCCCGGAGACGGACGGTCAATGTGCTAAGCCGAAGGCCGGGATAAGCACGGAGCTCAGCGGAGCAGGGGAGTGCGGGCTAGGAACGGAACAACGGAGGAAAGTGGAGAGAGGGAATCGATGCACCGCCAATCAGTTCAATAAAAAAAGGTGCACCCAATGGAATCAGCAGGGGCTGCAGGGAGTCTGGAACGACCGCGCTGACTGGAGGGATTGATCGACGGGTGGAGACGCATAGGGAATGCACATGAGTCACATCTTGCGGGAGCATAAGAAGGCAGGAGACGCCGTATCAAGGGAGGACAGGAGTTCTTCCTTATTTGCTATGCTTTTTAGCATTAAACCAGCAGTTTTGGTATGGTAAACCAGGAAGAAGAATTGGTTCGTTTGTTTTCGGTAAGTATCCGGGCCGAGGGCTCGTATTTGCCGGAGGGAATTAAGGAAGTGAGTGGATAAAAATGTCGGGAGACGCAAATGAAAATGCATCGGTTATGATACTGGCGGCAGCTTATGGAAAAGTTAGCAGGATGGTAAAGCAGAATGGATTTTGTTTTACGGAGCATGGAGCAGAATTTTTCGGTAGGATGGTGGAATGCTTCGTGCGTTTCCAAAAAGGGTTAACGATTGGCGGTAAGCCATTGGGTGAAATGTTTAAGGCAGAGTTTGAGCTTGTGCGTTTAATTAAAGCGTGGCCTTTTTATAAAAAGGATTTATGTGTTGCTGCATAACGGCATGGGCAGTTAAAGGAGGATAGCTTGGATGGTGTTTTGTTTTTAAGTGTGTGTAGCTGGCTTTTTTATGGACTTGCTCCCTGGCATGTGGTTGACGGGGCTTTTAAAGGGTATCCGGAGCGGCAGCGGTTTAAGCGTAACTTAAAGCGATTGTGGGAGGAGCCTGTCCTTTATAGGAGTGGACGTGAGCTTTATAAGACAGTGCGGGCTAGATTGTGTGCAACGATTGTGCCAGTTAATAAAACGGTGGGTACCGAATGGGCGGGCCCTTATTTGGAAATATTACGAAAGGCGACAATAATATTTTAATAGGTTGTAAAATGGGTGGATAAAATGTGAATATTGTGAATCGTAAAATTGAGTAAAGAATTTGTAATATGTGAAGTTGATGTGATTTGCCGTAGAGGGATCCAGCTGGAATTGCCTTACGTTCTACTCCCCTGAAACATTTCGTAGTGAGACCTCCTTTCCAGTCCGCGGGTACGGGCAGAGCCCGTGGCACCGAAGTGTAACGGAGGTGTTGTAAAATTAAATGGGACATGAATGGAAGAGTGAGTGAATGCAGAGTAAATGGCGACGATGAGGATGGGAATAGCTTCATGCGGGAGGGAGTGCAGCGACCGGACAGGGTGGATCCGACGGGAGGAGGGGACATGCGACGAGAGGAGCTGGAGTGACTGGAAGGAACTGATGGAGTGGAACGACTGCGACAGGAGGAGCTGATTGAGCGGGAGCGAGATGACTGAGCAGCGCGAGTGCATGGAATGCTGAACGAATGAAGTGAGTGGTAGAGACGCTTGGGCCAAGAAGGTCCAACTTTTTGGGGTACTTCTTTTGTCAAACAGATGGGTACGTGGACGGCGTACCCCTTATAATTTGTTTCTTTTTGACCAAAGTCCAAGGTCCAACGCAGTTACCGATCTGGACGGGCAAACATTATCCCGCAGGGTGACATAAGCACAGGAATTGGGAACCGTGGATGTGCAGCATAGGAGTGGAGCAACGGAGTGCAGTGGAATGAGTCATATAGGGAATGCGCGTAGCAGCATATAAGCAGGCTTATTTTCCGGGAGGGCAGCAGAACTGGTTCTCGCTTTCTCGCAGACACACACTTCTTCCGGCAGAAGCACCAGGCACGCAGCAACACTGAGCGACAGCGACGGCGATGGCGTATTCACGATCCAGGAAATCTGGGATGTACCAGCAGCGTTCGAGGAACAGCGGTTACGGGAGGAGCTGGAATTCTAACCATTTTAAAGGTGCGCGCAAGTACGGAAAGTCGCGCTATTCTGGGAAGAAGTTTAAATCTGGGGGACAGATGAACAGGACGTTGGCGGCAAAGGTGGAAAAGTTGCAGCGGGATGCTAAGTATGGGCCGCGCGAGCGGCTGGTGTTTAATGTGGAGGAGCCAGAGGAGCGGCGTCTTGTTTTTTTTGCGTCCGGGGAGCGGGCTGAAATGCATAATTTCTTGGTGCCTGTTACTGGAGTTTTGCGGCGAGCATTGACTCATGTTGGGCGTCGTTCGGCTTGGTTCGTTGGAGCCAAGCTGGAGTTTGATATTATTCATCCGCAGGCGGTGGAGTTAAGGGTGATGTGTTGTGAAGCGTCTCAAGCTGCCGGGGCAGGTTCCTATGATCTTGCATTAGGGTTGGGCAGTATTTTGCTTGGGGGCGAAAGGAAGCCTCCTATGATGGCATCTGGCGATCCTCGATTGCAGGAGGTTTGCAGTGGGATTGTGACCCGGCTTGGTAGAGATGGAACGATGTTTGGCAGTGAGCTAGACTCGAAGTCGTCTAGACTTATTCGGACACTGGAGGTGAGGAGGAATAATGGCAAGGCTATAACTTTTAAGCGGGGGTCGGTTGAAGTTCTTTTGTCGCCTGCTTCTGGTGGAGAAGGGATTGTTGGCCAGGCTACGAGAAGCCAGTTGGGAATTTATGTTCCGATAGGACGGGAGATTTCGGCGCCAGGGTTGGTTGATGATAACGATCATCAATTTTTGTGTAGTGTTCGACCTCGGGTTGTTTTAGCGGCTGGGAAGGCGGGGTCTGTTAAGGCAGGCAGGATTGTAAATATGCGGGTTAGCATTTGGGCGCATTCGCGTTAATTGTAAATAGCTTCGTGTATTTACTTAAATATGAGATGATTGATAAAGTGAATAATGTAAATGTGCAAGTGAATAAGTGCAATGCAGTGTAAACGTTCTACTCCCCTGAACCACCTCGTAGTGAGACCTCCTTTCCGGTCCGCGGGGATGGGCAGAGCCCGTGACACCGCAACGAAGTGGAGGTGTTCTGAATTGGTAGAGGAGATGAACGGCGGCAGCAGTGTTGGGAATAACCTCATGTGGGGGGACGACTGCGACAAAAGGAGCAGGTGGGGAGCAACGCGACCATGAACGACGGGAGGAGAGAGCGGAGCGGCGTGTGTGAGCAGGGCGAGTCCTGGGAAGGGTAAACGAATAAAATGAGTGGCATTTAAGCTTGGACCAAGAAGGGCCAGCGTCCGGGAGGTACATTGTGTCAAAAAGAATCAGGGTGCGTGGACACGTACCCCTTATAATTTGTATCTAGTTGACCAAAGTCCAAAACTCGGAGGGACGGCGCAGCCCCCGGAGATGGACGGTCACTCTGGTATGCCGAAGGCGGGGCTAAGCACGGAGACAGCGGAGCGGGGGAGTGCCGACTAGGAACGGAACTCAGTCTCCCTCCGGTCAATCAGGCCGCTCCGCTCTCGTCGTTCCACTCCCTCTGCTCCCTCCGGTCGCGTCACTCCGTTCCTGTGCTCGCTCCCGCTCCCCCACTGAAGCTATTCCCAACCTTGCTGCCGTCATTTACTTTTCATCACTTTATCTACTCTACCCGAGTTAGGAACACCTTCATTGCATTACGGTGTCACGGGCTCTGCCCATGCCCGCGGACCGGAAAGGAGGTCTCACTACGCCGCCGACGCCGCATGCGTCGCCGTCTCCGAGATCACTGCTTTGGCGCCTGTGGCCTCCGCTCCCGTCCGTACGACGTCCTCCACGTCGATCCTCCCGACAAGCCCCGCGCCCCTTACCCGGGCGGACGAGCCTGGGCTGCCTGACCCGACGTACACACTCGACTGAAGGACGGCCGTTTATTCGGTCGAATTTCGAGTTCGCCGTCGGGGCGTGGGCTAAAGCTCATGACGTATCTCGCACCTCGTATACGGATTTGGTCGAAGCCCTCAAACTGGCGGAGAACGTGGAGCGGATACGGGATTTGGCGTCCCGGGATACTGTAGCTTCGAGAGCCCGTCGCGCCGTCCCCACACTCGGCTTTCGTTTGTGCACCGTTGCGTTGGACGGCACGAAGCTTCCGTCTCGTGCGAAACTCCGAGAGGACGTACTCGTACTCGACCTGGTGGACTTGGTGGCCACTCTCTCTTCGTCTCGGTCGATCGGCGACGAGGTGTATCTAGGAATGGCTCACTTAACAGATGGCCCGATACACAACGCCAGGCAGGCCGCGTGGTGGGGAGTCTGTTCGTTCGACAAGTGGGAAATTCCACCGGTACCCTGATGGAACTATTTTCCCTTCGGATTTCGTCATGTTCAGCTACGGTCGCGAGCCTCGTCTGGGCAGGCGTTGGGCAGGCCTGGATGTCAGGGGCAACAGTTCCACTCCTCTCCTAATAATACAACGGGTTTACCTGCGTGGCGCCGTTGACATGCCGTTGTTTATGGCGCCACTGTTACTAACTATAGCAAGCGTGGCGCTTGCCAGCCAAGTAGTGTTTCTAATGGAGGACGATGAGGTTGGGGTGTTGCCAGACAATGTTGCACGCGCCCGGGCCTTGTCGTCGATTCTTTACCAATACATTTTTTAACCTCGCTTTTGATACAAACCCTGCCTGCTGTAAAAAAAAAAAAAATAAAGGGAATAACGAAAAAAAAAAAAAAAAAAAAAAAAGGGGAAAAAAAAAAAAAAAAAGGAAAAAAAAAGGGAAAAAAAGGAAAAAAAAAGGAAAAAAAAGGAAAAAAAAAAAAGAAATGAAAAAGGTATAAATATATAGGTACAAGCTGTAAGTATTATCGGTTTTTTTTGTATCAAGTTATGCAATTTTCTTTTATAAAACGAGGTTGTTTATTAATACCGATGTTGTCGGAATAATATTCCGGCATTTTCTGGCGCATGCAACAGGGATAAAATCACGTGCTTTTTGGCTAGGGAAAGGGCTTGATTACAGGGGGTAGTCCTAAAGGCTGGGGGTCAGCCCTAACGGCTAGGAGTCAGCCCTAGGGGCTAGGGGTTGGCCCGTAGGGCCAAGCCCCGTGGCACGGCCACGAACCCTGTATATATACCTACGTCTGGCACCCCTTTGGGTGCCAGGACATCTTCTTCCTTATGCCCAATAGAGGACCTTTTCCCTGATCAGAGATCATTGTTCATCACTTTTGGAGAGCTCCGAGTCGTCTGTAAACAGGAGTACCCACTCCTACCAACAGATGTGCTTTATAAGTGGTCTTTTGGTGCATTGCTTCCTTGCTGGTCCTCGTGTCCCCCTGCCTACCTAATTACTCCCCGCCCTTCCCGGAAGAAGGCGCCGCAATCTCCGCGTCCGTCAGGTCGCGCGCGTTGGCGTAAACCTGCTCCAGCGTCGCGTGCCGCTGGTCGTCGGAGCCGTGCATATTCTCGTCGAAAATAACGACGCCCGCACCGGTCGAGACGTAGTTGTCCGTCGGCCGCCGCCACTCCCTGCCCAGCCCGCCCGGCGCCGCGGCGGCCGACTCGGGGTAAAAGGGCATCTCGTTGGCGACGTCCTGGTACTGCATGCACGAGTTGAAGTGCACGCGCGGGAAGCCCGCGAAAAAGTCGTCGTACCGCGCCTCCATAGCCTGCGCCATGGTCGTCACTTTCGGCAGGTCGCCCGGCGGGCTAAAAACAGACCACGGGTCACGACACGTGCCCTCGGCGCACGACTTGGTCACCAGCAGCAGGGCGTTGAGGCGGCTCAGCACGCGCGCGTGCTCGGGTCGGTAGGCCAGGTTGGTCAGCTCGTACGGGTCGGCGGCCGTGTCGTACAGCTCGAGCTGGTTGTCGGTGCACCAGACGGAAAACAGCCACGACTGGCGGTCGCCCAGCATGCGCAGCGTCTTGTACGACGTCGTCATGAAGGGCGCGCCCAGCTCGCGGCCGTTGGGCGCCTCGATGAGGCACGAGCCCCAGAACTCGACGTTGAGCGTCTCCCTGCTGTTGCCGTCGCCCGTCCCCGGCCCGTTGTCGGACCCGGGAGCCCTCCACTGCGGCAGCAGGCTCTGCCCGTCGAGGAAAGTTGGCCATTGGCTCTGCGGGAGCCCTGCGATGTCAAGAAACGTGGGCGCCAGGTCGAGGTGCACGCTAGGGATCTTGGACGTGACGTTTTGCGGCACGCCCGGCCCGCGCACCGCGAATGGGAGGTTGGTGTCTTCGCCGAAGAAGAGCGCTTTGCCGGCGGGGATCCGGTGCTGACCGAGGTGGTAGCCGTTGTCGGAGGTGTAGATGACTGAATGCGCGGGGTCAGTGCGCGGCCCCTTTCTTTGCTGCCTTGCCCGAACTCACTATAGGTATTGTCCAAGGTCCCCTTGGCGGCCAGCATGGCGACGACGTCCTCGATGATCTCGTCCACACCCTGCAGCGCCTGGGCCCGACGGCGGTACGCATAGTCCGTCCTCTGCTGTGTGGTCTCGTTCATCAGCGGCAAAGTCGCGGGCCAGCCTCGCCTGCCGGCCTGGAATTCGTCGGCCGGGTTGTAGTTTGGCAGGCGCGGCGCCTTGGCGTCCGGGAAGAGGTCCATGTGGCGGGCCTGCGGCGTCGCGGCCTGCAGATTGTTCTGGATGTGCGGCGCGTACGGTGCGATCTGCAGGTAGTACGGCTGGTCCTGCGAGAGCAGAAACTGCAGGCGGTCCAGTCTGGCATGAACGGCATTAGGGCCGGACCACACGTGGAGAAACGGGCCAGACTCACGCTTTGATGCGGACGACGTCGGTAGAATGGAAGCCCTTGTAGTACACCGGACGCTCTCCATTCTGGGACATGACGGGCACATTGTAGTAGGTCGTGTAGGGGTCGAGCTGATGGGCACGTCAGTGCGATGGCCGGCAAAAGAGATGCTGTTCGAGAAACCGACCAAAGCGTCTATATGGTCCCAACCCTTCGGGACGATGTGGGCATTAACGACGTTGTAGCCGTTTAGAAGCTTTCCTATATCTGGAACGGCGGTGAGCCTCTCGACGTAAAACCCGCGGGTGTGCCTCCCTCACTGCTCACACTCAGCCCTGTAGCCGGCTTTCTTCAGCCAATGCGGCAGGTAGTCCTCATCGAGCCCGGACAGGGTCCACTTGTCGTAGTTTCCGCTGCGTGCACACACTCGTCAGTGTCCACCCATAGAAAAAAAAAACTCCAACGATGGCGGGCAACCAACCCTGGGCCTTGCACGTGAGTGATGTTGGTGTTGTGCGTCGCCTGGCCGCGCAGGAGCGAGGCCCGGCTGGGGCAGCACTGCGCGGTGGTGGCGAAGTGGTTGACGAACTGGACGCCCTTGTCGAAGATTTCGCGCCGCAGCACGGACTGGAAGTCGGTGGACCCTAGACGCCGGTCCTGGTCGTCCGACATGATCAGGATGATGCTCGGCTTGGTCGCGTCGGCGGCGGCGGCCGTCGCCGCGGCGCAGGCCACCAAGAGCCTGCTGAGGGAGTCGGAGGGTCGCATGGTGAGGAATGTCAAGCCGTCGGGCTCAAGCCTCACGATGGGATCGACGGTTCACGACTGCCGGTCCGGCTTGTTATATACGACTCGGGAACACGTCGGAAGCCCCACAGGAGACAGGCATCATCCAGCGGGGCGGGCGCGTCATCCTCGGGATTACTTCGCCTTTGTCGTCGCACCGCCCCTTTCTCGGCTCCGTCGAAGTGGTCCCTTCCGCCCACACGCACGCATGCTCACCTTTCCCCGACATGTAGCCCAGAAAAAAACCGATACGCCAGGAAAGTGACCCCGGCCAAATGAAAATTTTCACAGGGTTAAGCAATTGAAAGGAATAAAAAAACAGGAAAAGAAATAGGAAAGGAAATGCTTTTTAAAAAGGAAATTGTTTATCATTCGCATGTACCTAATAGTAGCTTTTGGGTGTATCCCTTTTTTCAGGTCTGAGTGCCCGATCCGGGAGTAGCGAGGTCCAAGGACACCAGGGCCCACCTGAGCTGCAGCAGCCGGGCCTACGCGTCGTGGGACGCGTAGGTGCTTGACTTGAAAAAGGCGACGTTGAGCAGGGATGCCCCTGGCGACGGGCGACCGCCACTCTCTCATGGAAAGAACGCTTCCATACATGCTTTGGATCGCCTCGCTTCGGTCCGATCCTCTCGGTCTAGCGACTGTTCGAGCCTGACTGGTTGATGGATGATTGACCCACCCTGCCTGTCTCTTCTGCTCGCGCACCCCAGGCAACAAATGATCCGACCTGAGTGGTCGTTTTACTCGTGTCACGACGGCTTCGCAAAGAAACCCGGACGCTCGGGTCTCGGGCGTTTGCTGATATGGATGCTCAATGCTCACATGCAGAGACCGGGAGATTGTCATGGGAAATACATTTAATTAATTTGCTATTGACGCAGTTTGTAGCCGTCTTGTGATTCCCTTCCACTCCCTCGTGCTAATCGGGCTCCATCCCGTCCTGCGCGTGCCGGGCAGCGACCCATTACTTGGGGCAGTTGATAGGGTTGGTGAAGACGTAGGGGACCTTCTTCTCCGCGCATTCCGGGTCGCACGGGGTGACTTGGCAGACGTAGAAGAGGCCGAAGTTCTTTGAGGTGAACCACTCTGACTCGCACGGAAGGGCGTGGGACCAGTAGGGGTCGTCGGCGAAGGGCTTGTTGCGGCAGCAGTGGGCGATGCTTTGTCCGTACACGCAGCAAAGGCTGTTCTCGGAATCAGTGCCGCCAATGCTGGTGACGTTGGGGCATGGCTTCGGTGCCCGGGCCTCGAGGGCGGCCAGGGGGGACGCGGCCGCGAGGCCGGCGAGGGCGGCGACGACGGCGGAGTGGTGCATGGCGAAGGCGGTGGTGGCGGTGCGGGTACTTCTGGCTGGATGGTGCCCGGTTGACTTGTAGCGGGGGGATGGATGCCTGGGTCGCTGAGGGGCTGCCGGCCATCTTTCCCGTCGACAACGGCGGGCACGGGGGCTCGCTTTTATAAACGGATGAGGCCAGGCCTAGATGCCATTTGCTACGGCCGCGATAGACGCCATCGGCGGCGTGGGGAGATTGATTACACTGCTGCGGTCTGCGGTTCTCGGACAAGACGAAAGGATCTACGCCAAGGCCATGAAATCCTGCTTCCCCCACCCTGGTGTTGCAATAATGTCACGGTAGAGAATATTAAGCCCTCCGTAGATCCCAATCGAGGGAGGCATCGGAATGGAAGTGGAGGCCGGAAAGGGAGGGACGCCAACATCGCGCCTCGGGCGGGGTTAAAGCGGGGAGCATGGCGGCGAACGCGATTGAGTTTGCAGGTGTTCCTGACAGCGAACCCTTCTGCCTGGGGCCACCAGGGAAAGCCCCTCTTTAATTAACAGCTGATAGAGGTGCCAAAACCACAAAGAATCTGCAGTTCGTCAGGAGAAAAGAGGTTTAAAACTCGGGCAAGCTTGGACCATGTAGGCTTTTTCCGAAAATGGCAAGTTGAAGCTACCCTGCTTTAACCGGGTGCACCGCTTCCGTCCGCATTTTCGGAGATTGTCGTTTCGGTCGTATTCGGGCGGTCTGGCGACGCGAGTGAAGGCGCCGCCATTCGTATTAATTGGTTGATTGCCATTCCAAATCCCAATTGCTGGCTGCAACCGCCTTCCGCTTCGAGTGCTGCTTGCCCTGGGTCTATCCTTGCCCACCACTATGAGTTCTTACCTTTACGGCTGCCGCTGAGGGCCTGTCCCAGTGTACACCTGTTTTTTTGTTTCTTCCATACTGTTACGGCCAAGCCACAGGGCCAAAAGGAAGGGTTAGGAGGGCTGGGGGCGAAAACCCAGTGTTGCAAAATAGAACGTAGGTGCAGTAGACCTGGTACTTGATCTATCTCTTAAAGAACTAGTAGGAAAGGGTGAGAGTAGGAGACTCTCTGGCTCTATATATACCGGTGCGCGGTAGGGATTAGGGCGCACTTATCGGCCCCCGNCGGTGCGCGGTAGGGATTAGGGCGCACTTATCGGCCCCCGGGCGAGGCTCTGTATCAGCACCGGGGTCTTAATACCGTAGATCCCCGCGTGGATCCCGTTCCTTTGCGACACCCAGCGCTACGCCTTATACCCCGCTCCTGTGTGGCTAGGACAAGTCACGTGATACCGGTCGGCGATATGTAGGATATGTCGTATTTAAACATATTACTGCTAGCAAAAGGTGATATGTCAGATCGGTACGATCGGGATATATCACATATAGCAAATACATCGCTTTAAAGTAAGCGTGGCAGGCAACGAGTATATAAAAAAAAGGATTTTTTGGTTAAATAGATTTTAACTAAGGCTTTGGCATTAATTAATCAATTTAAATTAGTTTCAAAATAACCCTTAGGTAAGGGCCTGTTCGACAGTCAGCGCTGTTTTTATTTTCTCCATACAAGAGTTAAAAACAAGCAGTTTTTTGCTTTAATTAAAAGTGTATAACTTTGGTAAAATTAATGTAAGATAAAATTTAAATTGGTTAAAAGCCCGCTGTTGGAATAGCATCTGTGTGCGCGTGCGATCAGGAAAAGGGGGATCTCCAGGGGAGGCAGCGGGACCTTCCGGGTCCCGTGCCCGGTCACCTGACGATCAGGGGATCGCCCTTTGGGCGATCGCCTCCCTGTACATAAGGCCTAGTCCAAGGACCTACTTCCGACAGATAGATCCTTTCCCCCTTCATGCACAACTAGAGGACCGTTTCCCTGATCACAGAGATCATTGTACATCACTTTTGGAGAGCTCCGAGCCGTCTGTAAACAGGAGTACCCACTCCTACCCAGACCCGCCCTTAATGAAGTATTTTACGATTTTACGAATATTTTTTTAATTACGCCATTTTTTAGGTGCAAAAACATTGTTTTTTTTTTTTTTTTTTTAAAAAACACGTACCCTAGAACAGGCCCTAAATAATATAAATATTTGTTTACCAGACCACGAGTTTCCAGTATAAAGCGATTTTACGAAACGATAACACAGCCCAAAATTTGATGCCTGATGATACCCAAGGTTACAGGAGGGGCTCCTGCCCGTCATTGATTCCAGGATGTGGTATTCTACATGCTAACAAATAAGAAACTCTCGAGAGGAGACAAAACGTAACTCTCCGTTCATCATACCCTGAATGTAACATTCGCCGATGAGCTCATAGGTGGCCGGCTCGCCCCTGTATCTCTGCCGCAGCACGAAGGGAACCGGGCCACCGTCGAGGACGCAGATTAGGTCCCCCGGTTGAGTTGAGGGGGGCCCGGTTCCGGCATACCCAATCTCAGTCGTGAGGAATGACGTTCCATTGGACCTGTCCAAAACAATGAATTTGAACATGCGCGCGTGCTTGTCTACCTTCTCTTCGCCCTCCTGCTCAACCTGGCTCGTAAGGGCGCGGCCGTAGGTCTTGCGGAACCAGCAAAGGAAGCTATAGGCGGACTCGGCTCCGAGACCGGCGGCGAGGATACCGAAGAAGACCATGAGTCGGTCCGCCCCCCTGGGATACAATTGGTTTCTGAAGAGCATCTGTATCCAGTCGTCCGGGATGGCGATGTCGTCGACGGCCGTGAATCGCGCCTGGAAGTAGGACCCCACGTCCTCGACCGCGTCGAAGATGGAGCCCCGGACAGACAGGATGTGGCCCTCACGCAGCGATACCGTCGGGACCGTGTCTGCTGCGGCGCGGTAGTTGCTATATTTGGACAGAAGGCCAAGCTGGCGGGTGAGGCACTGGACGGGCCAGTCGGCGACCCACGTCGGCAGTAGCTTCTGGGTCCGGGCGGCTGGATCCTCCCTGGCGCCAAGGATTTTGAGCGACTTCTCCTTCCGGATCAGGAACAGCGTGAAGGCGGCGTAGACGTCAGCGACGGGTGCGCCGTAGTCAATCGTGTCAAACCGGTCCCCGGGCTCGTTGATCATGCCAAGCAGGGCGTACACCTTGTCCCGCGGGTTCGCGCACCCCGAATTCCGGCATCCCTGGATGGTGGCGTAGTACCCGATTGGCTTCCGCTGGTCCCCCGCGGCGACTCCTCTGCGGTACGCGTCGATGCGGGCGCACGAGCCAATGCCGCCTATGCAGAGCTCCTGGGCGAGCGTGCTGTTCACTAGAAAGCGAGCCGCCTCGCCGAGCCGCGCCCATGGCCGCTCGGATTGGCCGCAGTAGACGGTCGCGGCCTGCGACAGCGCCACCTCCTGCTGAATCCACATGCGGCCAAAGTACGGCCGACGGAAGAGCCGCACCAGAGGGCGCCACTCTTGCGCTCCTAACTTCGGCACCCCGAGCTCCTGAAGCTTGTCCGGGTCCAGTGCTTGATAATTGCCATTATCGCCGTTGTTCTCCGTCTTGCTGCGCACTTCGGCGAGCCTGTCCAACAGCTCGAAGGCGGCCTCTTGGTCATCGTCGTCATCGCCCAGGTAAATAACGACCTGGCGCGCGAGGCGGTACACGTCGTCCATCATCCGGACCTGCTGGCCGATCTCGTTCTGATCCTGCTGGTTGATGCAGATGGCGTCAGCCCAAAGGGTCCGCTCGCGGCCGGCGAGACGCAGCAGCCGCAAGGCCGAGGCCAGGTTGGTGGTGACGGATACGGCGACACCGTTGCAGACGATGGAGTCGCGGAGGCCGGGGTCGCCCCATGTGTAGGACAGCGCCTCGTACGCCGGTCCGTCGTCTAAGGAGACCTCGGTGAGCTTGCACACGAGGGGCGCGGCGCGGCTGCTGCCGGGTTGGAGCCGGAGGACACGGATCGCTCGGCTGTGACTGAGATTGTCGTAGCGGAAGGGAGACATTATTTCTCAGCGTTGGGGTGGGGGTTTAAGTAAAAGATTGAAACGGGTGAGCGGTAACAGGAGGCAGTGAGGGCAAATGGTGGCAAAGGAAATGAAATTGAACCTCGGATGTCATTAGGCATCAAGTCTTGGGCTGTGTGTGTCACAAGGGTGCAGTACAGGCTTAAGAGGAATTAATCTCATTAATGAAAGCTAATAATCTTTCATGGTCTCAAGAGATGCGTAAGGAGCCAGAATCTGCTGAGGGGATTCCTGCCGTAGGCAGGGGTTATAACCCGGCCTGGGCGGTCCGTGCTACAGACTCGTCCACTCCCGTTGTGGCCGTTGGGGCGATTGGTAGCCCCATTTAAAGGACTGGTCCTGTAGGGCCGGCGCCTATCTTACGCAGGCGCACGGGCCAAGGTTTTTGTGAGGCTATTCCTAAGGGTCGCCTCCGTGTGACACATTCCTCTCATTTCCAAGAGCTCGCCCCGAGACCTCCTAAGTCAGTCGTGGTCTTTTGTGAGAAGGGTATTCCGTATTGGCCCTTTTTTAACGGAAGCAATTGCAGTAGGCACTCGATCGTCCTTTAGGCTTGTCGGGATGTTTTTGGTGGAAGGCAACAACCTCTGCTGTCACGGGACCAAGCCCGCCTACTGTATTTAGCCAGTGATCCGCCGGCCCGCCACGGGGCCAGCGGACTTTCCTCCTTCGTGCAACAACAAATCTTCAACCTAGTACCCACCTGCTGTGCCGTGACAGAAAGCTTTAAAATAATAAATAAAATTTTTTATAATTTGGGGAAATTTTTTATTATTATATATAAGGGAAAAGGATTTATTTGCTTACGGTGGAGCTTTGGATAGCCCTTTATAAGCGCGGAGGCGATTGCCCAAAGGGCGGTTCTCCGCTGCCCTCGTGACAAGTCACGTGGGCCCGCGCAGGTCACAGAAGGACCGGGGCCCTTCCGTGAGGGCCCCCTTTTACGGATCCCACGCGCACACCGATGCTATTCCAATTGTCCCGTATTTAAAGGTGTAAGGCAATTTAAAATCAAGCCTATATATATATGAACAGGCATAGGGCTACCCCGGGCGTGGTTTCTAGGACGAAAAACAAGCTTATTTTGCATATGGAAAAAAAAGGCAGGGGCTAAAAAATAAAAGAAAAAAAAGCAGTTACCCTGGGACAGGCCCTGAATCGCCGTTCCAGGCAAATACGACTTAGCCTTGGCGCCGCTTTGGCAGTTTTGTGGCAATTATCAGGACCCGGTGCCATGAGAAATCCTGGCCGAGCCCGAGTGCTGGTGTCCCACTGCGCACTTATATACATAAAAAAGCCAAAGCGTCTCTTATCCTCGACAACCTTCCGACCAGTTTTTAAAATACGGATCAACCAATTGGCTACTACATGCGCTTTTGTTTGCAATGAAAGTGCCCGAATGGATCGACGTGATATAAAGAAAGGCAGTAAGCGGTAAAAGCTGCTGGTGGAAGGATGTGAAGAGAGGGGTTGAGCAGCGCACAGACACTACGTGCCGCCAGAGAAACCCCTGGATGTAGATGGGTTAAAGATAAACAGCTATGCAAATATATATATATATATATATGCGGGTTTCGAAATTCGCGCAGTCCGAAACATTGGTATAATCCAGGAACCAAAGTATAAAATTGTGAGAAAGGTATAAGTTGAACGATTTTACTGCGCGAAAATTAAAATATAAAAGTTTGAAAAGCCGACGGGCGCGGCACACCCTGCCTTTTGGGAATTCATTACCATTTTTATGCGTTACTTGCCCCGAAAGCTCTTGCCATGCTTGCGCAGCCCAGTCCCCACCGACGCTGACCCTTTTTTTTTTAAAAAAAAAAAATGCAGGTCTGATACACGATTGGACAGCCCGGGGATAGAGTTGCTGCCACCACACTCTACCGGCTAATAACACTGAGCATTGTTCAATTCACCCCAGCAGCCCTTGTGGCAAAAGACGTGAGTCGACTCGAGCCAGATTGGGGTGACGTCGCGGCCCTCGGGTCCACGAACGACGCGAAAGAGCACGTTCCATTCTTTGCCGTCGCACGTGTCCTTCCTCCCGCAGTCGGCTTGGGCGAGATCGGATTGCGTCCAGTCTGTAGTGGGTGTTAGTGTCGGCTTTGAGGTTATGACGCAATGATGGGCGCGAGAGATGGGGCAAGTGTAGAGACTCACCCCCACTGTTAACGAGGTGGTAGCCGCAAGAAAGTCCTCTTTCAGCCATGGCGGAGGTGGCGGAGAGGGCGCAAAGGATGGCGCCAACGGTGATGGACTTCATGTTGTTTGGACCGAGATGGTTTTGGATTGGTACAGCTGGAAAGGTGTCGCGACTTTGCCAAAGCGGACGGTGCAAGATGCTGGATCGTGTGGAGGATGAGGGATGGAGAAGATTATTTCTGACTGCGAAAAAAGGAGGCACAAAGGGCATTATATGTCTGGAGAGATCCAGCGGCATCTGCGCCAAAGCTGACAAGATGGCGGTGTGTTGCTTGGAAGATATCGCCGAGGCCTAGTCGGGCGTGCCCGATGCGAGCTGAAAAGATGCATCTCGTCGTCGCTGGAGCCGTTCGGAACGCAATTGTTGTCGACAATTGGCTGGGTCAATCTGGCTGCCTACGATCTCCGCAAAAATGATGCCATAAGCGGGGACTCGCGCTGCTCGATTGATCCGTGGTGGTTGTGCTCAGCATGGCGAGCCACTTGAAGCTGGCGCGTGGCTGATGCGGGCCGCCAGTTCAGCTCGACGCGGTGCTGACATACATAAACTTTGGCTGACACGACCGAGGTTCGTTTCGAATGCAGGTGGAATAACACGAGCTGGCTGGCGTCCATGTCCATGCAGTTTGAACGGGGCAGATTCGATCAAGAGTGCCCTGATCGCCCGCTGCTGCCGCGCTCGAAATGTGGGCCAGCACCAAAACGAGGGGGCGCTGCAGTCTCACCGCTTCAGCTTTTCTTCCAGAGCTGGTAGCCAGTAAATAAGGTATTAATCACGACATGCGGCTAAAGGCTTGACCCATGCTTGTGGCATCCGCTGCTGCTAATCCGCGGCCAATCAGCGACCGACCACCGACGGCGTCGTTGCCCATTATGGCATGCGGCTTGCTCAATCCTGCTCCCCAGCATTGCGCGAGTTTTGCGCTATAATTAAGCAAGCCCGCTGGGTTTGCGTCGCGCGCTTGTACGGAATGGTGCTAATAAAAGAGCCAGGAGGCGGTGCCCGTTTAGGCAGGTATACGTCGAATGTGCGCCAAGCTATGCCCTTACTGGCGCCCCCCGAATTGACCGACGCCATTTCGGGGCCAACATTGCAACTCCTTCTCGAAACGGATCGGATGGGCGCGCCCAGCCCAGCACTCGCTATGCTATACGTGGAGTGCCCGGAGAAAAATCGAGGTCGCCGTCGTGTCCGAGTGGGTCGTTTAATTGCGAAGGGGGCAGGTAGCATTTCGATACGGCGGGGGCGCCCCTCAACTTGGCGGCGGCATCGCGGCTCGACCTCCTCCGCGCGAAGGAGCAGCCGAAAGCCGCCGGCATATAAAATGGCGCGAGGGGACCGACGGTCAGCTAGGCTCTTTTTGAAAGGCCACGACCTCCGTTCTTTTCTTGGTCTTCCACCTGGCTCCGGGCTCGCCCGACAGCTTATCGAAAGGCAGCAAAGCAGACCGACACCAAACCGCCCGCCATGCGCTTCACTCTCGTCGTCGCCGGCCTCCTGGCCTACGCCTCGTCCGCCGGCGCCGCCATCAACTGGACGCTGGTCAAGGCGGCCAATCCGACTGCCGACCAGAAGGACGCGTACACCCGCATCGAGAACTGCATGCGACTGGCCGCCGACAAGTACAACCAGCTGAGCACGGTGGCCAAGAAGACGATCCGCGTCAGCTACAGCCCCGGCGTGCCCACGGCCGAGGCCAACTACAACGGCGATCTGCGCTTCGGCAGCAACCGCGCGTACATGAACCAGCGCACCGCCATGCACGAGATCTCGCACACGCTCGGCATCGGCCAGACGCGCGAGTTCGACCGCCGCTGCGCCGCCGGCGACTGGCCCACCGCCCTGCCGCTGCTGCGGAGCTGGGACGGCCCCAAGGCCGTCATCAACTGCGGCGGCAGCCACATCTGGCCCTACGGCCTCAACTACGACAACGAGTGGAGCGACGTCAACGCGAACCGCCACGTCCTGCTAGTTAACGCCATGATCAAAGACGGCATGTGATGGGGATTTGACCGCCTTTTCGTAGAAAAGTGAACTTTTATATAGAACCAAAAAAAAATTAAAAATTGAAAATACCACTTGTGCACCAAGTTATCAGCATCAACGCGAAATGCATGGTAGCGAAGGGCTTCGAGCAGGTGGATCAGCGCCTTCCGGTTTTAGGGGCAGGCCATTTGCCCAGGATACGCACGGGGTCGAGAAAAAGGGGGCTTCGTCGTGGAAGATGGCATCGGCGTGCATCGGCGCGATGTGCTCGCAGTAAACGGTCGGGCTTTAAAAAAAAAAAAAAACGACCCGAAGCTGGCCTGGGGTGGCGGGGAAGGTGCCTAGCGCGCCATCGCTGACAGGCATGTCCACGAAGTGCGTGGGGTTCGTTGCTCGCTAGAGCCATTCCATTTAGGCTTGCACGCGTCGCTAGCCAACGTCGAAAAGCGACAGATAAAACGCAGGAACTGGAGGCGCGAGGCTTGGAACAGAGATTCGCCGTGCTAGCAACGCCGCCTCCGGTAGCAACTGGCCTGCAAGTGTATGGAATGTCCCTTGTCGCAAATGCAAGCCATGGAATGCCGCAGGGACTGATCCCTTTCTTTGCCCCTCAGCGCGACGAACCTAAATAAAGGTGTGTGTGCAGTTAAAACAACACTACCTAGTCAGGAGCCGCATTATCATGTGTCGTTTTAACCCTTTTTATCCCTTCCGGTTTCCTTTCCGTGCCTTGTATCCCTGGTTGCAGGAGCGTGGCGTTACACTTTTTTTGCGTTCTTCCACCCGCGCCCACGGCGTAGCGCGCCAGCACCTTTTTCTCCCTGGTCGCGTCGCATGCAGCCTGTGGGGACTCGCGGCGGCAGTAGCAGGTTTGGCGGTGGCGGCCAGCTACCTACCGAGGTCCTTGGTGTGCTGCACGCCGTTCGGAAAAGCCAGCGTCGCGAGAGATCGAGTTTGATGTCGCGACCGCGACGCACGCAACAGCACGCGCTATAAATTGCCCGTTGCGGACGCGCAGCCCCACGAGCCTGGGTCTGTCCTTCCCCGCGGCGGGCATCCCAGGGCCTGTTGACCCCTGGGCGCAAGGGCCTGCCTCCGCGACGCCGCGCAGCAGCGAGGCTGATCCCTGGTCAAAAATGCGCGCAACCCCGGTGGCGGCTGTCGTGGCCACTACCAAGGGTACCTGGGTACTTTTAGGTGGGTGTCGCCATCATTAGAAGTCGCCGCGGGCGGCGGCATGTTGTGGTGTCATCGGTTTCCAGCACAGAAGTACACGCATCATGGTAGAGCCCGGCGCTCGGCGATCAATCGTGCAATTCTTTAGCGTTCAAGTTAGCGAGGTGCCGGGGGCTGATTAGTGGACGGTGGATTTTGTTTTAGCGCCATTTACAGCAGCGTCAAGCCTGAAAGCCCAGATCGAAACATGCACGGTGCAATCGGCGCGCGCTGGGACCCGCAGCCGTTGGATTGCGCCCCACACCAGCCAGCCAACCGGTCGCCGTCAGCCTCGTGGTTTGCTGGTCGTTGTCCCTTGGTCGACTTGCTGGCGCGCGGGCACGCCAGCAACGGACTCGCATTTATGGGTGGCTACGGAGCACGAGGGATGGGCAATAGGTAGTTTGGGTATACATCTTTCCATTAACCAAAACCATGGCTGTTGTCGACAGAATTGCAGGTAATTAATCACCGCCGCGTGGAGCTCCAGGCAAAGCCCATCCCCATCCGCGCAAAAGACGGGATGCCGCCCAGGTTGTCAACGCCAAAAGAGCAAAATAAACCAGAAACAATAGATGAAGGTCGTAGATGGTGTACTTAATTAAAATATGCAAGCGCGGGCAATGCTTTGCAGGGGTGTGTGGCTGGCATATAAGTCGGGTACCCCCCTGTCGAACCAACCCCCTGTCGGACCACTCAATTTTTGCCTAGTCGCAACAACAACACCACCTTTCAACGCCAAATTCACGGCTTTATCCGCCAACAACTATACAATCCTGTATATCCTCCTCTTCAAAATCTTCCGCTAATTCTAATAATGCATCTTTTATAGCTTGATTACCCTCCTTTGCTTTGTAAACCTCCCGCCCATTCACGAAAGTCTCGTTGGGATCCGGCACGACCCTTTTCCTTTTTCGGGAACGGGCAGCCTCCAGTTGTGCCTTTAAAAAGCGGATTTTTTAATAGCAATTAATTATTTCGAGGTTTTTTAACGTAAAGCCTTTATAAACCTTTTAAAAAAATAATCGCTTTATGGGAATGGTCCGGATTATAATAGTAAAATCTTTCAATTGCATGGCTAATTCCCGGCTTTTAGTGGGAGTTTTCCAGGACCTTTTGCAAGCAACAGGGACTTTTTTTAAGGGTTTTTAGCATTTTTTTTTTACATGGGACCAGCGCTGGAAATTTTTGAAAACCTGGTATTGGAGTTTTTAAGCAAAAGGCGGCTTATAAAAGGTTTATTAATCCGGACCGGCTATAAGCTTAATGCCGCCCATTTTATTTTAATATTTATAAAAATTATCCCTTTTTTTTATGCGGCTTTATATTTTATAAGGAAAAGTTTTTTTTTTACGACCGTAAAATAATAAAATTGGGCCTGGGCTTTTATGCCCTGCCGGTAGGCCCGTTTAATAGGGGAAAAAACTTTTAAATTTAAAGGTTGCAAAACGTGAAAGGTATAAACGGGTAAATATAAAAAATAAACGTTATTCTGGAAATAAAGGTACTGGAAAGCCTTTATTACGTGGGATTCGTGGCCATTTAGAATTAATAAACGTGGTTAAAAGGGGTCCGGCCAGGTGCAAGGGAAATAAACCTTTTGCAGCCATTTAACGGCCGTACGGTTAATTATTTAACCGTTTTTTGTTATAATGAACTCCCAATCGTTAAAAAAGCCCTGCTAATCCGGAAACCACTGGTTTTGCAAATGTTTTTCTTTAAAAATAATAAGGGGAAAAAGCCGGACCCCCGTGGCCGAAACGCATTTAATAAATAAAATTTAAGCATAAAATCCGGGCTTTTTTTTATGCAATAAACAAGTTCCGGCAAAACCTAATATAAAGCCGTTATTTGTACAACCTTTTTATAAGCCCTTTTCGTTAACGTTATGCCTATATTTGGCCGGGATCCCGGCAATTTCCGGGATAGCCAATTTAAATCATTAATTTCGTATTATTTTAATTATTACGCCTTTTACTTTTGCGTTTTCCATGCGAAAGCTTTAATAAATTTTTATTTAAAGGTTCCGGCGTAAAAAATCCCGGGTTTAATTTTTTTCCGGGGGACGGGAATCCCCCGAAATACGAAAGATTTTAATGGCATATGTCACGGGATAAGACCAGCGTTGTACCCGTTACACCAAGGCAAAAGAGGAACGTTGTTGTAGCTGGGACTACAACCGTGCATGGTCCT
>PYSR01000055.1:0-198239 GCA_003049425.1 Magnaporthiopsis incrustans
GGGGAGGGGGTGTTTTTCAGCTGTTCCTGGAGCGCGATCAAGGCGGATCAAACCATCCGTTCCGGGAGACTTCATCTCAGATACAGGGACGCCTCGAGGTGGTTCACTCAATGGCCAAGGTGGCACATTGACTGCCACGGCCTTTCTTGAATTGCATGGGAGCTTTTCAGCTGAGAGTGGGATTCTTCTTGGCGACGGCGACAGCGACGGCGACGGATTCGGGAGGATGCGAATGGAGCTCTGGAGGATTGGACGGAACAGTGTTTGTGGGGTTGAACAGCTTCATTTCCAACTGCAACGCCCTTGGTGGCGGTCTGCTTGGCGATGAGGACAGGGGGAGTCCAGGGCATCCCGATCGGGGAGTCCTGGTAGGCAAATGTCCAATGAGTCACGTGGCCCGCCGCCTGTGTCCAGCGGCCAGCGTAACTCCGACCGCGGCCTCCACCACCGCATCGCCGCCTTACCAATGCAGATTGTCCGACCCCGTTGTGTCAATGACCACGCGCTCAAGCCAGGCCCCCATATAAAGTGCTATTTTCCGCCACCAAGCCAGCGATCTACTCTGCTACGTACCGTTCTGCACATTCTACTATCACACCCGACGACGATTTGACCCCGCGACCGCCCCTCGCAAGCCAGGAAGCGAGAACGAAACGAAATCACCAAGGGCAGCCCGATCACAATGTCCACCGCCGCCCGACGCCGCCTGATGCGTGACTTCAAGGTGACCAACACAATCCGTCTCCCTGGATCACGAGGGGTTCATGAGGGGACCTGCAAGAACGTTTTCTGGAGGCCATGATGATGACCTAACACCATCCTCCGTCGCCAGCGCATGCAAACAGACCCTCCCGCCGGTGTTTCCGCATCTCCTGTTCCCGACAACGTGATGACATGGTAGGCAGAAGAAAGAACCAGCATCGGACCTCGACGCGATAAGGCACCCCACGTTGACCACGACGCACCTGCTGCCAGGAACGCTGTTATCATCGGGCCTGCAGACACCCCCTTCGAGGACGGAACGTTCCGCCTGGTGATGCACTTCGAGGAGCAGTATCCCAACAAACCACCGTCGGTCAAATTCATCAGCCAGATGTTCCACCCCAACGTCTACGCCACGGGCGAGCTCTGCCTGGACATATTGCAAAACCGATGGAGCCCGACGTACGACGTCGCCGCAGTCTTGACGAGCATCCAAAGGTGCGGCACTTATCGAGAGGGTTTCCGGACGGCTTATCTTATCTGCACATCACTGACCTGCATCTGCCGCACCTCTTGCAGTTTGCTCAACGATCCGAACACCGGTTCTCCCGCCAACGTCGAAGCCTCGAATCTGTACAAAGACAACCGCAAGGAGTACTACAAGAGGGTTCGGGAGACTGTAGAGAAGAGCTGGGAGGGTGATGAGTGAGGACTCGGGCGTCGAGAGAAAGCTCCTGTCCGGGCTTGGACGAGACCCCGCACACGTACGCGTGAATACGTTCACTTGGGTGCTCTCCGGTCGGTACCCGACGGTGCTCGACCGCTGCCGAGTGCTGTTGCAGGCATGGTTGGCGGATGCGTGCTTTACCCCAGGTGGGTGAGGCCGCTCTCGACTGTGCTCTGCTGGGGCATCTTCTTTCGCCCTTGGCCTCCTATTTTTTTCGGCATGATGAATTGTCTCGTACATCTTAGGGTCGGGTGTTTTGGCGTTTCGGCTGGTGTATTTCCTTCCCGCGATTCCATACCCAACCAAAGAAAGCGCTTCTCTATTCTCGATATTCCCAAACTTATACCCACCTCATGTACCTGCTTACATACGCTGCCCTGATGCAACTAGCGCTAGCTGGAACCCACTGCCGTCATGCTAAAGCGTCTGGCGGGGGCTCGATAGGATACGAAGCCGTGCGTGGGTCGTGCGCGATGAACAACTCGTGCGACATGGACGACTGCGTGCCGTTGAATTGCCCAGATGTGGGAATTGGAGTCATAATATAACCCCCCATTCCCAGGCGATGGCATGCTTTTCCCAACGATTGGATACAGCGTCCCTTGCCAATGTCTCGGACACTTTTTCCCTGACCCGCCAGCCGCTCCGAGCGAGAGCCTCGTCGTCTGAAAAACAAGGGCAAGGTACAGCCGTTTTAGAGTACTCCGTCCCGAAATCTTGTTCCTCTGTCCGTACAGTGAAAAAGTTGCTCTGGCAAGACATGACGGGGCGTTGAAGGGCCTTATCGCCTGTCAGTCATTTGCAATGACGTCTGTTCTTTTGGACGCCGGTTGCATGGAATTGGCCAAATGCTCTATTTGTTGACATTGTTGACGGAGAGTCGTCGGCGTCCAAGCTTGATCCTCAATGAAGGTTACGCACGTCTTAGGGGCGCCTGGTGGGGCTGTCGTACGGTGCAGGCACGGGCGCTCGAAGGGTGCGAGCGGGCGGGCATGAATGGGCTGGGGCGGCTCAATGCTTAGCAACAGCGGCCTCGGTCGGGCCCCGCCTGGTAATTTAGCAGTGTGACAGACTGCCTCAGGGTGATCGCCTGTGAAAGTCGGCACCAGCAAGGCATAACTTTTCCCAACACGCGAACATTCCTGGCGCGTCATCAGCAACCAGCGAGGTGTGCCCCCTCAAAAAAACCCCAAACATCCCACCACGGGCAACCAAGAGACACACACCACTACGTCAGCCGACTGCTGTCCCGGACGCGCACCGCGATTCCGGCAGGCCAGTGCAGTCAGTCCCCGCCCCTGGGGCGCGCCGCTCTTGCTTTTGTTGCCCGACTTTGTTTTTTGTTTTTCTTTTTCCAATTTGGTTTGCCTGAGTCGGTCGCAAACCCGACGACGACTGCCCACTCGCTCTCGCCGCCCGCCCACCCACCGCCCTTCGCTCAGCCCGCGAAACCGATTCGCTTCTCTCCCCTTCGCTCGCCCGCTCGCCCTCCGCCACCACGCCCGACGACACCGACCGCCGCCAGCTCGGCTGCTCCGTTCATTCTTGATGATAACCCGGCCCTAGCATACGCCTCCAGCATCCAGAAGGCGGCGCCATGTCTTCGGCCAACAGCATCAAGGTCGTCGCCCGGTTCCGGCCCCAGAACCGGGTCGAAAACGAATCGGGCGGCCAGCCCATCGTCAGGTTCAGCGGGGATGACACCTGTACCATCGACGTGCGTCTCTTCCGCGCGCCCTGCCCCGCTCCCCCGTTCTCTTTCCCATCCTGCGGCCTGCCGCCGCCCTTGTCGCCGACACCCGGCGGTGGGTAGCTCGAGGGAAGGGGCCGAGGGAGAACGAGACGCTGACATGAAACCGCTCCCGCGTCTAGTCCAAGGAGGTCCAGGGCACCTTCACGTTCGACCGAGTCTTCGATATGAACTGCAAGCAGTCCGACATTTTCGACTTCTCCATCAAGCCGACAGTGGATGATATCCTGAACGGCTACAATGGAACCGTCTTCGCCTACGGCCAGACTGGTGCCGGCAAGTCCTACACCATGATGGGCAGCAGCATAGACGACGATAACCGCGGTGTCATTCCGCGCATTGTCGAGCAGATCTTCGCTAGTATCATGTCCAGCCCCGGCACCATCGAGTATACCGTGCGCGTCAGCTATATGGAGATCTACATGGAGCGCATCCGCGATCTGCTAGCCCCGCAAAACGACAATCTCCCCATCCACGAGGAGAAGAACCGTGGTGTTTACGTCAAGGGTCTCCTGGAGATCTACGTCTCCAGTGTTCAGGAGGTGTTCGAAGTCATGAGGCGGGGAGGGAACGTAAGGACAGTGGCGGCCACCAACATGAACCAGGAGTCTTCGCGATCGCACTCCATATTTGTTGTCACCATCACGCAGAAGAACGTCGAGACCGGCTCCGCAAAGAGTGGCCAGCTCTTCCTGGTCGATCTGGCTGGTAGCGAGAAGGTCGGCAAGACCGGAGCCAGTGGACAGACCTTGGAGGAGGCCAAGAAGATCAACAAGTCTCTGAGTGCCCTCGGCATGGTTATTAACAACCTGACAGACGGAAAATCCTCGTACATCCCGTACCGAGACTCGAAGCTCACCCGTATCCTGCAAGAGTCGCTTGGTGGTAACAGTCGGACCACCCTGATCATCAATTGTTCCCCCAGCTCGTACAACGATGCCGAGACGCTCAGCACGCTACGTTTTGGCATGCGCGCCAAGTCGATCAAGAACAAAGCGAAGGTTAATGCTGAGCTCAGCCCTGCCGAGCTCAAGATGCAGCTCGGGAAAGCCAAGACCACCATCACATCGTTCGAGAACTACTGCGCCAGTCTCGAAGGGGAGGTTACCATCTGGCGCTCTGGAGAGACCGTCCCGAGGGAAAAATGGGTCCCGCCGCGGGGGTCAGATGGTGCTCCGTCCGCCAAGGGGGCTCTGCCTCCACGGCCTTCGACGCCTTCCAGGCTGCTGCCTGAAACGAGGGCGGAAACCCCGGTGGCCGAACGTTCAGCAACACCCTCGATTCCGCTCGAAAAGGACGAGCGTGAGGAGTTCTTGCGGCGGGAAAATGAACTGCAAGATCAGCTGGCGGAGAAGGAGTCGGCGGCGGCGGCGGCCGAACGGCAGTGGCGCGAAGCCAAGGAGGAGCTCACGATCCTCAAAGAGCATGATGGCAAACTGGGCAAGGACAACGAGAGGCTACTGAGCGAGGCAAACGAACTCAAGATGCAGTTCGAGCGTCTCACGTTCGAAGGAAAGGAGGCTCAGATCACCATGGATGCGCTAAAGGAGGCCAACACTGAGCTTACGACAGAGCTCGACGAGCTGAAGCAGCAACTCCTGGACGTCAAGATGAGCGCCAAGGAGACTACGGCGGTGCTTGACGAAAAGGAGAAGAAGAAGGCGGAGAAGATGGCCAAGATGATGGCTGGCTTCGACCTGGGTGCCGACGTTTTCAGCGAAAACGAAAAGTCCATCGCGGATGCTATCAAGCAGCTCGAGGGCCTCCTGGAGCTGAGCAATTCAGGCGACCCCATCCCTCCGGACGAGCTTAGGCAGCTGCAGTCTAAGCTGACCGAGACCCAAGGAATCGTTCGGCAGGCCGAGCTCTCGCTGTACAGCAATGCCTCGAGCGGATCGGAGGCGCGGCGCAGGGTCGAGCTGGAGGCGAGGCTGGAGGCGCTCCAGCAGGAGTATGAAGATCTCCTTTCGCGCAACCTCGGCGAGGCCGACGTGGAGGAGCTGCGCGGGCGTCTGGCCAAGGCGTTCGAAGACAGGCAAGGCGCACAGGCGGAGCTTGTCGAGCAGCTCAAGGCCGAGATCGCACAAAAGGGAGCCGAGGCGGAGCGGATGAAGGTCCTGATCGAGGATCTTCAGCGCCAGTCCAAGGTGGCCGCTGCCGCCGGCGCCAACGGCACCGCGGGCGCGAACGCGAGCGCACCTGTTGTCAACGGAAAGTCGGTGGCGCAGCAGATGGCCGAGTTTGACGTGATGAAGAAGAGCCTGATGCGCGACCTGCAGAACCGCTGCGAACGCGTGGTGGAGCTCGAGATCTCTCTCGACGAGACTCGCGAGCAGTACAACAACGTGCTCCGGTCCAGCAACAACCGGGCGCAGCAGAAGAAGATGGCGTTCCTGGAGCGCAACCTCGAGCAGCTCACGCACGTGCAGCGCCAGCTGGTTGAGCAAAACTCGAGCCTCAAGAAGGAGGTGGCCATTGCGGAGCGCAAGCTTATTGCCCGCAATGAGCGCATCCAGAGTCTTGAGAGCCTACTCCAGGACGGCCAGGAGAAGATGGCCCAGGCGAACCACAAGTACGACATATCCCAACGCCCCCCTATTTCAGCCATTGCCCACCATCCCACGTATGCATGCTAACCGTTTGCTCTCCTTCATCTTAGGTTCGAGCTCCAGCTCGCTGCAGTTAAGGAGCGACTCGAAGCCGCAAAGGCCGGCAGCACCCGCGGCCTCGGCTCGCCAACTGGCCTCGGAGGCTTCAGTTTTGCCAATGCTGGCAGCCGCATCGCCAAGCCTCTGCGCGGCGGCGGCGGCGCCGACACGGCGACCAACCCGGTTATCAACAACCTTCAGACGTCCAGCGATAACAAGAGGTCAAGCGTACGTAGAGATGCAGTCCCGCCTAACCCTGTGTCTCCCCCGTGGATGCAAACATAGAACACAGCTGACCAAGAATCCTTTTCTTATGTAGTGGTTTTTCAACAAGTCATAGATGCAAGCCCAGCCGTGGACGGCGAGCTGTTCCGGCGGTGTCCGTCTGGCCCGACTCCGCCATAACCAACATGATGACGAAGATTATGCATCCCTATCCTTTGGTTGATATATGGAGGCCATCTTGAGGATCAAGAAGACCTGTTTGTTTACGAGCCCTAGAGTTTGAAAGAGCCCATGTCAGCAATCTTCTCCTTTCCCCTAGACGCAGCAGAGGAGATGGATACGGTTACCAAAGGTTTTGTTTTCCTCTGTTCTTTTTAACCTTTTGTGATATCTCACTTTTTTTTTCAGCTGATTTCCTTCATGTATGATCTCCCGATGACGAAAGCTTCGGCTCGTTTGCTGGTTACGCAAACGACAAGGCCGACGGTGTGTGCGTGCATCACCATGTTCCAGGACTACGGATTTGGTTTCCTTGTGTCTGTCTGGCATTCCGCGGCATGTACTGGCTGATCAGGATACCATCCAACTGTCATAGGAAATAGGCGTATAGAGGGGATAGAGGCAAGTGCCTTCGTCAATCGGGGATAACTGTCGTCCTTTTTTCTTTCTTCTGGTTGTGTAGGTGGCGCAATTGTGGGATTTCTTTGCGCGCTTGGAAGGCAAGGCAGCAACCAAGGTAGATATATGCCTTGAAGGCACAAATCCAGAGGCAGCTAAATGCCTGAACTTGAGCATCCGCACATAATGGGTACGTGCCTATGGTAACATGGACACACCCTTGACTGTCCTTGCCGAGTGAGAAAGACGGGATGAGACAGGGCTGCTGTTTATTTCTATATTCTTTGCCAGATGTTCGGACGGCGCTGATACGTACCCAATGGACCGGTAACCACTAACTCACTCCCGCTTCTCCCGTCTTATATATCCCTGTCTGCTACCAGAGCCCACAAAAACCTAACGCCGCCCAGTTGCTCACGAAACCAAAAAGAAAAACGACGAAACCAACAAGTGGACCTATCTCCCTCACTGTCTCTCAGCAAGTCAAAATATGTGCGAACCCAGTATCCACCAGCGTCAGTTTACGGGTAGCAGCTAGGTACCTAGTTAGGTACGAGCAGCAGGTATGCAGAACAAGAGGACGGATGGATATGTTCGGCGTAGCGACATGTCCCTATTTTCGTACACGTCAAGGGATGGTTCGGCTTGATTTGATTTGGTTTGAACCTGGTTTTTGTTTTTCAACGGTTGCGAGAGATGAGCACCGTCTGGGGCACGATGACGGCGGCGATCAGCATGAAGAGGGCAAACGTCAGGGCGATGACCTTGGCCATGAGCTTGTAGAGCCGGACCCAGCTGTCGCGCGAAAAGGTGCGCAGGGCGTTGGGGATGGAGACGGAGGCGCTGCCGTTGATGACGGCGGGCTCGACGGTGCCGCCGAAGGAGCGGTCAAAGGGCACGACCGTGTCCTCCTCGGGCGGGAGGATGCTGGCCTGGACGCGCACGAGCGCGACGGCGGCGGGCACCTGGATGAAGAGGATGCAGACGATGACGGTGGCCAGGATGGCGACGTGCTTCCAGATCGCGATGGGCTGCTGCTGGCCGGCGCCGTCGCCGTTCGGCTCCGAGTCGTCGTCGGTCGGGTTGGGGTTGTACAGGTTCAGGGCGGCCTGGGGCACGCCGACGAGCCAGGCGACGCCGAAGGGCAGGTACTGCGTCAGGGTGGTGGCGAGCCACTGCACCAGCACGACGTACTTTGTGGCGTCAAAGGTGCGGCGGAAGGCGGGCATGCGGCGCCAGAAGGCGAGCGAGACGGGCCGCGTCGACACGACGATGTGCACCCAGGCCGTGTGCAGCTGCACCAGCGCCAGGTTGGCCACCAGCGTGCCGACGAGGAAGGGCACGAACGGCACGGTGCTGACCAGGGCGCCCACCGTGGCCGTGGCCACCGACACGACCCAGGCGCAGAACAGGCCCCGGAACAGGGCGCGCCAGCCGCCCAGCCGGTACAGCTGGCGCAGCGTGGCGCGCACGCTCGACGTGACCACGATGCCGTCGTTGGCGGCGTCGGCGGAGAGCGACCCCTGGCCTCCGATGGTGGTGCGCGGCTTGTTGCGGCCGCCGGCGTTCTCGAACTCGGCGTGTTCGCCGTCTTCGTCGTCGTCGTCGTCGTCGTCGTCGAGCGAGGGGGAGAGTTCGACGTATCTTGAGCTCGCGTGCGGGTCCTCGATCATGGCCAGCGTCGGGAGGACACCACCGAACGTGTACAGGACCTGTCGACGTGTTGCGTTTATTTGCTGGTCAGCGGCCGTTATGTCCTTCGGTTGGGGGAGAGACAGATGCTTACAAAGACCGACAGCGGGACGAAGATGGCGACGTTCAGAAGGGCGATCAGGAAGATCCAGAAGCCCGACACGTTGCCCGCCACGCCGTCGTCCGCGGCACTTTTGGTGAGCTCGAGGCTCACAGCAGCCACGAGGCCATGCATAATGTTGCAGTTGTGGGTTGGGTCAATCGACCGGCTCTGGTTCTTTCTCGTTCCCGTGGTCCGGTTTGATGAGAATCAAAAACGACGACGATGAAAGCTGCAGATGTGTACCGGACAGGCTGGATCCAGCTAGCCGTAGGTGATGAAGATTACAAGAACAAGAATGGAAGCACAGGATTAACAAAGAACAGGAAATGGAAAGAACAATAACGGTCTGACGGGGCCTCGTGGAAAAGGCTGTGTGGTTATTCAACGAGGCAAAAGGACACAAGTAGCGGAGGGGTGAGGTGAGACGGGAGCCGTGCGTAGTGGAGGGAAGGCCTGGCTCTTTATGATTTTATAATTAGCACTTCGTCACTGGGGTTCAATACCACAGCCTGCTGGTGCCCCCTTGCAGTTGCGTTGCGTCAATCCGTGTCACGAATTCTCATGTTGCCGCAGCCAACCAACCAACCAACCTGGACCGCCGCGCGGCTCAGCCCCCACAGGCGGGTATCCCCCTGCCTCGGTCCCAAAGCGCAGCTTTCCCCAGCGGACTCAGCCCACCCGCGCCGCAAAAGGCCAGTCGTGAACGGACTTTTCTTTGACCAACAACCACCCGCCATCATTGAATTACACGCAGGCTTCCATCGCCAAGGGAAGGCCAGGCAACGCCCATATATCCGGCTTGGTGTGGAGGAAGGATCAGGGGCCTGTTATTTTGGATAATGCTGGTCGAGGTTGGGGCGATCCTTCGTGACGTTGCCACGCGGAAATCCGATGGTGGTCGGAGGGTGAAGCGGTTTGTTTTCTCTTCGTCGACGTGCCTCGACTGTGCGATTGAATGGTACCTAGTTGTCAATGGGCATTTCCAGAATTATCGATCTTTCTGCGGTAGATATTAGTTTCGTCGCTGCGTGTGAAACGCCCACATGTGGTTGCATTCATGGCCCGGCTATTGAAGGCAAAAATGAACCGCGGCGGCGGGACCCTTGCCCCAGTTGGGGCGTAAGTGCTGCGAGAATTGGCATCAAGTTCAAAGTTCACAGGCAAGCGCGGCACATCAATGCAACACTCCAGTCAGGATCCGGCGCCCGCACCCACACCGTGCAAGTCCCACACTCAACCATCGCCTCGCCCACGGCCTTGGGTCTTTCGTCCTGTGTATCTTCACCTATACTACACCCCAGCTCATCCACTTTAATACCGCTCAGACCACGGCACCCACTCCAGAATACCTGGATTCCAATGCCGGCCTCTTCGATCCCGAACCTCTTGTCGTTGAGGGGGGCCGGGGGCGGTGCCCGTGGCCGCGCCCAGCGGCGTGGTGGGGTTGGCGGCCCATCAGCGTCAGCAGCGCGCGGTGCTGGCCGCGACGCCACGATTCAGGGCACAGACACCGACGCCGCTGTCTCGCGCCTGAGCGCCGTGCAGCTAGGCTATCTGCATGACCCGTTCGCCCAGTATTTCGTCCAGCAGGCCGGCCCAGGCCCTTCGATTCGTCGCCTGCCAATCATCAATAGAGGTCCGTCCGTTTAGATACAAATGCATGCATGGGACTTGGCGGATAGATATAGACAGAAACCCTTTCTAGAAGCTGGCTTCCTGACTCCGTCCGCGGTTAATGCAGGAACTTATACGCGCACCTCGGGGCTTGACACCCTCATCGACCGCTTTGTCGCCGCCCTCGAGGCCGCCGACGAGCAGCCGCACGAGAGGCAGATTGTCTCGCTCGGCGCCGGCACCGACACGAGGAGTCTCCGGCTTCTCAGCCGGCCTGGCGTCTCGGGCATTGTCTACCATGAAATTGACTTCCCGCTAATCTGCGCGAAGAAGCTGAACACAATCAGGGCCCCCGCATTGAGGAGCCTGCTCTCGGCCCCGACGGTCGAGGACGACGGCTCGTCGTGGTGCTGTCAGACCCCAGACGGCAAGTCGCTGCTGCGGTTCCATGGACTCGACCTGCGGCAGCTCGCTCGGCAGCCCGAGGAGTCGTCGCTGGCGGGCCTGAGGACGGACATCCCAACCCTGCTGGTGTCCGAGTGCTGCCTCTGCTACCTCGAGACGTCCGAGGCCAGGGACGTGATCGGATGGTTCGCTGACAGGATCCCCAACCTCGGCGTCCTCATCTACGAGCCGACCAAGCC
The DNA here is from genome assembly GCA_003049425.1 of Magnaporthiopsis incrustans. NCBI lineage: Eukaryota > Fungi > Ascomycota > Sordariomycetes > Magnaporthales > Magnaporthaceae > Magnaporthiopsis > Magnaporthiopsis incrustans. The sequence continues at coordinate 10,724 of PYSR01000055.1, forward strand.
GGATGACCCGTTCGGCAAGACCATGGTCTCCAACCTGGCCGCGAGGGGCATCGCCATGCCCACCCTGGAAGACTACAGGCTGCCGGCGGACCAGGAGGCGCGGCTGAAAGCCTTAGGCTTGGAGCACGCGAGGCATCTGACCGTAGACAACGTCTGGGCCAACTGGGTGCCGGAATCCGAAAAAGAGAGGGTCGACTCGCTCGAGGGCCTGGACGAGGTCGAGGAGTGGAACCTGCTCGCGGGCCACTACGTGATCTCGTGGGGCTGGAGGGGCTCTGGCTTCAGGCTTTGGGAGGACCTCTGAACAGCACGGCAGACAGAGCCGTGGCCGGCTGCGGGATGGCAATAATTTGTTTCTTTCGCCTTGGGCCCGATTAGCATAGCAATCGAAAGTCTAATGGGGCGTTTCACAGCCCCTTTTTTGCCATTCCTGACAATGGATTCTCCACAGGCTCTTTCGATTGGCTGTGTTCCTCTGACCCGTGCAGTGCAGCACGCGCACGGACCATGTTCTTTCTCCGTTGCGCAGGCTCACAGAATCTCGCGTGGAGCTTCTCGTCCTTTTGCCGGCTTCAATCCGACCGACATGATCTTTTGGTCTTTAGACTTGCACGCAGCCGATCCTACGACTCTCCGCCATCATTCATTGCTCGAGCATATTGATTAATACTATACTTTCCCTATCTGCCGCCAGCTCTTTCCGTATATATTTCTCCGTCGTCAGTTTTCGTTGCTTCCCGACTCTCGATTTTGTGCCCGTAGCCCGCCCGGCTTGTGAGAGTACCCAGTATGGCCGATAAGGATGGCAAGCAGTACAAGTATCGGCAGGAGATCCAGCAGGTGAGCCTCCAACAACCTTCCACATGGCGGCTCCTCACGAGTATACCTATCACCAATTGTTCAAAGGCCCATCGTGTCGGCTGCACACAAGTCTCCGGACTCTTGGCGATCGCAATCGTCGTCATCAGCCTCGCTCTCACTTTCACTCCTTCAACCACACCCGATATCATTTCTCCTATTGCGATGACTTGCTATGCATACTCGCGGAGGAAAACTTCTTTCCGACAAAACGGCACTGGCCAAGCAAGCAAGCGCACTTGAATGCCATCAACCGGCAGTCGTGGATCTCAAGCATCAGGAAAGCAGGCGTGCGCAAGTCGTCGCCGCCATGAAGATGAACAAATGTTTCACCGCCTATGGCGACAAAGCTGTCGTCCTTCCCGCTCGACAGGCTGCAACCGACGAGTGCCGACAGCGCCTGCAGCAGTCCGTGTCATTCGCCAGCAAAGGCCATCGCGATGCCGTCAAGCACGATGCCGTCAAGCCTCCGTCTTGCTTCCAGGATCGCTTACCATTTGATTTCATTCAACAGATGATGTACGTCTCTGGCGAGACGGGCGAACCTTCAGTCGAGACTACAGGTATCATTGAAGAAATTGTCCGCCAGCAGGTCATAGAAATTGTGAGTCGGCTTTGGCTTTTGCGTGAGCCCAGCCTCGCCGCCGCAGGCCAGCAGCCAAGGCCCACCCCCAAGCTGACCATGCCGCTGTAGCTGCGAAACTGTACCGAGCTTGCTGCTCGCCGGGGGTCGCGCTCCATCACGATCAACGACCTCATCTTCCAGATCAGGGACGACGCCGCCAAGGTGTCCCGGCTGCGGACCTTCTTGTCCTGGAAGGATGTGCGCAAGAACGTCAAAGACTCGGACGACAAGGGTGCCGACGCCGACATCGGAGCCGGCGAGGACCCGGTCGGCGGAGTCGTGGGACCGGGCCCCGTCGACGACGCGGCCAAGAAGAACAAGAAGGCCAAGGTGGGCCTGCCCTGGGAGCCGTCGTCCTTCTACAGCCAAGAGGTGCCCGAGCGCGACGACGAGGACGACGAGGAGGAGGAGGAGATGAACCACATCACGCTGCAGCGGCTCCGCAAGGCCGACGAGCGCACAAAGGTGATGACCAAGGAGGAGTACGTGACGTGGTCCGAGTACCGGCAGGCCTCGTTCACGTACCGCAAGGGCAAGCGCTTCCGCGAGTGGGCCGGCTTCAGCGTGGTGACGGACGGGCGGCCGTCGGACGACATCATCGACATCCTCGGCTTCCTCACCTTTGAGATGGTGCAGATGCTCACCGAGGAGGCGCTCAAGCTCAAGGAGCAGGAGGAGATGTGGAAGGAGCGCACCGGCGTCGGCGAGAAGGCCGGCAACAAGAAGCGCAAGCTCTACACGGGCCTCTTCGACCAGCCCAGCGAGGGCCGCACCCCGGTCGAGGCCCGCCACGTGCAGGAGGCCTTTCGCCGCATGCAGGCCCGTCCCAAGAAGTCTCGCGCCATGCTCAACGGCACGCGTCTGGCTCAGCACACGGGTCTGAAACTGGTATGACGGTGAAGCTTGCTTTTGAGTCCCGTTGCCGTCAACACCCTTCGGACCTGGTAGCTGACGTACTAACTCGTGTTTCTACAGTTTTAATACGGCATGTCCAGCTGTGTGGAAGTTTGGGTTTTTCTTCGGCGTCGTTTCACTTTCTTTCTTCTTGCTCAGGGTTTCTTTGGATTAGCTGCTTCGGAGCCGCAATATCCGCTGGCAAGGCGTTTACATTGGGTGGGAAGGTTTTCCTTTCGGCTTACGTGCGGCGTTGCATTGAACTTTTCCCAGCCTTCTTGTACACCCGTCCTCTCTGGTTTCTCTTTGGCAACTAGGGGTATTCGAGAATCAGCCCGGCTTAGCCAGTTTATTTTTACCAATCAGGGATAACCGGGAATCACTTCCGCCCCGTTGACTGCATATAAGCGGCTTTGAGTAAAATAACAGCCACTCGGAATGATTTTGCCGAGTAACAAGATATACAACAGGACAGGGTGTCGCTTGACGTTGGTGCTTGGGGCGTAGGTCCGCGCTGAGGCTCTGCGACCTGAGGTTGAATCACCAGGACGTTGGGCGTGTCACTGACCCCTGTCAGCACCCGCAGGCAGCACTCCAAGTCACTACAAACCCCGCAGTGGGCCCAGCCAACGTCATCGCATATCGGCCAGGCAGGCAGCTCCGACGGGGTTCCCGACCTGCACCAATCCATCGTTTGCTACGAGGCACTATCCCTTTGGCGACCCGGGAACCCATCACCGATCTCAAAGTGTGTGTACTTGCGAGAAGCCCTATTCCCTCTTCGGCGCAATTTTCGCCATGCCTCCCCAAGTATCCATAGTGGTAAGCGACCCCTCACGCCACAACATGCTCAGGGGCCCTGGATCGACGCGCAAATGCTCGATAGCTTGCTGCCCACCGGTGCTAATGTAGCAAACTACCTCCATCTACAGACCAAGATCAAGGTCCAGCTGAAGCTGTCGATCGCGAGGCTGCGCATGATTCAGCAGCGCGACGAGGCCACGTCTAAGGCGCAGCGGCGGCTGATGGCGCAGCTGCTTGAGGCGGGAAAGGTCGAGTCGGCGCGCATTCGGGTCGAGAACATCATCCGGTCCGACATCACGACCGAGGTGCACGAGATGCTCGAGCTCTACTGCGAGCTGCTCCTCGCGCGCGCCGGCCTGCTCGACAGCCCGACCTGCGACCCGGGCCTGGAGGAGGCGGCCAAGAGCATCGTGTACGCCGCGCCCAAGACCGAGGTCAAGGAGCTGCACGCCGTGCGTGCGCTGCTGGGCGAGCGGTTCGACAAGGACTTTGTGCTGACCGCCTCGACCAACGCCGACGGCAAAGTCTCCGACAAGGTCGTGCGCAAGCTCGCCGTCACCCCGCCCCGCGAGGAGCTCGTCAACGGATACCTGGAGGAGATTGCGCGCGCGTACGGCGTCAACTGGCCGCCCAAGAAGGAGCCGGGCGAGCCGCCGAACCTGGTGGATGCCGAGATCGACGGCCTCGTCGGCGATGGCAAGGATGACGACCAAGGCGAAGACGGTGCTGCTGGTGGTGGTGGCGGTGGCGGCGGTAGTGGAGGGCGTCAGCAGAAGAATGCGGCAGACGACGCAGAGGCGGGACTGAGCAGGGCGACGCCGCCAAAGACGATAGGCCCCGGCAGCCCGCTCCGGGTCAACCCGCCCAGCCCCTCGACCGACAACATACACCCCAGAGTAACGCTCAACAGCATGGAGCTGAAACCGAGTCAGAAGATGGTGGACGCGGGGCTTGCCAAAAAGCCCGCAGCAGCAGCTAGCAAACCCAGCGGCGATGGACTGCCGGAGCTCGACGAGATCGCCAAGAGGTTTGCGGCCTTGAAGAGGTGAAGTGGAGGCTAATTTGCTTTCGTTTGTTACTTCTGATGTGTTTGTGACAGCTTTCTGCCGTGTTGCATATCCTTTTCCGTATCCTTCCTACAACCAACTCCCGACAAGTTGCATTTGTCTTGTCATTCTTCTTCCTCGTTAGCGGCCATCGTCCTATTCGCCGCCTTTCATGTACCTACCCGAGTGCACTGCTTTACATATCAGACGCATAGGTAGGCATTCTGGTTTTATGCTCCCACCCGGGCATTATGCTATATATCCTATTGTTATTTTCCAACAATGGCGTGTTTCCGAGCCTGATGTGTCTAAATTCTAGCCATTGATTCCCTTGGATCCACTAGTGCCGCTGCGGTTGCTTTTATTCTTTTTTTCGAACAGAGAAGGTGCGTCCGGCCCAGATGCCTGCAAACGCTGCCTGATTTTTCTGCCTGCCAACCTCCAGTTCCTTCCTCTTTTAGCGGAGCCTCACCTCTCCTGCAACCCCCATCCCGCATTCAGATATCCACGGGCCTCCAGGTTCTTCCCAGGATCTCCTCTCCCAAACCCATCTCTGCTACTCCCCATCACCCGTAGCCGCCCCGACCTACGCGTGGCATCATCCTTTGATCACATTTCGTATCATCAGGCTCAAAATCAAAGTCACTTTTCGACAGAAAACGACAGTATCGAATACCCAATCTCCCTTTATACCCGCCCCAATCAAAGGCAAAATGGCCACTGCTCCCCTCTAGGTTCCATGTGCTCGGTTCTATTGCACTTCTCGAGGGTTCTGGGCACCTACCTGGGGTCATGATGGAATCGTTAGTTCTACCAGTGCCCGTTGGAGAAACAAGTCTTTCGCACTTTACTGCCGTGCTGCGGCATCTCTCACTCACAGAAGACGTATCGACTGAACAAATTCTGGACTCGTACTGCCTATGGCTGTACCACGCCGTTGGCCACCTTGACCGCTCTGACGAGAGATCGCACGCCGCCCAGATATCCACCTGGTGCGCCTCACTCTGCGCTCAGAACTTTGCGCCGGACGCCATCCTGGATTCCTTCGAGCAATTCTCCGCCAGACAGGCCGCGTTGGACCCTTGCTCTCTGAGGAGCACCCGGCTCACCATGAAGGAGATCAATCGCATCGCCTCGACTTCGGTCGAGAACACGCGCCCAGTCGCCTCCGTCACGGAGAGGTGGCTGCCCGTGCGTCGGCCTTCCGGATCCGGTTTCAATACCCCCACGGGAAAGCTCGCTATTGGCGGCCACGAGAGCCCTGATCCGGACATCTCGTCACAGCGTCAGAAGGCAGACAAGCAGAAAAACGGCTCTTTCTCGTCGGACATGGTACCGAATGGACGTTACGTTTGCAGACGCTGCGGCGTCCCTGGTACGCAAGCACACCTCATGGTTATGTATAACTGCGCCTGACTTCTTTCAAGCTTGCTGATTTACCGCGCTTTTGAAGGCCACTTTCTCCAAAAGTGTCCCACCAATCTCGATCCGTCTTTTGACAGGACACCGAGCGGCTACAGGTGCGGTATATGCCACACCGTAGGCCAGCACATCACCAGTCTTTGTCCTAGCAACACGGAGAGGTCATCTCTCTACCAGCAGCGCCTCCGTGCGCAGTACCACGACACGAAGACCGATGGCGGACGGTCGACGAGACGGCGAAGTCGGAGCAGCTCAAGGGATCGGAGCATCCCGAGGACCAGGCCCGCAAGGAAGGAGCGGGATGAGTCCGGGGACGAGAATACGCACCGACATCGGAGCAAGCCGAGATACAGGGACGAGGACAAGTACCGATGCCGAAGTAAGTCGAGACACAAGGACGAAGAGAGGCGTCAACACCGGAGCAAGTCGAGGTACAGGGACGAGGATAGTCATCAATACAGCAGCAAGTCACGGTACAGGGACGAGGACAGCCTTCAATACCGAAGCAAGTCCAGGTACAGGGACAAGGACCGGGGGAAAAACTCGTCCAAGTGGCCGGGAGCGGTACAGCGAACAAGGAGGGAAGAGCACCCTGTCGCCTACGCCAGAGGAGATCAGATGCCCCGAGGCTACAAAACCCCGATCGACCAGGAAGACAGCCTGCACACCGGATACCGAAGTCCCAACCGCGCCTCAAGGGCCCCGTCGAGAGGTAGAAGAGAGCGTTCCCCAGCCGCCAACGTCAGGAGATTCGATAGGTCTCGATCTCCAAAGCGACTTAGGCTTGAGGACTGGAATCGCAGCTCGAGCACAGAGAGAGGGCACAGCCATGGAAACCGCCGCGAGCGCTCCCGCAACACGATCCAATCATTGGATCAAAGTCGGGCTTGTTCACGCGCTGGTGGTCGGGTCACCGTCCGGTCTACCGATCGCATGGATGTGGACCGCGAAAGCCTGCAAGGTTCGAACGGCTGGTCGAGTCGAGACCAAACCCAGTCACCTTGGACCCAGCCCTTTGGTGAGGACCCTTATTCGCCCAGTCTCCGTACCGGACAGGAGCCAGCCTCCATGGCGACCACGACAGATAGGGAAGAGGCCGTAAGACTCGCGTTCGCCGAGGCCGACCGCTTTCTAGAGGCCTTGGGAGAGGAGTTGGCTGCCCAGCCCGTCCGGCCACCGTGCAAGGCTGCACAAGTGGCGCCGGATGCAGTTGAGGGCGGTTCCGAAGATGATGCTCGGAAGTATGAAGCCCCAGCCCCAGCCCCCAAAGTCGTGGTGGATATCAACTCGATCTCGCGATACTCACCGGTGGTTCAGGAAGTGATGCGAAACCGCGCGAACCCCCGAGTCTGTCTGGTCAAGCGGATGACCGCCATCGATCTGTGGAATAAGAAGCACGATCATGAAGAGGTCAACGGGGCCAAGCACGGTTGACGGATGACATTTGGTAGAGTGGGTTCTAGGTCTCGGGAAGTTGCCTTTGGCTATGGGGTACAGCGCATATCGTGGTGGGATGCAGCACTACGCCCGGGCCTGATGTGTGTGCACGTATTCATCAGATAGGGGGATGCGGCGCGATGCTTTTATACATGCTCGAGATTAGATTACGAAGGTCCCATGCTGCTGGTTGGTTGCCTTTTCCTAACCCGTCCATCCAGGATAGGTTGGCAGCCAGGTGGTTATCAACATGGCAGCTTTCGTCATGGGTCTCTCGTCAAAGTCTGGGCGCTACTAAGGTCCTGCCGTGCCGTCGGCCATTATTCTCCTGCCTTGCTGGTTCGTGTTTATGCCAACACCGACCCGAATCAATCTCTCTCCCGCCCGGGAGACGGGGACTTATTCCAGCTTGTCGAGATGCTCCAGCCGCGTGAGCACGACGGTCTTGCTGGTCTCCTCGATCTCGCCGGCGAGGAAGACCTCGTCGAGGATGGCGTAGACCTTGTAGAAGTTGAAGACGAGGTCGAGCTCGCACACGTTGCCGAAGAAGGCGTCGAGCACCTCGACGAAGAAGTGGATGGCCTCGAGAAAGGCGAGCTCGTTGTCGTTTGTGTCGACGCAGGCGCAGAAGAAGAGGCCGGCGTAGCGCCGGTACACGAGCTTGTTGTTGCGGAACTCGACGAAGTTGGACTGGTATTTCTGGTCGCGGGGGGCGACTAGGCGGTGGACCTGTTTGTGGCGATCGGAGTATGCTGGTCAGCAGGAGACCATCAAGGTTGGATTGCTTTGGTTGTGTGTTTGTGTGTTTGGGCGGATGTCTTACCTCGCCTTTGACCTTGATCTTCTCCTCGTCGCTGTACGGCACGTACCACTTTGCCAGACGGGTCTTGCCCCTAGACGCCGCCGGGGGACGGGCATGTCGTCAGTTCGTAGCTCTGGGTGAGATTTTGGCGCGGGTTGGGCGGATGCCGTCGGACGAGGGGAAATCGAGGAGTAGGGCTACATACTGGCGGTTCTGGATCAGAATGAACGACAGCATGGCTTCTCGGGGCGCATCGCCGGCATAGGCGACGACGTCGGGAAGAACTGCTGCTGTCGGTGTGGTTGGATGTCGGTCCGACGACGCTCGCCACGCGCGGCGGGGCCCCCTGATTTGGCGTGTCTGGCGGGAGCTTCCATGCAAGATAGTCAACCCTAACCCTCGACAGAGTAAGCCAGCCCGGACTCAAAGTATCAATTCAAAAACACGACTCGTTTGATGTTGTCGGCCCGAGACCCGCCCGCTCCTTCGGATATAGAAGCGATTCCTTGGATATTGGCCGCTGCCCAACCACAGGTGACTGTGTCTTTGCAGATCGCAGGCTGTGTAGGCTCGGATGCACGGCCTCTGCTGTGTTCAAGTCCGAGATGTTGGAGCGCCGAGAAAGCAACGGTTTCATGGCCATAAATTCAAGAATCTATTTGGTACCTGACTGCGTATACCCTTGGAGTAACCAGATTGAGACTGTCCAACATCCTACAAATGGCCAAGAACGACCCATTCACATCGAATTCTAGCAGCTATGTCGATAGCAGCTGGGAAATAAGCCCAGGTCGCAGCCTGCCAAATAAAACAGAAACACCAAGTCGCGTCCAAGCCGACCAGAAGCTCGAGGAAGACTGCATCCCTCTGACAGACGCACCGCGAACAGAGCCGCCGTGGGACCATGAATCCGCCGCAGCACCACGGCGCCGCTTCCCCGCTCTGTCGGAATGGACATGGGAATTCGTCGCTCTCGGCCTCGCGATTGGTGCCGTGGTCGGCATGTTCGTCGTTATCGGCCACTTCCACGAGGACCGCGTGCCCGAGTGGCGACTGCGCAGCATCAGCATCGGCGCCATAATCTCGATCCTCTCTCTCATCTTCCGCGCCGCCATCGGCTTCATCGTCACCGAGATGGTTGGCCAGGCCAAGTGGTCCTGGTTCGGCCAGACGCGGCCGCTCTATGACCTGTACGCCTTCGACCAGGGCGGCCGCGGCATCTTCGGCCCCGCCCGCCTGTTCAAGGCGCTGCTAGCTCCGAGCTGGCGGTCCTCGGCCTGGTGGTGGAGTCCCCCGGCGGGCGCTTCGGCATGGCCGCGGCGCTCGTCACGCTCCTCAGCTTCGCCGTCGGTCCCTTCGCGCAGCAGGCCATCGACATTGTGTCGTGCAGGACGCCCGTCCCAGGCCCGGGCTTGTTGCCTGCGGTAAACTTTGTGCCCAAGTCGGCGCGCGAGGCGGAGATATGGCGCCCCAAGGAGGGCCACCAGATCGACATGGACCTGAAGAATGCCATCTTCAACGGGTTCGCGGGTTCGGGAACCGCGGGGGAAGCGGATCGACCATCAAGCCCACATACTCCACGGGGAACTGCGTGTTCCCCGAGTTCGCGTCCTTTAGCGTATGCTCAAAGTGCATCGATATCACCAGGTTTGTCGAGGCGACCATCGACAGCTCTTTTGCCTCGGGTCAGAACGGGTCGTTCCCCATGACCGATACTAGCAACCTCGGGGTATATGCGACGCGGAGGAACTTCACGCTTCCAAAGACCTATGCCAGCATCTTTCCTTGGCAGAACATTCTATTCACGTACAGCGGCGCCGTGTTGTCTCTTGTCATCGACCGACCAGACAAGCCCTCTCGCGGCCCGAAACCATGGGCGGCCGAGTTCGGGAACATTGGCAACTACTCCCTCGCTGACATCACGGTGCCCACCGTTTCCGACGCGCCCTGCACCACCGACGAAGCCACCGGGGCCGTTAATTGTCCCGGCAACATCACCAGTTCGGTATTGGAAACGGACTACGGCCACAGCACAAGCGCCGTGGCTGTCGACTGCAGACTCTACACGTGTCTGCGAAAGCACCAGCCCAGAGCAGTGTCGGGGACGCTCGTCGAGAGCCTGAGCGACACGATTCCCGCTCTCCCCGAAGAGTCGTATTTCCGATATCTACGGGACGTGGCGGGGAACCGAACCCAGTATCGCCCGGACAAGGTGTTCAACTTTACGGTCCTGCGCGAGCCGTGCATGGTCAGGGGCAGCGACGACCTCTACTCGCGCGCCGACTTCGACAACGTCCAGAACGAGCTGCACTGCGCCAGCTCCTGGTGGCTGGCGCCGCTGTACGCGGGCCGGAGCGCGTCCTTTGCGTCCCTCTCGGCGTCCATGGCCAACTTCTCGTCCGCGCCGTCGGACTCGATGCGCCTCGCCGGGGCCGGGCCCGACGCCCCTCGTAAAGAGGACCCGGAGACGCCGTTCATTCGCGGGGCGGTGCTGGAGAGCACCCTTTGCATCCGTTTAATCTGGCCGTGGCTCCTACTCCCGGCCGTGCTGACCATGGCGACCGCCGCCATGCTGGCCGTCATGATCGTCCAGGGCTACCTGGAGCCCGGGCAGCCCACCTGGAAGAGCAGCATCCTCCCGCTCCTGCTCTATGGGTTTCAGAGCCCGGCAGGTGGCGGCAAGGAAGACGAGGACGGCGGCGGCGGCGGTAGTGGTGGTGTTGGTGGTGAATCACGGCGGCCGGAGCTGCTTGGCCTCAGGGGCGTCGAGGGAATCAGCAAGATGGTGCCGGCCAGGTTCGACAGGGATGAGAGGGCGTTTGTAACGGCGGCGGAGTGGCCCGAGGTCGACACGGAGCTGGTGGACCGCGGCGGCCGGGTCTGGGTGAAGAGGTTGAGCCAGGACTCGCTGCTGCAGAGTCGATAGAGAAGGGATGTTCAGCACTGCACACATGCGGAATAAGAGGAAACACAAGCATTCAATACTGAGTATTACACAGCCCTGGGCTGAGTATACCAAATTGACTGCCCCATTTCCCTGTGACATGGCGCCCACTGAAGCAACACCGCTAGAACCTAAGGGCTGAGCAAAGCGGCGCACGCCACTCAAGAACAACCGGCGAGTGCCGTCGTCAACAAGCCAACATTATGTCTAGTTCGAAAGAGGCGGCCGTCGCGCATGTGTACTGCCTTGGATCTCTGCTGCGATTCCCCTGATACCGCCACCGCTCGTGTCGCAGAGAAGACATCTAGGCTATCGTGGTCCCGCTCGCTCAGAAGGCCGATGGTTTTTTTTTTCTCCCAGCCACACCGCGGGCGCCGTAGGCGGCCGGGTCGGTCGCGTTGCGTATTGAGGCGTGTATGATCCACGCCGTCATGTGTGATTAGCCTGAACAAGGCTAGGAGCGTGAGTGTCACATGTGGCGTCTGGTTCTGGGCTGCGGGCGACTTGTATCCTCTGCTGCCCATGCAACATCCCACCTAACGTATTTTTGCCACTCCCCAAAAGTTACGAACTCCCTTGGGGCTTCGCGCACTGCCCGCAGCCTCGTGCACCCTGGACATACGTCACGGATAATAGAAATCCCAACCAGGATCGTCCAGCCGCGGGTCCTGCGTATACGAAACTCACTCTTCCACGTCCGGCATGTCCCACCATTCATGCTCCATGTCATCGGGCAAAGGCGGTTCCGATGGTTCTTTCGCAACCGCCGCCTCCGCTTCTGTTGCTTCGCTTGTTGTCGTCATATGATCTGGCCGGGACGGGTTATCGACTAGTTCCCTACCATCTATTGTGCCTTTTTGGAGGTCCCTCGCAGCGGTTGCGGTTGCTGTGGCGCCTTCTGGGGTTCGACAGGCGCCATTCCGGGCGCGGGCGGATGGGCGCCGTGGCCGGCTGCAGCAGGCAAATCGCTACCGAGGGGCGACGAAGGTGACGACGCACGTCGTCTTTTGTTTGGCGGCTCGGGTTGTCGGTGTAGCCGATCCCCCGGCGTGTCGACCTGCTCCACCTGCTCGCGCCCCTCCTCATGCTCCGCTTCTCCACCGTCGCTGGTGCGGCGCCTTTTTTTCGATGGTCCTTGGGGGGACGAGTTTGCCGTGGCATTCGAAGTTATTCCATCGTCGAATGTCTGCGTCTGCGTCTTTTCTAATCCGTCTTTCTCGGTTTCTCCGCGAGGAGGCGAAGGCGTCGTCGCGAGGGTCTGCGTGGAACGTTCGGAAGCGGCGTCGCCCGTGTCAACGGGGGAGACAGAGATAGGCGACTGCTGCGTCGGTGGCTTCTCAGCGGTCGCCGGTCCGCCGTCGGGCAGGACGAAAGGTGATGGTGATGGTGATGTAGGATTTGCGGTGGCTGTCTTGGCGAAGGGCGTGGGCTCACCCGTAACAGAGCCTCCTGCAACTTTCGAGGCCGCGTCCCTTCGGCGCTTGTCCAGCTCCGCTTGCACCCGGGCTAGAGTCTGGCGAAATATTTCGTCCTCCTTCCTATATCTTTCTTCTTTTTTTGCGCTCCTCTTCCTGTTAGCGTAGGTCCCGCACAAAGCCGTCAAAGTACCTGACCATAGCGTCGAAAGCCATGGACCCGGACATGATGGAACCATGTAATGGCCGCTTGGGTGTCGTTTGGTTTGACCGTTCGCCCCGGAGGCCTTTCTTTTCAGCCGCCAGGCGACTGAGGCAGCAGGGCTCCTGGCATTGTCCGAGTCGCTCGATATAATAAGTCTCCATCAAACGCTTTACGTTAAGCCACGCCCTCTCCAGCTCGGCAACCCGTTCGTCTCTGCGGCGGCCGAGGTTGGCGTAGAACTTGGCCTGATCGTCCGAGTCGCGAGCGCATTGGCGCACGTCGAGAAGGAAGCCTCGAAACTCCTGGATAGGACAGGTTCTGGTATTAAAACGCTCGTGCAAAGTCGTGAAGAGAGCGTCGGGTTTGAGCTCGAATTTGTCCCACGGCCAATCCCAGTGGGGGTTGGCCCCATAATCGGGCTTTGGGAGCGTCCCGTTCATTCTAGGCGGGTTCGTCAGGGAGTTGAGCGCGAGTACTCGGGGAAGGTTTGGTGCAGACGATGACCGGTCACGTGCCGCCGCGGCCATATTGGAGAAAGAGAGCGAAAAGGGGAGCCCAGCAATAAGCAAACCAGGGAAAAGCAATCCACCAAAGGAAAAGTAACCTTGGCTAAATTTTTTGTTCATTCGAACTTGGTTAATTAGAAGGAAATACTTCAAAACAAGGAAATAGGAACGGTTTTATCTCTCTTATTAAACTGTGTGATCTGCAAAGAAAGGTTGGGAAGAGTTTCCCACTTTCAGGCCCCTTGGTGTATTGCTTTCAGGTAAACGACCGGTGTGCTCCTAGCCATAACGCACTCATTTTACAAAATCCCATGCCCCGGCCGCCGCTTCACATAACATCTCTATCTGGATCCGTTTCTCGGCAGAATTTCTCACCATCCGCTTAACTGAGGCCTCTAGTAGATCGGAATCGTCCAAATTCTCCGACACGTTTTCCACGACAGCGAGCCACTTTTTCATGGCTACCGACGCCTGCTCATCAAGCGGTAACAACACTTCTCTAGTCTTCCACTCCGGATGGTCTTTGCACGTATCCGGCAAAGGAAGCTTTCGCACCAGGAAAAGCATCACCACGCCCAGGGCGAAAACGTCTCCAGGCGTGCCGCGCGTTGGCTCCTCTTGCTCCCCTTTTCGTAGAAACTCGGGCGGTACGTGCCACGGCGTCCCGCCCGTGGAAAGGTGTTGGTCGTCCGCCCCGGATGAGAGGCCGAAGTCTATGAGCACGGCGCCGCGCGAATCGCGGGATTTGGGGGAGTAGAGGATGTTACCCGGCTTGATGTCGTTGTGCACGATGCCCTGGCTGTGGATGTACCTGAGGGCCGACGACATATCGGATAAAACCCGTCCCGCGTCGGTTGGCGTCAGATTGCAGTAGTTCTGGCTCGTGCGGTAACTTGGGTGGTCCGGGGCCGGTGCGTTTACATGTTCCATGTACATGGCCAGGAACCTTGCGTCGGCATCAAATAACCGTACAACCGAAGCCTGCGCCTCAGAAAAGGCCTTGTTAAACTACTGCGAAGTTGCATTTGACGAGGGTAGGGGAAAGGGAAAGGAAACAGGAAAAGAGAGGAAATAGGCAAAGGAGGAAATAGGAAAAGAAAGGAAAGAGGAAAAGAGAAAGAGAAATGAAATAGGAAAAAGAAAGGAATTAGGAAAAAAGAAAGGAATCGAGAAAGGAGAAAGATGTAGGAATTGGGGAAGAGAACGGAATCAGGAATTAGGAAAAAGGAAAAAAACAGCTCACATGTTGTGATACTTTGAGATGGTTCTTCACCTCGGCCAACCAAAGCTCGGCCGTATGTGCGAGACGTCCGGCCACAATGGCAGAGGTCCCCTTTCGCACGGGCTTCGACGGCGAGCGGATAACCTTGACAACGGCCACCGCGCTATCGACGCCGGGTGGCAAAGCAGAGTGCTGGGCCGCGAAGACGTGGCAGCCGGCCTTGAAGTCTATGCGTCTCTCGTACGACAGCGTGTAGTCCTCGCCCCTGTGGCTGATTATCCTGGCCGTGTCGCCTGCCCTCGGCTCCCCATGGGGTGTCCGAGGGTGGGGATAGGGACTGTGAGAGCGGAGGAGGCCGGCAGGGCGCGCGCTGTTGTCAGGGGATCATGCGGCGGGGCACGCTGGAAGACAACGGTTTCGGTATCGTTGCCGTCGCCGCCGGCCTCTTCAAGGAGTTTGCATTTCTTCATCTGTGCACTCGGCTCGTCCTCCTCCTGCGACTGAGAGGCGCCGTACCCTCTTTTGGTACCCTGCTGTGGACCGCCGCACGTGATTTCAATGTGGCGCCGGGGGAGGATGGTAAAGTCGAGGACGTGCAGACCGGAAGCTGCACAAATCTCCCAATGCCCAGCCTCCAGCAGCCGGACGGTTTTCCCCTTTATTTCGAAGGCCCGCGCGAGAAGACGTTCTCGTTGCGCCGCCGGGCGCCCGTCGTCGTCGACTCCCTCCCCGCCACTTTCGGCGAGCAGTTGGACCCTGACATGTCCAGGATCTCTGTTTTTTGATGGCGATGCGGTCGGCGGCCGGGTCAAAAAACAACTCGCAGTGGAGCAGCAGCGACGCGTCGTCGGGGTAGGCTTTGGCCTGTATGGCCATACCGACGTGCTTTTTGGACTGCGTCACGGACAGCTTTTGGTACGAGAGGGCACTGGGCAGAGCGGTGCCGCCGGGCTCGGCGGCTGCGTCAAGAACGGCCCGCTGAAAAAGGGCATCATCGGCGGTCCCGGTCCCGGGATCCGTATAGCCAAGAGGATCGAGCTGCACCGTGACGGCCTGCTCGGACGTCGCCGTCAGGATGATACGGACATCTGGGCCGCCGTGGGCTCCCCCGCGGAGAGGATGGTGCTGGGCGAGCGCGTCTAAGCGTCCTTCGCCTTCTACGGTCGTGCGCAAAGTAGGTACTATACCGGCAGCAGCAGCAGCCCCTGGCGCCGTTTCTAAGAGGCGACGGGCCAGCTCGCTCGAAGTGAACGGGTTTGTCGTGCCCGAAAGGGCTGGCGAAAACCTTTCACCTTTTATGGCTGTATGCCAAAAAGGAGCTGTGTTAGCGGCAAGCCTTGGCACCATCTCTGTAAGGCGACGGGCTAGATCGCTCGAGGTAAACGGGTTCGTCGTGCCCGAAAGGGCTTGCGAGCGCCCTTCGTCTTCCGGGGTCGTATGTAGAGGAGGAGCTGTGCCGGTGACAGCAGCCCCTGGGGCCGTGTCTGTGATGCGCCCGGCCGCCTCGCTCGAGGTGACCGGGTTTGCCGTAGGCGAAGGGGCTTGCGAACGCTGGAAAGAGGTAGCCCGGATTCCGCGCTCCTGCAGCATCTGCGCAAGCTCGTCTGGAGGGACGGAGTTAGTGCTTTCGGTCAAGGCCGAGGAGACTTGCGGAGCCGGGTTCCCGGATCCCGATCCCGCGGGGCCGGCTGTCCCAAGTCGCTGTTTGCCTGGCTCTGTTCCATGGTGCTGGCGCGAGGGAGGTGAGAACACCGGATGGAGGAGGGAAACCTGAGGGCCTAGCACGGGGGCCCACGGGGCGGCGTGGAGGCATTTTTGTATTCACACGTGCTGCATACCCGGATCCCTACGTGCCTACCTCGAAGCCTGACGTCCTGCACGTTGGGGCCCTTTTTCGGAGGCCCTTGGACGCGGATGGGTTGGCAAGGACCGCCGTCGAGTTACACGGTAACGTTTTGTTTCAGGTAGTCGCCGCCTCAAAGCCAGTGGTTGGCCAGAGGTTCGGTGGTTTGTTGGAGCTAGGCTGAAAGCGAGTATTTCTACCTACCCAATGAGGATGTTGTGCAACGCAGCCCGCATGAACCCCACCCCCAGCGTTTTTCTCCAGAGTACCGAACTAATAGGGGCTGAGTTAGTGCTCAGCCTGATCTCGCCCGATTGCGATGATGCTGCTGCCGAAATGCTCTGCTCTCCCATCTTTCCACTCGGTTACCTTCGACCATCGTGCATAAAGCTGCTTTCAGTGCCACCAGAGAATTTCCCATTAGGCGACTCCTCCGCATTCGCTTGGCCCACGTCTCCAACTTACGACTAGACTTTCGACCCGGCCCAATTATCATGTCTTCTGCGTTGGTGGAGGCTGCCCGGCTGAAGCCCGAAATTCGGCTGGCACGAGCCGTGTCCGAATTCGAGGCCGCCCTGTCCGACGAGCAAAAAGCAACCTTCCGTTCCTACAAATCTCAAACACAGGCATCCCCGCCAGGTGCTGGCGACATCATGCGATTGACCGCCGAGCTTGACCGTCGCGCTAGCGGAAGCGGGCACCGTGGCCGATGTTTCGGGCCTCGCTTCTTCAATATCCTCGAGACCATCCAGCAGTTTGCCGCTCTTGGGGACACCGTGGTCGGCGGTTCTCAAAACATCATTGCTTGCGGCGTCTGGTCACTCGTGAGGATGACACTGCTGGTGAGCCGCTCACGCTCTCGGTCCCACATGCTCTTTTTTGTTCTAACATTTCACAGCTGGTTGTAAACTTCCATTCCTACTTCGAGAAGCTGTCGGCTCTTCTCATGTCCATCGGACGGTCTTCTCCCCGCTACCAAATGATGGCACTGCTCTACCCACAGTCCAAAAAGCTGCAATCGTACCTCTGCGAATACTTCATCGTGATTGTCGGTCTCTGCCATCAGCACCTAAAGCTAATGCGAAAATCGAAACTTGAACAGCTCGCGTCGTTCCTCAATGATTCGGATTTAAAAATATACCAATCGGGTACCGACTTGTGGGCTTCTTCAATCAAAGAGGAGGTGAATGCACTCATGGCAAGGGACGTCTCAGAGCAGCGCTCCCAAATCAAAACTCTTCTCAAGTTCTCCAAGTCAGAGACCCACGACAAGAAGTTCAAGGCCTATCTTCGCCTTCTCGACGCGTGCTCGGCATACGACTACCAGAAGACGTGGAGAGAGACGCGCAAGGCCGGATATACCACCCTCCTCGACCGAGCCGACGAATACCAGAACTGGAAAGTCCAAACCAGTTCCTGTACGTTTGTGTGCACTGGCAAACTGGGGTCCGGCAAGTCCGTCTTGTTGGCCAACATGGTCGATGCCCTCAATCTCCATGTCCAAAAAGAACCGCTCCCGGTTGCCTACTTTTTCTGTCGGCACGACAACTCCGAGAGCCTCCAGGCACGCACAATAATGGGCTGCCTGGCTCGGCAGCTGCTAGGACCGCCTCCTGGTCCCGCCGGGCTTGAAAGCTTGACCGACGCGATAACTCCGACGACGGACACTGATGGAGTGACGAGATTGCTCCTGAAAACGTTGCCGCCAAAAGCCTACGTCGTCGTTGATGGGCTGGACGAATGCAGCGATGATCAGAGGCAGATTTTGATTGACGCATTGCGTCAGCTTCAGGACAAGTCCTCCCTCCTCGTGTGTGTTTCGTTCCGAATCGAGGCAGACACCGCCTTACGATTGCGGACAGAGGCTTTCGCTAGCCCCAACCTTTTGCAAATACCCGACGACAATCCTGACATCGAGCGATTCATCAACGCAGAGCTGGAAAGGCGCATAGTGTCTGGGGAGCTGAAGATGGGAGATCCACGCCTCATTATAGAGATCGCGGATGCTCTGGTGCGTGGCGCCCATGGAATGTTCCTCTGGGTTGCTCTTCAGATCGTGTCTCTGTGCACCGCAAAGACAGACGAGGCGATCCGACAGGCCCTAGCCGACCTACCGAAAGACCTCCCCGACACATTTTCTCGCATTCTACGGAAAGCGGAACCACTTGGAAGGAACTACCAGCAGAAGACGCTCATGCTTGTCATCGCGGCTCGCCGTCCCCTCACAACAGACGAACTACGGGAAGCCCTCAGTGTGAATCCGGGAAACACGGATTGGAAGCCGTCACAGCTTCTCAACGACATATATTCGACACTGGCCTGCTGCGGAAGCCTTGTCACCGTCGACGAGGAGGATTCCACCGTACAGTTGGTGCACCACAGCGTCAAGCAGTTCCTACTCGGCGGGCTCGGGGGCTCATCCGAAGGCATGTTTACCCTCGACAGCGCGATGGCAATGATGGGACACATTATCGTCACATACCTTAACTACGGCGTTTTTGACAACCAGTTATCCACCTTGGTGGTTCCGCAAGTAATGGCCGCGACAGCATCACGCAAAATCATCCAATCCACCTTGGGCACCTCATCATCGTCACCTGGTCGTGTTCAGGAGCTTGCATTACGGCTTCTAAAATCCCGCAAGCAATCCCAGTGCAACATCGGCCCTATTCTCATGGACGGGGCCAGTCGCCCAGGCTCGCTCTATACGAACCAGTTCTCTTTCCTCTCTTATGCGAAGCTGCACTGCTTTTATCATGTAAGGTGTGTTGCATGGGAAGAACCAGGGGTGGGCGGGTTGGTTGTCGAGACACTAAGGAGAGGCATGATCGACATGAGCGTTAAGGATGCAGACGGTTCGACGCTTTTTCAATGGGCTATAAAACACGGGCACGAAGCTGCCGTGCGGTTACTGCTCGAAAACGGCGCCGATAAAGAAGCCGGAGACAAGAACGGGTGGAGGCCGCTGCATTCCGCCGCGAATAGTGGACACGAAACCGTTGCGCGGTTACTGCTCGACCAGGGCGCCGATAAAGAGGCCGAGAACGAGGCCGGGTGGAGGCCGCTGCATTTCGCTGCAAAGGGTGGAAACGAAGCCGTTGCGCGGTTACTGCTCGACCAGGGCGCCGATAAAGAGGCCGAGAATAGGAGCGGGTGGAGGCCGCTGCATTTTGCCGCGGGGTGTGGAAACGGGGCCGTTGCGCGGTTACTGCTCGACCAGGGCGCCGATAAAGAGGCCGAGAATAGGAGCGGGCAGAGGCCGCTGCATTTTGCCGCGTGGTGTGGAAACGGGGCCGTTGCGCGGTTACTGCTCGACCAGGGCGCCGATAAAAAGGCGAAAACCCGGGAAGGAAAGACACCATTGCACCTTGCCGGAGATGCGGATATAGCGAAGCTTTTAAAATAGGTGTGTATTTGGACCGTCGGGAAGCCAGTACCGCTTCTTCGACATCTTTCGTTTTCTACCGACAGCCTGGCAGAAGTTACCGAACGCATACCTTTCACCCCCAGGCCATGAGGCTGGATAGATAGAGGACACACCGTCCTTGTCGTATGGTATGGTTTGGGGTGCTTTCACAACACCACACTCGATCTCACACAGCGTCACCATCGATTTCAAGTGTGGCAAAGCCAAGTTGAAACAACCCATCTGTTTTACCCGAGGTTCTCGAGACAACATCAATACAAGACACTAGGAGAGATATATACCGGGAATCGCCATGAGAAAAGCGCAAAAAGAGAGACAAGGACAAGGGGAATAAGCAAAAAACATTAAGAACACAGACTAGTTCGGTAGGTAGGTAAGCTAAGATAGACGAACGGAGGACATCGCATTGCGGTCCAACATCCTACACGCCCTCATGGAACGCGCTCTTCCTCAACGGGCTGCCTACGCCGCCGCCACTGCCGCTACTTGGGCCCTGCTGCGGCTGCGATTGCTGTTGCGGTGGCCTCTGCGCCTGCGCCCCACGAGCCGAGAGGTAGTCGTCGCCGTCGCCGCCGAACTCGGGCGGCGACACCAGCGGCGGGGTGCCGACCAGGGGGTGGAGCTGGCCGCCGGCGCCGGGCGCCACAACGGCCGACGAGGGCGAGACGACATTGTTCGCCTGCGCGGCCGAGACGCCGCCCATGGACGAGACGGTCTCGTCCGACAGGTGGCGCAGGTGGCCGCGGTCGCGGTCGCTGATGCCCGAGACGCCCGACTCGAGGCGCGACACGGGCGACGGCGCGACATCCTGGTCATGCTGACGCGACAAGGAGGAGGTAGGCAGGTCGCCGAGCGTGTCGTAGCCCGCGGGTCCGCCTAGCGGGGGCGAGTCCGGCCGGCCTGGGGCGCCCGGCTCGGGGACCGGTGCCGGAGAGGCGGCGGCGTGCGGGGCCGACGACGCGTGGTCAGTCTGTCCGATGGAGGAGTAGAGGTTCGAGCTGTGGGTCGAGTCGCTGTTGTTCTGCTGCTGCTGGCGGGCAAGCAAGTGCTTGTCGCTCTCGGCTGTTGAGAGAGGCTGACCGGGAAGCTCGACCCGGGATGAAGTGTCTATCTCCTTGGGCGCGTTGCGCGGTTAGTCTCTATCTCTGTCCTAACTGCGTTCTTTTCCCTATGTTCGGTCATCTTCTTACCCTGCAGTTCTGCCATCTGGGTGTCCGCCATCATCTCAACCGGCACCGAGGAGGCCGGGTACGACGACGCCGTGGTGTATGCGGTGGTGGTAACGGGCGTAGGCGAAGGGACGCTCAGGACCGATTTCGGGGGCAGCGGCGTGCCGTTCTCCACGTACGGCGTCGCCACGGTGTCCTCGGTGGCCGTGACGGTTGGCGGGCCCTTGGCCTCGCTCGGCTGGTTGTCCACCCACGCCCGAGTGCGGTTGCCGCGCTCGTCCGTCGTCCCGACCTCGCTCGCGGCCGCCCGGTCGCGCTTGAGCAGGTCGCGGCGCCGGTAGACGCAGAAGCCGGCGACGAGGGCCGTTATGAGGATGAGACCGCCGATGACGCCGACCACCGGCCCCACGTAGCTCGGCACGCCCGAGCCGCCGCTGTTGCTGCTCCCGGGCAGGTTGGGGTTCGTGTTGTCGGTGGACGCGGCAGAGGCGTAAGGGTAGTACGTCGTGATCTTCTGGGTAGGGTAAGGGCTGGCGAAGGCGCTGGCGATGTCCGAGTTGGCAAAGCCCGACGGGTCGGGTTGCTTCAGGCTGGCTCCTCCCTCTGGCGTCCCGCCGATCATGCTGACGATGGTCGAGGGGACGCCGTACTTGGACCACTTCGCAGGGTCGTAGCTCTGCTGCCACGTGGCCGAGGTGAGGTTGAAAAGCTGGATCATGCCGCCCTGGAGGCACAGATAGTCGAGACCCGGCTGGGCTCTTTGGCCTCCGACCACCATCATCAGGTCCGGGTAGGGCTTGAAGCACTTGTGGCCCGCGCGCCCGTATTCCGGTCTGCCGGTGCTGACCCTCATCCACATGAAGGACGGGAGCGAGAGGATCCAGACGTCGTCGCTGTATTCTTTCTTGGGATCCCGGCCATTGTAGCCTCCGTAGAAGTAGATGTTCACGCTCGACATGTCTTGAGCAGTAGCCACCACGGTGCAGCCGCGTGTTACGGCGCCGGGCCCGCCGTGAATCGTAGGTTGCCGGTACCACTTGTCCTTGGCGATGTCGTAAACGTCGACCTCGGCGGTAAATCCCTTGCTCTCAGACTCCTGCCGGTTTGTCGAGCGCTCGATTTAGCATGTGCCCATGGACCTCTGCTCAGCAGCATGTCAGGCAGGGGCTGAGACTTACACTTGCCGCCGCGTTTGCCGACTGAAAGTTGCTGTTATCAAAGTCGGGGTAGGTGACGCCTCCGATGGCGATGAGCAGGCCCTGGGCGCCGTAGGGAACCCAGACAAGCTCGGGATTGGCACGGCCCTTGATGTTTTCAGGAAGCGTGACGTTGGACCACTTCTCTCGGCCCTCGGGGCCGCTCATGTCGAGAGTGACGAGCGTGTTGGAGACGTTGATGGCGTTTAGCGAATTGTTGACCGTGGCAGTGTAGATTGGGCCCCAGGACGGCGAGTGCTGTCCTCCAAAGTACCACGCCTTGTTCTCAGATGGCGCCGACGCAGCGCCGCCGTATGCGAGATAGCGCGTCATGTTTGCGGGCAGCCGGTTGAGGAAAAACCCAGGCGAGAAGGGCGCGCGGGATTCCGGGTTGGCCTGGTAGCCACGGTAGGCGTAGACATTGTCGGCCTCGGGCGGGATGTAGCTGTCTGACCTGGTCAGAAGGCCGCCGTAGAGATAGAAGGCCTTGTCGTTGCCCAGCAGAGCCCCGTCGTAATAATTCGGGGCAATGTTATTTCCGTCACCCATTCCTGGTGCTTTCGGCAGGGGCTCCAGCAATGTGGTGATGTTCTGCGTTATATTGAATGCCTTTCCAAGCTTGAGCTTGTACATGAGCGCAAATGGGTTGTCTAGGTATCGGTTAGAGAAGAGGCCAAAATGTTATTGAACCGTCTCAGGCAACTTACCATCAAGAACAGTTGTGGCGTACTCTCCCGTATCCAGGCCCGGTTTCCAGCCGAGACGACCCCCATCAAGGTAGATAGTGTCCCTCAGCTGGTACCCTAAATCACGGTGTCGTGGGTCAGTCATGGGGAAATGGCAGGTTTGATGGCGGTGTTAAAGCTGATTCGCCCGCTATCCGGGAACGCTCACCTCGTAACTGTTCCCAAAAGCACATGGTTGAGTTGACCTGGCTTTTCTGCCATCCGCGATACTGGGCCTGGGTCACTGGCGCAAGGGCCAGGGCGCCGAGCAGGATCCCAGCCAGAGATGATGGAGACATCTCTGCTGTTGCTTGGGCCTTCTAGGCCGCGCTGCTGTATCCGTCCCTGGTGTGTCGATAGGAAGAGGGATAGAGACAGAAGAGACGAAGAAAAAAGGGAAAGGGAAGAAAAAGATAGAGAATGCTGTCTACCAGGACAGGGACAGATGAAATCTTCCCCGAGGCTGTGAACCTTCAAGTCTGGCGGAGGGGGCAGAAGTGTGGTGTGGAAGGATGGGGATGGTAGGTATCACAGCTGGGACATAATGATAAACCAGCCAAACAAAAAAAGACGGCCAGAACCCGGGGTGCCGGTCAACCACTGGAATGCAGTCTAGTCAAGGCCGCATTGGTATCTTGTCGTCAGCGGATATGGATCAAAGAATGCCAGCCCACGAGGTCTCCCGGATGCAGACGACACGGCAGCGCCCTTTGTCTGGCTGCGAAAGAAGACGAAGAGGAGCAGAGAAGAGCGGGGGCTTGGAAGGACGCCTTTCCACGGCTTACCTCAGTTCCGGGCCCAAACTGAACCGCCCAGAGCAGCTTGGGCGCGACGCAAATATTGGCCAGCCTTTCCGGCGAGGGACGGAAGCCTCTGCAGTGGTCCCGTGTCAGGCAAGGGCGGCCAACCGGAGACGTACAGCGAGGAGGCTCCGGATACTTGCGAGCAGAAACGAGAAGGTATTTCCCTGCGAGGGGAGCGGGTGGCGACGATCGGGCAGATGCAACCAAGGGCGAGACCTGTGCGTGTGTGTCTTGACTGCATTCCTCTGGCTGCAGAGGGTGGGAACTGGGGAGTGGCCGCTGGCGCTACAGTACAGTGTACATAGCACACCCACACCGGGACTTGCACGTCTTGATTGGACGAGGGGAGTTGTCAGGGCGAGGCAGGCGTTGCAACCTCACTATACATATGGAGTATGTAAAGTGCCCGTAGAATCAGGGTTCGCTCAGCATGGCTGCCAGCGGCCCCGTAGGGCCCGAGATGTAACCGAAATCTCTGGGCGCCCCTCCAGGAGCCTCGTCTCGCCACTTAGCAGAACCTGTCCTCTCTGCCCTCGACGCTCCCAGTTGGGACCTTTATCCTTGTTTAGCAGAGCGCCCTTGTCTTGTCACCCAGCCGGTCGCAGCCGATAAGGAGAGACAGAAGACATTTCAATCCAAATTACCATCCGAAATGGCTACCCAGGCTCCCACGCTCCTCCGTACAGAACCCCTGGATGGCTGTTGGTGTTGGTTATGCAGCGTCTGTGCCCTGGACGCAACCGGGAGATGGTACCCCACTAGACAATGCTGGCCGGCCCTCATTCCTGGGCAATTAATTGCCCGTTCCCCACCGGGTGTGGCCTTTTTCTTTTTTCTCTCTCTCGAGTGGTAAGATGTCGGGCGGCCGGGTCAAGCCAAGGTCGCATTCTTTGGGCTGACCGCAGCTGCATTGTACCTTGCCCAACGACACGTGCAGCGCCAGGGGTGGCAAAGAGCGACTTCTTCTATCGTCTTTGTCGGGCCGTCCACCGGCAAAACTGAAGCCAGGCGGAGAATAAAGCGGAGGACGACGGCCCCAAAGGAAGGCTTCTGTGGCGATCCTCGGTAACGCCGGTGGGCGTGCTGACGAGGCGCTTAGGTCCGGGGATCGATAGAGTTCTTTGACAAATCTAGGGTGGCCGAAACGGCGCCTCGGTTTGTCCTCTTGAGCCCCCAGACCTGTGGAAGAGCAGAGCACGGCCAGAGTTCCCGTCCCCACCTGCCGACTGGAGCTTTTGAGCCTAGACCGAACCAACATGACAAGTTCATTTGCTGGGTCGGGCTACGATCAGCGGGGACGCACAGCCTGCTGCCTGCGGCCCCACGGCGCAGCAGCTTTTATTGACCCACCGCAACCGGCTCCGCTGGCTTCGATGGCACAAGTGGGGTCACTCGTGGGACAAAGAAACCAGCCACCGAGCTTTCATCGCCCACCTCCACCTCACGGAGCCGCACTTTCTCATGCTGCCCATCTTCTTAGCGAGCGCAGAACGAGCTTCCTTGTTGGGAAAATGGGTTTCGAGGTCGGTCGAAGCACAAAGCCAGCGTTTTTTTCTTTTTCCGTAAGACCGCGGTGCCCTTCAAACTCGTTCCTCGACAGTTCAGCAGACTCGGGACGTTGCAGCTTTAGCCGGGACTTGAACGACGGGAGCGCGCAGAGATGGTCAAGCCCCCCGAACCCCGCAGGAGATCGCGAACCGTTCAAGTGAACGGTACAGTAGCTATGGTCAACAGAGGTCCCAGCCTTGCCCTATCTGGAGACGGGCTGGGCTGAAAATAGGTCAGGTCAGGTGCTGCTAGCCCAGGATTCTGGCCCATGCACATCATCCACATGTCGACGCGGATGGATCGCTAGCGTCCCAATATCAGCGATTACCTTACATACCGATTACATACTTGCCCGTTCGGCAGCCTTGCTCGTTCGGTGGCTTGGCTGAGGTGAAGCCTGACTGGCAAATACCCACAATCTGTCAGCGAGCTTGATACCACGAGAGCGCCTAGGTACCTACCTTACCTACCTGGTCACCAAAAGCAAAAAAAAAAAAAAAAAAAAAAGCTGCTGGTTTGCTGTAGCCTGGATGTCTGATCAAGAAATGGAAACCCAGGATGGAAGTCGGTCAGGGCAGAGACTGAGTCGCCGCAGAGATGGGGCTTGTGGGACCCGTGGACCCCGCCTCAACTCTAAGCTCCCAACCCCTGTACCAACACACGTTACCTGCAGCTCTTAGCCACAACCCTGGTCCTTGCCGTCCCGATCACGACTTCGATTGATGATGGCAGCCTTGCCGGCCTTACCTCCGCCCCTCCTCTTCCACCCGCACCCGCCACGAGCAGCACATGGCAAGCGTCAAGCATGGGAAATGTCCGAGATTTACCTCTGCGATCGATCAACCGCTGTGCCTCCCAATTTTCTCGTCTGTAAGCTGACACGACTAGAAAATCAAATCCGGCCAACACTAGCGGCGTGGCAAGGATGTGAGGCTCGGGAGAGATACAGAAACGGTTACAAACGTGGACACAGACCCAGAGACAGACCGCGAGAATCGCATGCAACTGTAATACTCTGCTCTCTCCAAAGGTGGCGACTGTTCCTTTCTTCTGCTGTGCCCTCGAAGCCCGTCCGAAAGAGCACTTTCCCACCGAGTATTGTCTGCCACCCCACTCCTCTTCCGGCCATTAATCGGGCCTTGGTGATGGCCCAGGCTGCTTACCTACCCAAAGGAGAAAGGGACCAAGCAGCATCAGCGGTCAATCCCCTAGACAGCCCGTATCCGGACGGATACATTACCCACCGTGGAGGGGAGTCAACCCCACTTTCCACCTGCTCGCCGAGCCTGCGAGAGGTGCACATATTGCTCTTCCCACCACGGCAGAGGAAGCTTCATTGCTTCCTTGCCTCCCATAGGTCGCACAAACATGGGCGCAAGATGGGTGGGTGTGTTGCACAGCCGGCTGCCCTGGCCGGCTCTAGGAAGCTGGTGCCGTGGACGGCAAGTCGATGCTGGCAAAGCTCGGAGCCCGTCCCATCGTCATTCCCAGGAACCAATCTCCCCCGTCCAGCGGACAGACGTTAGCCGTCTGCAGGAACCTAGCTTTGTTGGTCGAGACAGGGTGGCGGTACGCGCTATCACCGCCTCTCCCTCACTTCGTTCCAATTTCCCTCCTGCTCGTTGCCTTTTAACCAACATGCAAATTTTATCAACCCGTGTCCCGAGCGTCAGATCTGACTGTCGCCAAGGGGTCCCACTGGGGCTCTTTTCCGTGCGTATAGCCTCATCGGTCGAAATTGCGGGCAGAAACAACAGAAAGTCCCTCGCCAGGACAAGGGTCGTCTCGGTGATGACAGGCAAAAATCGGTAGTCGCCCGTTTTTAGCCCTTGTCGCCAAGTGGTTGTGAGCAGTGACACCGCGCAGTCTAGCACATCCAACGATGGGGCTGCATGGATACGATGTGACGCTACACGCCCTGCCAGCGCGTCTTTTTCCGACCCTTCCCCATCCCCGCCTCCCCCAACACCACAGGCTATTGCCCATCACTCTCCCCCTCAGCCCATCCCCCGCCGCCCGTCCGAGTATTCGTCTTGACCGTGTAGGGCAGCCGCAGCGGGTAGTGTTGATTCTGTGAGCAAACAAGGCTAGGCGACATGGGTGTCTTTACGGATCACACCCTGCCTGGCCAAGCGGCACCACCACTCCCATCCTGCCTGCCCGGCACATCATGTTAGGCCCAGTCCCGAGCTGGCAGCTGGGGCCCACGCCCTGCGTAGGGAAATTTCCTGAGCTCCCTCCCCACAGAAATCTGCATGCGAGTGCATACGTGCTCTCCTCGGGAGGTAGGTAGACCTGCCAGGGGCGCAGCAGAGAGCTCATCTTAGCTCTGGTTGATAACCGCGCACCGTCCTGTTCTCCCGGCTCTGTGGACACCCTCCCTTCTTCTCCTTCTCGCCCTCCGCGACAGTCTGGTCCAAAGAAGCCCGTCGGGGTATCCGTCGCAAGCCGCCGTCCTCTCTCGGCCTCCATTGGCTGCTCTGTCGTGATATTGACAGAGTGAAACGGTCGTTCCGGCTCTTGATATCCTCATCAGGTACGGGCCACCACCCCATAGCTTGCTAGCTAGCTAGCTTGCTTGCTTGCTTTAACATGCCTCCCACTTACACAAGGTGTATCTTTCCACGCAGCAGGACATCCACTCGCTTGCCCACATTCGTTCTGAAGTGGTCACTGTGAAGGCAACACTGGCTGTGAGACAGCGAGTTTGACCGACACTCGATCAGTTTAAACCCGTAGCAGCTTGCCCTCCATGGTGCACTCGTGGCGCCTTTGGGCCACCGCGGCCCTGGTCCTCAGCCCCCTCGTTGCTGCAACGGACCACACAAAAACTGTGACGCAGACTGTCAGCGATGTGAAGACGGTGACAGAGACTGTCAAGGACTGCGCAAAGACCGTCACCGAGTACAAGACGACGGTGACGGCTACCGCTACTGTGACTGAACACGTCTAGTAAGTCGAGTCCCCGATGTGGAAGTTCCAAACCTCGAAAGACGTGATCTAACTAGCCCCGTACAGCGTGCCTACCACCAAAGTCGAATGGACCACCACCACAGTTCCCACGACCGCCACGGTCAAGACCACACAGGTAAGTTGGCAACGTCGTCGCCGCCCAGTTGGTTCGGTTCTCATGGCCCGCAGACTTGCTGATTGTTATGCCTCCAGACCGTGAGCAAGTGCACGGTTGTGCCCAAGACGTACATGGAGAATGGCCAATTGGTTCGCAGGCACGACGAGACGTGTGTGGTGGCTACCGTCGTCTCCACCCTGACGGTCAGCACGACATACACGACCAAGGTCCCTACTGCTGTCCAGACCACGGTTACCACCACCACGACGAAACCCGAGACGAAGACGACGACCACCACTAAGGCCACGACAGCCACCGTGACGACGACGAAGCGCTTGACTGAGACCGATGTCATTGTCACCACGAAGCCCAAGACGGAGACTGCCATTATTATCACTACGCAGCCGCCCGTGACGAGAGTCATCACCACTACGTCGTTGAGCACGCGGACGGTTACCACAGTCAAGCCAGCCATCACCGTGACCATGACGAAAGAGGGACAGACCGTCGTGACCACTCTTCCGGCGTCGACCATTACGCGGGTCGAGGTCATCACGATGAGGCCCGAGACACAGACTCTTGCGACAGTCACCATCTCGCCGGCCCCCGCCTGCCCGGCTCCCACGCCATCTGGACAACTGAGGGCCGTCGACACGCCGAGGCACTTCAAGTGGGGCTGCGCACCGGGCTATGTGTGCAATCCTCCCAAGCCTGAGGGCTGCGCGGTCTGGGATAGCGCTCCTCCCAAGGACTTCGTATGCGAGCCGCAGGACTGCATCCTGGCGCCACCCGTCAAGCCCGTGCACTGGGCTGAGAACGAGACGGGCTATTACCCGCCGGTTGAGGGCTACTTCAACCTCGACCCCCGGGCCTTTGGTCTGAGCTCTGGCATCTTCGAGAAGCTCGAGGTTATCAAGCTGGTCGACGGCAAGACGCAGACCATCACTACCGGCATCTGGACCTCGCAGGCGTCACTGAGTGTGTACCCGCCTCCGGCGGCCTCGGTGAGCGCGGTGCACACCTACAAGCCCAAGAAGAAGGGCGCGGCGCCCGTCTGGGAGCCGAGGAACCAGCACTACGGCAGGTCGTTCAAGGAGCTGCTCAAGGCGGCCAAGCGGGGCCTGCTCAAACGCCAAGACTCGCTCCAGCCCAACACTCCGGTGCCGGCCATCTGCTACCCACCGTGCGACAATGCGTTCCACGAGGCCCAGAGGCGCGGCGAGACGCCTGAGCTTTGCGCAGAGGGATCGGCCTTCAGGGAACAGCTCCAGACGTGCCTGGAATGCGCCGGCACGCAAACCAACTCGACCGTAGTCGGCGGTGGTAAAATGTACCTGGTCCAGGAGTTTGTCCAATACATGAACTACTGCGAAAACCCCCCACCGCTCACCACGCAGAGTACCCCTCCGCAAGGCCAGGTCTCGTCGACGGCGGACGTTTCCACGACGAGCCAGGGACCGGGCTTGACCACAAGTGACCCTGTGCCGATCCCAACGTCGTCTGCATTCACTAACTCGTCGACGAGCTCCAGCACCACCAGCTCGAGCTCCTCGCCGATCACGCCTGCTTCGACGTCTACAACTAGCAGTAGCAGCAACTCAACGATTTCAACATCTGGCAGCGCGTCCACCACGAGCTCGTCCTCGTCCTTGGGTACCAGCAACAGCACGTCACTAACTTCGATCGGCACCATCTCCAGGCCTCCCGGGACCACGGCCACCAGGCCCACGGCGGTGCAGACGGCCGGCGCCCACTCTTGGCGCCAGCCCGCCCTGGGGACCCTCTTCCTAATCATCGCACCCTTCTTCGCCTTCTGAGGGCCAGGTGACGAGACGCTCATTTGTTCTCGGGCTGTCCCTGTACTGCGCAAGGACAAGTCCTGGTTCTCCAGTCACGCCCTTGGATTATTTCTAATGTTTATTTCAGCTTGAAAGCTCATCACCCACTCTGCACACTCCTTGGCCCTCCTGTGAAGCCCGTGATCATTCATTTCCGGGCTCACAGCACCCTCGACACCAGAGAAAGTGGACACTCATTTTGATGTGGCGATTTGCGTTTGAGTTCGCGCGTTGGTTTGACTGGCTTCGTTTTGCTTGTTGATGTGCCCCTGGAACAAAAGATACCCTTTTCTTCACCTCACTCCTTCACATATACCCATGCCACGGCGGCAGAGACCTGGGCGCCGGGTTCCTCTTGGGGCTCTACGTGCCTAGGACGCTCTTGGGTCTAATCTTTAAAGACTATTGATGGTTTACGAATTCAGATTTGGCCGATAAGGCGGAGAGCATCGCCTCATGTTTATAGAAGTAACGAAATGGGGATGCACGAGGAAATAATAGTGAGATTGATGGTTTTTGGTCGCGTGATTGAAACAGCCATGTGAAATGGGAGTAGAGGAATCAGAAAACGAAAAAGAGAGCACCACGAGTATAGAGTTGTATAGAGTCAAGGAAAGAAAAAATAACGAGAAGTACCCGTCCCGGCTTTCAGCCATAAACAGCAACGTCGGCCGGAGCCGGGGGCGGGTTGAGCATCGGGTCCATGCTGTCGTCGGGCCAGCGGATCTCGCGGTGGACCGTGTCGGCGGGCCCGACGACGCGGTCCTGGCAGGCCAGACACATGTAGGCCAGGTGCTGCTGTCCCTGGTAGACGCCGGCGCCGGGCACGGCCCAGCGTCTGTTCATCCTCCAGGCCACGACCAGGGGCGCGGGCGGGTCCGCGAGCGCCTCGGCGTCCGCGTCGTCTTCCACTCCGCCGACGACGCCACCAGTCATGCCGCCGCCCGGCTTGAGGCAGCGCGGGCAGACGTTGCCCGTGCCGTACACGGTCAGCACCCACTCGCGCTGCAGCCCCGCGGCGCGCACGACGGCGTCGGCGAGCGACAGCCGGTGGTGCTGGCACAGGGTGCGGTAGAGCAGCTTGGCCGAGCACGAGCAGCCCGTGACGGCGGGCAGGTGGCGGCGCGCGGCGGGGACCGGGTCGCCGGGCGCGCCGAGCCCGCCGTCGGGCATGAAGCCGCCGAAGCCGAGGGCGTCGACGGGGTTCGCGGCGGGGTCGTCGTCCTCGCCGCGGAACCACACGCGGAACCCGCTCCCGTGCCAGGCGGACTTGTTGCTCAGCCCCGGCGTGCAGCGCGAGCAAAAGTACATGCGCAGGTTGAGCGACGTCCGGACGTCGTCGAGGCCGTTGCCGCGCCGGTCCAGGATCATGGTCTTGGAGGTGTGGTCGCACGTCTTGCAGACCCAGAACGGCTCGCGCACGGGGCCGTCGGGCAGCACCCGCGGGTGGCGCGTGTCCTCGCACCACTCGTTGGTGTCGCGCTGGCACGGCTGCGGCGCCGTGATGGGCTCCCTGCAGAAATACCAGGGGTGCACCGCGCCGCCGGGCGGCGGGTCGACCACGCGGCGGAACCCGATGGGGTCCGTGACCTTGACCGACGCGAGCGGGAGCAGCTCCCTGACGGACGTGATCAGGTGGCTGCCGTCGCCCACGGGCGCCGCGGCCCGCTGCTGCGCGGCCGCGTCGCCGCCCAGCCGCGAGAGCACGCGGTCCCGCGTCAGGAGCAGATCCTCGGCGCGGATGGGGAAGTCGTACACGTCGGGGTCGGCCATCTCCGTCGGGTGCGCGTCCTGGCGCGTCTGCAGGTACTGCAGCTCGAGCGTCTGCTGGAGCAGCCGCCGGCTGTAGAAGTTGTTCTCGTCCCTGGCCGCCGGGAGGTTGCCCACCCAGGGGCTGCCCAGGAGCGGGTAGATGTGGCGTCCGTACGGGCCCGGCGTCAGGTACGCAAGCGACGCTACCATCTGCGACTGCAGGTCCTGGAAGGTCGGGTCGATGCGGCCGCCCAGCTCAAAGTGCGGGAGGAAGTCGTCGGCAAACGTCCACGGCCGCGGGGGGCCTTCTGGCTCCGCGTCATAGGCCCGCTGGTCCGCTTGGGCGGGCGGGATCCTCGGCACGTCCTCCATGAAGACGTCGTCGTCCGCATCCATATCGACGTCGAAGTCAAAATCATCCGGAGCTAGGACCGGGGCGGCAGCTGCGAAGGCAGCAGGGCCAGGGGCCGCCGCCAAAGGGGCCAGTGCCGGAACCAGGGGAGGAGCCAAAGCGGGAGCTGGGGCTAGGACCGGAGCCAGAGCCGGAGCCAGAGCCGGAGCCAGAGCCGCGGCCGGAATCAAGGGAGGAGCCAGACCCGGACCCGGAGCCGCAAACAGGGCAGGATCCAGAGGAAAATCGAAAGCCGGAGCGGGAGCTCCAATAGGAGCCGGAGGCGGAGCTACAGCCGCAAGCGGAGGTACAGCCGGAGGCGGAACGGGAGCTCCCATAGGAGCCGGAGCTACAGCCGGAGCTCCAATAGGAGCCGGAGGTACAGCCGCCGGCGGAGCTACAGCTGGAGCCACAGCCGGCGCAGCACTCAGCAGCTGCGAAATCTCCTCCGTAGTGACGGGCGCATCATGCTCCGGATACCCCTGCGGCGCGGGCGTGCGCTGCCTGAACCTGTACAGATCGCGACGGGGATCCAGACGTCTGCAGCTGTAGCGCTTGGGCCAGTCCTTGACGTCGCGCAG
Source organism: Magnaporthiopsis incrustans (assembly GCA_003049425.1). Lineage (NCBI taxonomy): Eukaryota > Fungi > Ascomycota > Sordariomycetes > Magnaporthales > Magnaporthaceae > Magnaporthiopsis > Magnaporthiopsis incrustans. The sequence continues at coordinate 43,247 of PYSR01000055.1, forward strand.
CTCGAGCGGGAACGGCGGGCCCGGATCCTCGGGCCTGGCGGGTATCTTCTTGACGCCCAGTCGGCCATCCCAGCCGAGCGCCTGGAAGTACAGCGGCAGGTGGTCGCCCGTGGCCGAGCCGGGGACGTAGGTGAGCGTGTTGGGCCGGCGGGTGCATTCGGGCTCGCCGTTCTGGACGCACGAGATGCACGTCTGGGCCCGGTCGCAGTGGCGGCCGTTGTTGTCGCACTGGACGCACTTGATCACCCGGAGCTTGTACAGCCCGCCCGTGCCCGCGTACTCGGGCCGCGTGCGGTGCGTGGTCTGCCCGTCGACCGAGACGCACTGGAGACCCCAGATCTCGCCTGTTGACGTCGGGTGGTTGTCAGTTATTTTCTGACTCTTGAATGCTTTCATCAAGGAGTCTGTCCTGTCTATACAGCCTGGAGTGGCGAGGGTGGGTATGTTCAGAAAGCAAGACTTACACTGCTCGCAACCAAGGTCCTTCTTTCTCATCTCGCAGCCGTCGAATCCGTTCAGAGAGCACATCCTGCACGGAGCCGCCCTGGCAGCCGCACCCGGAGCCTTAACAGCCGGAACGGCGGCGGCGACGGCAGCAGGCATAGGGGCAGGGGCAGGGGCAGGAGGAGGAGGAGGAGGAGCTGCAGCAATCGGAGCAGGAGCAGGCGGAGGTGCAGGAGGAGGGGCCGCAACAACTGGCGCAAAAACAGCAGCCGCAAAAGCAGCAGCCGCAACTGCAGGGGCGCCGGCGGCAGCAGCAGGGACCGGTGCAGCGGCCGGTGCAACGGCAGGGTCGGGAGCGGCTACAACCGGAGCGATGGCAGGGGCAGCAGCAGCAGCAGGAACCGGTGCAGCGGCAGCAGCGGGAGCAGCAGGAGCAGGAGCAGGAGCAGGAGCCGGAGCAGGAGGAGGAGCCGCAGCAGCAACAACAGCCGCGGCTGCCGCAGCAGCATCAGCGACAGCGTCAGCCGCAGCCGCAGCACCTCCGGCCTTGCCCCTGTCCCAAGCCTCGATCAGCCCGTCGCCGACGTTGGTGTGCGGCTCCCACGAGTCGTGCTCGGGGCCGTAGCCCTCCCACCTGAGCTTGAACCGCCGCTCTCCGTCCTCGTCCTCGTCGCTCTCCAGGATCGACTCCACCATGTACGTCCTCTCCTTCGGCTGCTTCTTCTTCTTTGCCGCTCCGAACCGAGGTCCGCGGCGTCTGGATTTCGGTTTGGCGATGGGCCTGTTCGGCGGAGGAGGGGGAGGAGGAGCCGCCGCCGCCGCAGCAGCAACAGCAGGACCGCCACCGCCACCGCCAGCACCACCACCGAGCCCGACCAGGACGTTGTAGTCCGGGCGGGCCTTCTTGGCGGCGGGCTGCTCGGCGTCGTCGTCGTCCGCGTCCTCTTCGTCCTGCATGTCGAAGTAGTCGCGCTTCTTCCCAGCCTGGGGCTCGGCCGGGTCGCTGGTGAAGGAACAGCTCTGTCCGCCGCCGCCGTCGCCCGCCCCGTCGTACTGGCACTGGAGACAACCCGTCCTCGTGGCCGGATCGCCTTGCGTGCAGTCACGCCCGCGTGCGCGGCATCGCAGGCATTTTTGAGGAGGGTCTGCCATGGTTGTCGATAGTGATAGTGGGTATGAGGAGGGAAGGAGAGTGAGTTTTCTTTAATCTGTGCTTGTGCGCGCCGTGACCTGACTGGACTGGTGTGTCGAGTGCTTTTGAGACTCGGCAATAGATGGGTAGGTAGGTAGATAGAGACAAGATCTAAAAGCAAAGCTATGTGGCCTTTAGGGGAGAAGACCATGTCGGGGACGGATGGGAGAAAAAGAGTCACAGGCAACGGTATAAGTGCAAGGCGACGAGAGCAATGCCATCCGGGAGATATCCTTTGTCCGCAGCACCTGAAGGCACAGCGGTCTCGTCGCCATGTCCGCATCCGTCAGCACGACACGGCCTCTGCTACCAGTTCGGCTGCTCTTTTTAACGCCCATCATTATCCGTCTTTGTTGAATGCACGGTGGTGAGCTGCGGTAGTCGAAAGCGGGCAGTTGTGAGTTCGTTTGTCTCGAATGACAGCTACTTTTCCGTCTGCTGTCTGCTGTGGCTTCAATTCAGAACAACTGCTCCTCAGCCGTCTTGGGGAGACTGCTGTGGCTGATGGTATTTCATTCCAAGGCGTTGCTTGTTGCGTTGTGTCTCAATGCTCACCCGCTGGTCGCTTCCGCTTTCGTTCCTTTGTTCGGGAAGCCAAGATGACACCCAGCTCGCCGGACGCATGCAGGCGACTCACACGTGCCCTCGAATCAGCGAAACAAAGAAGGGAAGAAGCCCTCACGGCTCGACACTGCGACAACAAACATTTTCAGCATTCGATACAATGTGCTACAGCTCCAGAACAATATACTACGATCTTGAAGCCAAAAAGACACAAATGAAAACACGGCAAGAGGCCCAGGCAGAGACACCATGAGAGGGTATGGGAGGGACAAAAAGTTCAAGTCCACAAGCAAAACACAGACCCATTCAAACAGCAGCCAAGAACTAAATACTAGGAGAACATGAAAATGTGAATGGTAGAAGCGCCCGGGGGTGGGGACGGACTTCTTAGGGGCATAGCAGCACCCAACAATAGTTGGTTTGGAGGAAGAGAAATAGGAAGAGTGCCTTCTGGTCACCTGGAAGCGTTTCAGCAGGTTGCGGCGGGCGGAGAATCTTCTGCGTCAGGATCGCTAGTGTGGTGGTGGCATGGGGGATGGGTTTAAAAAGGGTAATAAAAAAAATAAAGAGAAAACCTCGACTCCAGAATCCATGCAACGTCCTGTTCCCTTGTTTCAACCAAACGGGATTTTGTGGATGTGTATCCTCAGGGTCAAGACTGAGGCAAAGGGACCGCCGTACTGTCGCTTTTCCGGAGACATGGCGTGTCCGCAAAGAAGGAAAAAAGTCCATCCTCAGCATCCAGGCTTAGGTAGTGGCTGGATCCCGAAGGCATTCCTCGAGATCATTGCGCCACGAGCCTCACCACTTTTGCGTGTCGCTTCTTTCCTCGTCGTCGTCGTCGATCGTCGGTTCGGAAAATGGGCGTTGCTGTTGGTTCTTTGCACCCTCCTTTACATCAGAACACACTTGGCGCAGCATCCTGCCTCGGCATCATTGTCGTTGACCTCCATCTTGTTGATGGGGCCGCCCGCGTTGGAAGTTCCGCTGCCGGTTGAGTAGCCTTGCATCTCGCGATTGTATCTGCGGATCTCGCGAACGATGTCGTAAAACGCCTTGTCTACGTTGATGCGCGACTTGGCCGACGTCTCGATGAATTTGCAGTTAAAGGACCTTGCCAGTGCCTCGCCCTCTAAAGGCAGGGTAGAAAAATTCGCGTCAGTCTCTAGTTTCGCAATATGGCAAAGAGAGGGCAACATATGCAGGGAGTCACGGCATACCTTGTCTGGTAACCTCGCGCTCGCCCTCCAGATCGCACTTGTTGCCGACAACAACCATGGGGAAGTAGTCCTTGTCCTTGACTCTCAGGATCTGTTGCTGGAACGTCGTGATCTCGTCGAAACTCTGGCGCGACGTGATGGAGTAAACGAGCAGGAAGCCCTCGCCCGTCCTCATGTACTGTTCGCGCATCGCCGAGTACTCCTCCTGACCGGCCGTGTCGAGCACGTCTAGCAGGGCGACCTCATCGTCGATGACGCACTGCTTGCGGTACGAATCTGTACGGGGCGGTGAAGCATCCGGGTGTCAGTTTAGGCGGTCTTCGAGGCGAACGGCCACCTGCTTGCTGTGCCGCTGGCATGGACAAAGGGTTGGAGGCGGCATAAGGCGACCGCGGGCCGCGAGAATGAGTCCTGGGAACGGGAACGGGAAATGACAAGGAGAGGTCGGAGCAGGCGCAGGGGAACCGACCTTCTATAGTTGGGTCATACTCGTCGACGAAGTGGCTCTGGATAAGCTGGATCGTCAAGCACGATTTACCGACGCCACCTCCGCCGACCACTACCAGCTTGTACTCCCGCAGAAACTGTGATTGGTGAAAGGGATCGCACATTGGTCAGCTTGGAGCTCCAGGAGTAAACGCAAGGACAAAGGATCGACAGAAAGGGGGCACGAGGCGCGCCGTTTTGATGGAAGCGTATTGTCGCGCGGCTCAATTGCAGAGCGCCGGGGTGCAGAGCCGAAACTCCGAGACGACGAAAGCGTACCTTTGACTGGGCCATGATGATCGGGTTGACTCGCCGGCGGCGCTACTGAAGACGCAGCTCGAGAATCGGGGGTGCGAACGAGGCGTCGACGAGCGAAAAGGAAGCGAGAGGTTGTCGGCTTGCCTTTGGTGCCGGTGGCTCGAGGGCGGGAAAGGGTGGAAAGAGCAGGCAGAGGGATGTTGATTGGGGCCGATGGGGGTTGAAGTTGAAGCAGGCCGATCCCAAGGGTAGGCGGGCTGCAGGCGGGAAAAGGAGTGGGAGGTGGGAAGAGGGTCAAAACAGCGACCGCAGCTTCCTGGAGCGAGAAAAGACGTCTGGCTCCTTACTCCCTAAAGAGGTAGGTGTAGGTACCCGGCAGAACAGGGGTGGGGGGCGGGCAGAGGTGGGTGGGCAGGGGGTGTGCGGCGGCCAGTTTCTGGCTTGTCTGGGGCCCGGCGCCCGCTCGATGGGTCCAGTCGGTCAAATCGGCGGAGCAGCTGATTTGCGGGATCCCTGAAGGCTAACCAAGCTCGACGGGGCGCGAAGGAAGACCTGGAATGGAAAATCCAGCAGCAGACGAGAGCGGAGAAAACAACAATGAATGACAGACTACAGACGCTTGCGTACAAATAGGGGTGAGGGTGAGGGTGAAGTTGGGATCTTTTCTCAGGAAGAGGCAAAGGATGGCTGGGCAGTGGATGCGACAGATGAGCGTTCAATTGGGAATCAGTACCCGTGAAAAATTAATACTAATGGCACCATAAAAAGAAATAAAATCAAAATGGGAATAAATGAGAAGAAGAAAAAAAACGCCCAGGCCGCCCCAGTCCAAGTACCGCGAGGTACAGGGGAAAGGCACGCAAGTGGCTTGCAGGCGGACTCAATAGAAATAGCAATTGAACCGAACCCACCCTATCTGCGCCTTTTGCTGCAAAGTCTTGGTTCGGGCCTCCACTCGCTGGCCACTTGAAAATAGGGGATAGAGACACAAAGGATCCGAACCACGACAGACACGAACGGCAACCGCTTTCGGCTAAGCTGTGAGCAGTCACGCAGCCAAAGACCAGGCGGCGTCGGGGTCCTTGGATCCTTAGGCTGGCGGGGAACCCCCTAAAAAAAAAAAAAAAAAAAAAAAGCTGCGTTGCTCGTCCGCAATCGTTCCCAACCCCAGGGAAAGGGGAGGCGGGCACCAGAGCACAAGGATGACCCCGGCGACAGCAGCAAGCACAGACGCACCCAGATCAGGTTAGAGCATGTAGCCAATGCAGCCCGCATAAGTCGCATGCAGAGAGGTGGGCGGGCCACCTCTTGTTCATCTTGCATTGCGGCAGTTGGAGCGGGCGGACAGCATTGACAGCAGAGCCGGTATCGTAGGCACTACCCAGGCTGCCCGGGTTTTGGAAGCGTCTGCTCCCAAAGTTGCGAATCGGTGATCTGCCGGGCTGCTGGGGTAGGAGCCATGGAAGCCACAGAACATTCCCCTCACCGAGAAGGACGAATGAAGATCTCGGTAGCAAACATTAATGGCATAGCGTGCTTGCTTTCCTCCAAATCTTCAGCAGACGGCCGCAGAAAGAGGGGCAGATGACGGGATCAATGCGTTTGATTGGCCCGTCGGACCTCCCTTTCAGTGCCTTGCGCTTGCCCTCCTGGCGTATGGGCGCGGGCAGCCTTTTTTCCTCTTTTTGCTCGCCGCTAGTTCCCTGCACGGGCCCGCAAACTCGGGCCTCGTCTGCCTTCTTTTTTTCTCGCGCACCAACAGCCCAAACAGGCCGAATCGGGAGACTTCTGCCGTCATCTAGAGCCTCCCCTCCTGGGGCGATAGCCGTCGTTTGACTGCATGCCCGTGACGCACACGGTCGGTTCCCCCAGGACCTTCCAATGCTGCATGCCAGCCAGCCGAACGAACGAGCTCCCAAGACATGGATGGGCCAATCGCCCAGCTCATCCCACGCGTGCATTCGGGTTCGGTGGTGGGGGTGCGGTCCCTGGCAAAAAAAAAAAAAAAAAAAGCAAAAAGGCATCCATCATTCATTCGTCTTGTGTCGCACGTGTTTGCCCGCCAGCAAAAATACGAATCATCAGGCCCCGACTTGACTGCACGATCCCGAACCCAGAGTTTCCGCAACAGAAAAAGGCTCGCGACTTGGCCGAGGCCGCATCCGATCGGCTGCTCGAGTTACACCTGCCACCTGCAAGAAGCGAGGAAACGAGCTGTCGTGTTTGATCCACGACTTGCCCGCCCATTGACGTCCCACCGCCGCCACCACCACTCAGGTTCCAATGCAGGTACTGCTTGACCCTGGTTCGCCCAGATGGGCCGCCTCGCTGTGTGAAAGCGCGGCGTCTCGCCGACCCGGTCGACCTCTGGTGGGCCATCTGCTCTCAACATCACACCGGCCCTTGCTCGCCCTATCCAGCCTAGCTCAGAACCAAACGTTTCGCTTCGCGAGAGAAACAAGAAAGCAGAAACATGAGTGGGCGAGCTAGCAGGACAGGGCATTTCCTAGGACTCCCATCAGACCGGATCTTTTGTGTCACCAAGCCGATTTGTCCAATGGCAAGCGCCCCAGGACTCTCGTGGCCAGCGGCTAGGATCGTGATATCGACATGGCGGTCCTACCGCCAGCCACACAGGATTTCCAGCCGCTCTGTCTAGCTTGTCAGATTCCCGCTGATGCATACTGAGGGGCAATGGAAGTGGTCATAGCTCCATCCGTCTGCTTTTTCTTTCTTCCTTCTTTTTGAATTCACGTGTTTGGTTTATCGGCCGCCGCACACTTCGTCACCTCCTATCATGATAACAAGCCCGGATAGCCAGTCGCCCGCGGTGAAACTCGCTCAGCCCTCTCCATTTCGTTATCGTCTTGCTTCTTTTCTTTTCGCCTTCACCCAGGCGGAGGGGCAGGCCTGGCCAAAACGGTCGAAACTAGCCATTTCGGAGCGCGCGGCTTTTACCTGCGTCACTTCCCTGAAACGAGATTCGATTCGCGTGGCGTTGCGCTTCCAGTGCCAGTCCACGCCGGCAACCATCCTTCGTCCGATCCTGCCTTTCCCTTGCGCATTCAAGTCGTTAGGGTCGGAGTTTGCTTCCTGGCTTGGTTTACACTTCCCCACAATGAAATTTCAAAAGGCGACCAAACCGTGGGAATCTTCCCCTGGAGCGAAATGGCATGCTCCACCCCGAAACTCAACCCGCAGAACCCGAATCTTTTTCTGCGGGGAGCGCACCGCTTTGGGCAGCAAGGGAATGTTCAGCGGGCTGGCTGCCATGTAACCATGCCGCCGGTCCCCACTAGACCAGGCCCAGCTGGGATCAGCAGATTATCGATATTAGCGACGATGGCATGCGGTGTCCATGCTCCGGCACATGTGCTCCGGGGGCGTGCGAGATAACGGGGCCTCCGGGCCCTCTATGACCATTTTAATATTGCAACCAGCGCATCGCCCGCCGAAAAATCGGGCTCGATCGCGCCCTGGGAGGCGCAGGACGTCGCAGAACGTCGCCTTGGTACAACCTGGCCGTTCTGGCAGCGAAACTCTTTGCCGGAGAAACGCGTGTGGATGTTGTTTTACATATCTCCGTCTAAGCTCCCGAAACGGAATCCACCCCCACAAACACCCTGGGCCGAGCCAGCCCGAGATAACAAAGATAGAACAAGAAACAAAAAGGAAGGAAAAGGCGCCGGAAAAGGGGACACTCGGCCCGTCGATCATGGTGGATTCTGGTGATAGTCTGAGATGATGAAAAGACGTTGAGGAATTAGCCGCCCCTCCCCACAAACTAGAACCGGGGTTTGCTATCTCAATTGCTCTCCATCCTTCTTTCGGTGCACAACATGGGCAGGGAATGACGCGATAATTTGCTTCACCCAAAGCAGAGCGCGTAGCCTTTTCCGACCACGCGCGCACGCGCCGTTGGGTATGATTGGGATCCAGTGGGACAGGGGCAAATGCGACAATCAAGGTCAACGACCCCTTTTCCTACTCGACGGGCCCGTCCCCCACCCTTGATAACCCGCATCAAATTTTCTAGAAGGCGTGGCGGAACGCCACGTACCAGGGGCCAACGGCAAAAGGAGATTGATTCCAAGTCCGTCGCCCGTTGCTTATCGTGTTGCTCGGGAGGCCAGGTATGGGCGGGGCGGGACGATTCTTGATTCTGGTTCCTTGCCTAGGTGGATAGGTACTGCAAGGAGCTGGACGGCGAGCTGAGCGAAGAGAAACAAAAAAAAAAAAAAAAAGAGGAAGAAAAAGGATAAAACCGATAGCCGACCCCGCCAGAGTCGGGCTTTGGCAATCGACCTTGCACAGCAAGGGACACTCCCTTCCCCACACATTCCCGTATGGGCATGCGTCCATCGTCGCTCCTCAGGGTAGCATCCATATACACGACGACACGGCCAGGCCGTCGCTTCTCTCTCCTCACGCATGTGCATGACTCCGTTGCTGGCAGTCAAGAAAAGCACAGCAAAAATGTCAAATGTCGGTCAGCTCCAGAATCAGTTATTACAGAGGTCCATTGCTGTGGGCGAGCAGCCAGCCAGCCGGCCAGCCATCTATCCACAATCCAAGGCCGCCCCATGCACAGAACACTCTATTCCCATGTCTGCTCCTGGCCCCTACCTACTGGGAGAAGGGCTCATCCTTGTCGTCCGGGTCGTCGTCCTCTCCCTCCACGGTGATGACCTTGCCTTTGACGTTCTCGACAACCTCTGGGACCAGGGTCTCGATGAAGTCCTTGTCTCTGTCGTCATGCTTGTGTGAGCAAAACACACAGAAAATAAAAAAGTAGTTTGCGTAAGAGACAGAAAGACAGGCATCATGACTCACTTGCCGACGAGCGTGACCGTGTTCCGCTTCTTTTCCCACCTCGGGTAGCTCCCGACCTTGACGCCCTTCAGCTCGACGCGGGCCGCCAGCTGGGTGAGGTAAGGGGCCACGGCGCTCTCGGCCAGCGGCGTGGAAATCATGATCCGGCAGATGCCCTTGCCCTCGGGGTCCACCAGCCGGGGCATGATGAGGGGCTTGAGACCATCTATAAGACGGGTGACTGCCGAGTTGGAAGGGAATTTAGTGGAATATAACATATTATGAGAGTTGGCAAGCCCTTACACAGCTTAGGAACACCAGGCAGGATGTGCACGTTGCCGTTCACGACGCAGACGGGGACCCAGAGGTCCTCCTGGACGAAGAGGAACTGCTTGTCCATGTCGCGGCTCGCGTCCGTCGGGACCTGCACCATCCTCAGCTTGGCCGTCTTGGCCGGCGACTCCTCGTCCCAGTTGAAGTCGGGCTGCGACGGGTGCGGCCGCGCGAGCCGCTTCATGCGCTCGTACGCTCCTTGGTGCAGAACGAGCGGGAGGCCAAAGGCCTTGGCTATCGACTGGTATGTGATGTCATCGTGTCTGCCCCGGCCGGCAACGTCAGAGTGAAGGAAGCCAGGCAGGCGGGGAAAATCGACATATCATCACAGCAACGGCGACGGCGACAGCGGCGACCTTTTTTTTTTTTTTTTTTTTTCTCGGCGTCTAGTGTATTTAGCAACCACTTACGTTGGGCCAATGCCGCCGCTTCGTGATACATGATGATGTCAGCAACCCCGGCATGTAGACAAAACAAGATGCGGCAAGCCATATGCTGTGCTAAAGGCTCTCTTTCCCTCTCACCTCGTGACGACAAAATCATATCGTTCGCTCATGCGCCGGACAGCCTCCATGATCTCGGACTCGTCGTCCTCGATCACCTCGACCCGCTTCAGGTTGATGCCCAGCTGGAAACACCATTTGGCTACGTACGCCGAGTTGGTCTGCAGGGGCCCGTATGTACCTGGTAGTTAGCAGTGGAGGTGGGCTCTTGAGACGGCGATACTCGGCAAAACTTACATCAACGATCTTGACATGAGCGCGTTAGCACACAGAGGAGCTATTCACTGGTGCGGGAGAGGATGTACATGCCTTGCCGTTGAGAACCTCGTCACCAATAATGAGGCATGCTGCCGTATGGATGGTGCGCGTGTTGCGCTCGTCTGCGGACGCCATGGCGCTTCTTCTGGCAATGCTGAGGAGGGTCCTGGGCGCGGTGCCGGGTCCGGGTCGGGTTCTGGAAAGATGCCTTGCTACCTGTGACAGGCGGGCGTACATTACACGGCAGGAACCGAAGCGCCGGGAGATGTGCCGTACTGCCGGTGATTGGGCGAGACCTTGGCCCGGCTGGTCAGCACATGGCCAAGACGCTGCTTAGCACACCGGGTTCAAACCGGCCCGGAAGATGGGGTACTTGGTTCGTTCCTGCGTTCTTGGGTTTGGGAGGGGAGGGCTCGATGGCTGGCTGGCATACCTAACCTACCAAAGGAAGATTCGAGTGCCCACTAGATGCTAGCGGCTTGAAGCGAGAGATAGATGGCGTTGGCGTAAAGAGCTGAGCTGATCCAGCAGATTTCGATGGATGGAACCGCACTCGGAGCCCTCGGGTGGGTGTGCTTGAGCTGCAGCCAGACGGACGTTGTCATTGAGTGGGGCAATGAGGCGGCCGCGGGGTAAGCGGGCTGGCTTGACGAGAGTTCCGTCAGGCAGCCCCGGCCTTGACATGGAATGGATGGATTGCTCGCGACCGACAGAGGCTGATGTTAGAATCTGCCGTCCACACTACACCATATCACCCTTTAATATCCCCCAGACTGTCTGCGTAAAACCACACATACGATAGATCAAGCGCACAGCCTTTCCCTCATCCGGCGGTCGCCCCTCACCATGGTATCACCCCCAGCCCTTGATGTTGACGACGTATTGGCCTGGCAGCCGCTAACCCGCGGAAACCCGTTCAGAGTTCCGAATCCAGGCTGTACACCTTCTCCCAGGAGAGCAAGGACCACCTCCGCAAGTTCAGACTGGGAACGTCGAGGGCAAAAGACCCCCAGGCCGTCATCTGTATGTTGCGAACCTAGAACACGCGTTTCCTTATGACAGTGACATGTCCGGCTTGGCACAGTAGCCGGTATTATATCTCGTTTTGATTTTCTTTGCTACTTCATTTCGGCCATTTCCCAGGCCCTTTGTCTCACTCTAACTGCTCTTCGAACCAGACCTCATCGACAAGAACACGCACGAGATCCACCAGGACCCTGACCAGGCCGTGTACAAGAGCCTGGAGGAGCTGGGCGATGATCTTCCGGACCACTCCCCACGTTTCGTCCTGCTGAGTTATCCCGTCACTCTTGTAAGATCGAACCGATCCCCGCCCTTCTCTCGCATGCGTTGTCTTAGCGTACAACGCAGCACTCGGCCCCGGATGGCGTAACTCGGTGTGCTGACTCCCATGCGACATGTGCCCCAAGCCGTCTGGACGACTGTCGGTGCCGTACGTCATGCTCTACTATCTCCCGATCACTTGCAATAACGAGCTCCGCATGCTATATGCTGGCGCCAAGGAGCTCATGAGGAACACGAGCGAGGTGGGCAAGATCATCGATATCGAATCGACCGATGATCTGGAGGAGATTCCGGGGAAGCTGGCCACAGAATGAGGTATGGTGGTCTCGTTTCCCTGCGAAGGAATGAGGTTTTAAACGTTTCGACCTGCGGCTGCTCCATATCGCTCGAGAACGCGGCGGCTGGACGGGTCTGGGTCTCGGGCGCCTGCCGTTGTTTTTCTTTTCTTTGATCGTCTCTCCAGGAGTACGCGGTTCGTAATCGATGTGTTGCGTTTGAGCATTTCATTGGTCTCTCCCCTTTGTTCATGCTTTGGGAGGCAGGATGCTATCAGGGGCTAGTCCGAGCTCCTCGGCAAGCTCCCTGACGACCCTCTCCAATGAAGCACAGGTTGGGCTGTCCGGAAAGCTGTCGAAGAAGCTCTCCCCATAGTCACAGGCCATGCCGATCTGCGGGTCCAGCGGAACGGAGCCGAGGAAACGTATGCCCATTTCCTTGGCCAGAGCCCTACCGCCGCCTGTCGTGGCGCGGAAGATCTGGCTCTCGTGCTTGCAGCCGGGGCAGACGAAACCGCTCATGTTCTCGACAAGGCCCAGGACCCTGATGCCGGCCTTGCGGCAAAAGTCGATCTCCTTCCGGACGTCCAGCAGGGCGACTTCCTGCGGGGTGGTGACGACGACCGCGCCGTCTATACCGCTTTCCCGAAGGAAGCTATTAACGCTGAGATGCTCGTCGCTGGTGCCGGGCGGCGTGTCGACGAGGAGAAAGTCCAGGTCGCCCCACTCGACGTCTTTGAGAAACTGCTTGATCAGGCCGTTCTTCTTGGGGCCCCTCCATATGATGGCGTCGTCGCGGTTGGGGAGCATGAACTGTATGCTCATGACGCCCAGGTTGTCCATGACGTAGACGGGCGACCAGCCGGCGCCGCTGATATGTATCGTCTCGGCCTCGGCCCCCATCATCTTGGGGATGCTGGGGCCGCATATGTCCGTGTCCATGATGCCGACGCTGTTGTCCGGGTTCGTCGCGAAGGCGTGCGCCAGGAGACTGGTGAAGGTCGACTTCCCCACGCCGCCCTTTCCGCTCAGCACGAGGATCTTGTGCCGGACGCCGGAGAGCCGGGCCGAGATGAGGGGTATGTCGGGGTCTGGGCCCTTGGGCGCCGACGCGCAGATCTGCTGGTTCGGACAGCCGGCGCACGAATCGGCCGTCCCGGCCTTCTCGGACTCTGGCCCCGGGCAGTGTTCGGGTTCCGGCGCAACGAGCTGAGGCTTGGCCTTGAGCGGGTTGGCCAGTACGTCCTGGACCGGCTCCGGCGCTTCGAGTGTGGGGGACATCTCTGCGTCTCGCTGTATACTTGCTGCCCAGTTCCCTCTGATTTCTGCGCTCCAGTCTGCGCGCTTGTCGCGGCCCTGTGTCGTTCTTCAAATACCGATGCATGAAAGAGGGATGATTGGAAATCCACCACCAGAGGGCGGGAAAGCACCCCACCATGCACCTCCATCCTAAATGTGGGGACGACCGGCAGGCAAAAAAAAAAAAAAAAAAACTGTCCTGTATCTTATCTGTTAGGTACCTCTTCTATGGATTGATCCGAGGCGCGAGGAATCCATTCCTCGCGCTGCCCGACACCGAAGACGTCGTCCCGCGACATACTGGATTCGCTACGGGCGGAGCCAGGACGTATCTCTCATGTCGCTTTGCATCATGCCAATGAGTGGTGGACAATCCTTTGCTCGAGTACATGCCATCGGAAGAGGCTGCTGAAAAGAGCGAGCCTTATCCCTTCCGACTAAGACGGTGCGGGACGCCAAGGTTGTGTCCCCGCCCCGTGCTACTGCGAACCAGTCGATGTCAGGGCAATATTGCAGATGCCGCCTTGTCTCCTTCCACAGGCGATCTTGCAGCCCGACGAGCTTGGCCTCTGGGCCAGACTCAGGTCGGGGCTGCGCTGCGCCAAAAGCAGCCAGTCGAGTTTCTTCCAGAATCGAGGCCGACGTCGTGGCGTCTAGCGTCTGTGCAATGCCTGCGCTTCCGAGTGGCTGTCCGCAGATCTCGCGGCTGGAAGTCTTTCCGATCATGTATGACGGCCCAACGAAACTTTTTCCCCCAGGCTAAGAACGACGGACTAGAAGCCTGTGGGACGAGAGGAGGCGCCACAGTCTGGCGCCACCAGGCATCAGCCAGACCCCAGCAGAGACCACGAGTCCGCCGCGAGGCCTGGCCAGTCCCGGGCCTTGAGCAGGTGGGATAGGTCGGGTTGCATGCAGAGCTGCAGCAGCCGTTGGCGAGCGATCCAAAAGGGTCGTTTTGACCAATTTGCCAATCAGATGCAGCGCGCATGCAGCAGCCGGCCCATACTCCCCAACATTGACGTCTCGGGCATCGTTGATTGGAGGCGGCAGTCCATAAATGGCCCGAGCATGGAGGAACACGGGGAGGCTTTGAGCCCAAACTTGAGGCGGCCTGTCAGAAAAAAGCCGGCGTCGCTGGTGGGGGGCAATTGGAGCCTCTGAGTGGCGCGCGGTCCGGGCTGGCCAGAGCAGGCCCCCACCCATCTGCAGCCTGGTTGTCATGGGCTGGGTGCGCTGGCCAGTCAACCTGTCCGGCCCGTGCGACGCTGAGCTGCACGGGCAGCCGGAAGCCTGCACCGACCTTCAATCAACTGAACTGAAAGCGCTTCCAGCTGTCTTGGCCTGGTCAATCGACCCCTGCCCTGCCGCAGCTCACCTGATTTTCAGAACCTCGACCTCGATCGCTGATTGCTTCACTGGAACCACGACGGCTTGGCTCCTGCGCTTCGGCAGCCGAGTGACCAGCCCCTTTTCTAGGTTCCTGTTTGCCTGCCAGGCTCGACTTCCCCAGAGCGGGAGGCATCCCTCTCGACCCCAATTCCCCGTGTGGGCAGCAGGACAAAGCAGCACGTCTGAGCCCAACTGCGCATGCATTTCCACCCCGTCTGCCCACACATAAGTAGAGGAAATCGGGCATGCCGACCCGCTCCTGAAGCATCGCCGTCCACATGCCGCCCTCTGACTCCCTGGACTGACTGGTGATCGCTCTCGCTACCGGCCAAAGCCCTGGTCTCACCCCACGAACTCGCACTGCGAATCGTGAGGGTAAACAAACGCCTTTTCAAGACGCCAACAAAGGCGTTGCACGTGGCCACCCCTGAGGCACGCTGCCTGTGTCTGCCGGTCGTGATGCCCTCGCCCGCCACCAAAATGCTGAACTACATTCACCGACGTCCCGAGTCCAAGGGGAACAGCGCCCCAGGGAGCCCACGGGCTGCGAGCCACGACGTGACGCAGCAGCGGCAGCAACAACAGCCACAACAAGCACAGCACCTGCCCTCCCAGCACAAACAACAGCTGCAACAGCCAACGCCGCCACAAACACAGCAGCAACAGCAACCGCAAGCTCAACCGCCACGGAGCCAGCCCCATCAACAGCGCGCCCTGGCTTCGCCTCCCCGCGCGGCATCTAGGCAGCAAACATTTGAGGCCGCCAAGCTTCCCATCCCGAAACTGGCTCGGTACTCATTGAACCAGCCTGCATCGGCGCCCGCTACCGCCCATTCTTTCGGGCTACACCAGCGTACGAACTCTGACGGAAATCGTGTCCATGCACCCCCAGCCAATGGCAATGCTGTCACGGCTACCCGGGGGCAGCACGACGCATGGGAAGACTCTACCGTCAACTCGCTTCTGGAGAGCGACGCCCACTCTGTGACGGGACATATCCGCAGGCCGGCGGTGGCGACATATGAGCCACGTCACCCTCCTCCCACATCTGCTCTTCCAGCTCCTCCCACTTCTGCTCTTCCGGCTCCTCCACGTCGTCCGCTGCCGGCGAGGAGCGAGCCTGTCAAGGCAGAGCTCCCATCAGCAGATGATCCAGATCACCCGCCCTTCGTCATCGGCGACGGCGGCCTCCTCAAGGTCGTTGACCACAGCCGCGGCCCGGGCCCCAGTGTGACCACTTTGGACAGCAGTGTGCAAAGCGGCATCCTCGTAGAGGCAGGCCAGGCTGCCGAGGAGGACCCCTACGTAGAAAACGAAGACTACGAAACGACACCCAAGAGGCTGGAGCACCCACTCAAGCATAGCAAGTTGTCTATCAGACCTAATAGGGACGTCAGCAGAGACACTCAAGACAGCAGGGACAAGAGAGCAAGCTCGGTGTATTCACGCCAGGACCGCCGCTTCAGCGGCTCCCCAGAGCCCTACAACAGGGCCCGTGACGATATCGGGCGACTGAGAATGGACTCGGACACCAGGGGCCTTGTCCATCAGCGCCCCACGCAGTTCTACAGCATCGACCCACCGGCCCGAAGGACGGCACCCGAGGACGTCGACGACGACAATATCAGCGATCCGCCGTCCCAAGGCGAGGAGGCAACCGTGACGCTGCATGCGCGTCCCCCGAACGGACAGCGGCCAGACAGCCCCGCCAAGGCTGCTTCCAAGACCAGACAGCCCCCACCGGCCATCCAAACCACGAACGGCATCCGGCCCGTCCCCGTCACCCGCACGAACGGCAATCGCGGCAAGATGGGCCCGCCGCCGCCGCCGCCAGCAAAGAAGCGGCGCATGAGTCTAGATTATGACGATCATATGCTCCATCAGATGAGCTATTCGGAGTTGCGGTCCGAGCCCTTCGACCACGACCCGGCGAGGACCACCGTGCAACCGGCGAGACAGCCATCGTCAGGCGATAGCCTGACCGAAAGATTGGAGCACTATCAGGGCCAGGACGAAGACGCGCAGCATCAGTTCTTCACCCAGGTCTCGGTGGCGGAGTGGGACGAGTGCGGCGACTGGTTCCTGGAACGGTTCAGCGAGGTCGTCAGCAAGATCAAGAAGGCCCGCCGCGACAAGCGCAAGATCACGGCACAGTACGAGGAACAGGTGTCGGCGCGCGAGGAGTTGATCAGGGGCAAGACGGAGTATATTGAACGAACCCTCCTCAGCCTCAAGCAAGAAGGCGAGATTATGATGAAAGACAAGGAGATTGACCTGTAATACGGGTATTACGCTGTGGTTAGATCGATGTTGCTTCTTCTGTGTCTATGCAGAAAGATGGCGGAGACGTGTCTTGGGACCAGACCGAGAAAATGCGTCGGCTGCTATCATCTGTTCATTCCCTTGTCCTTGCTCTCTTCTCCTGCTTTCTCTATCTAAACTCCCCTAATGACGATATATGACCAAGTAACTAAAAATGCCGGCCAGCAAAAGACTAGAGGGTGGCATTACATCTTTTTTTTATTTTTTTATTATTATTTGGGGAGAACATCATTTAGCACTATGGTAGCTATGTCGGCGCAGGTACCACGGGCCTGCAAGGGGTATCTGGCACGCATCGGAGCATGTCGGCCGGCCTTGTTACTTTGAATGGCTACCTACCCTGACACTTTCGGCAGGGGAAAATAAGAAAAAATTGAGCCAGAGATGAAACAAGGAAACGAACCATTCATTCATAACAAGCGGCATCTTATTACTGCCTCCATCACAGCACAATCGACTCCTTGACCCGCCTGTCTTTATCCACCACCAACCTGAGCTGAAAGCCCGGGCGGCCAGGGAGCAGGACGCCGGCCCTGACGCCGTCGGAGAAGAGCTCGTAGGCCGGGTAGTAGGCGTCGACGAAGCGCACCACCTGGTCGTCAGACATGCCAGCACTGGCACCGACACCGCCACTACCGCCTCTCTCCCTGCGCAGCTGCGCCTCCTGCTCGAGGCGCCAGCCGTAGACGCAATTCAGGTCCTCTGCGTCGACGTGCACGAACGCGTCGAGAAGGTCCGTGACGGCCGCGTCGTAGCGGCGCAGGTTCGCATTGACGAGCTGCAGGTGCTCGAGCTTGTGCATGTGCAGCGTCCGGCTCCTTCCGTCGCGCCACCGGGCCTCGACCTCGGCTTCCGGCAGGGCCCGGAAGCCGACGCACCAGCCCTCGATGACGACGACTTGGATTGTCGAGTCGGGCGACGAAGGGCCGTCGTCGTTGTTGACGGTGCGCCACTGCGACTCGGGCACGCGGTCGCCGAGCCCGTTGAAAGCCGCCTTGTCGTACTGCGGGACTTTGGTCGGGAGGCCTTGGCGGATGGCGGCGAAGAAGGTGGTGAGGAGGTCGATGTCGTGCGTGCCTTTTTTGCAGCGTGTTAGATACAATTTTGTGCTTATCCAGGTGGTATTTAACTCCACCAGCTTTGGTTGAACAACACTCGCTCCTTCTTCCTCAGCCACAACATTCACTTCCCCGCCTGGCTACATCCAAGACAACTACCTACGTACCCGGCTCTCCCCTGTACTGCACTAGCGAGTTGTCCGGGTGCGCCTCGGCCAGAGCCAGCTGCGCCGAGTGCGTCAGGTAAAAGTCGTCTATGCTGACGACCAGTGTCCGGAGCATCTCGCGCTGCTGCAGCGTCTCGGCCAGCGCCCGCACCAGAGTCGTCTTGCCCACGCCCTGCACGCCGTTGAGCCCGATGATGAAGGGCCGTTTAGGCACTCCGGCGCCGTCCTCCTGCAGCTTCTCCTGCTCCTTGCGCCAGGCCGCCAGGCGGTCCAGGATGAACGGGATGCATATGGGGGACTTGTCGTCCACTATGCGGGACTGCAGGGGCGCGTCTGGCGTGGCTGACGATATGACGGCCGACATTATTTTTAGGTGGTGCTGATTTGCGACTTTTTTTTTTTGTTTCCTGGGCTGGGGCCTTCGGCTTCGGCGGCGGCGGCGGCATTGCAGATTGTTTCTACATAGTCCCGAGGCCGATTGCCCGTCCCAGCAACCCGGCGCTGACGGCATGTGTGGGGTCAGCGCCTTCCGCTTTCTGGTCTGGTTTCAATTGCATCAATGGCGCTCGTCTGCAGCTCGGAATCCAATCGGCCCCCAGGGTCGGGCGCATGTTCCCGAGTGACGTATGCGAGCGCCAGTGCAGCAGCTCAGTTTGGGGTAAAAAGATGGCAAGCGAGAAGCATAGGGGAAATTACATGTAAACCTTTATACGGGAGATTGATTTTCCCGCACACCGTTCCATTCAGGTTGGCGATGGCAAATATCACCGGCATAAAACGCAAAGGGCACGTTTTTGCTTTGTCTGTGTTGCTGGTCTCATGACCCTGGCCGTGCAACTTCCAGTCTTCCCGTCAACGCGCGAGCTCACTTCAGACTTCAGCCAGCTCTTTGCCTCAGCAACTGGAATTCGATCAGTCGCGGCTGGCATGTGAATTCCTAGCTCTGCGCCGGCTGCTTCCTCAGCCCCCATCCAGGATTGGCTAGCGCCCCACCTCTGCTCGGTGCTGGAACCTGTGGGGCGATCGTTGGGGCGGCTGGTTCCAGTCTGGGGAAGCCTCGGCTTAACGCAGTCTCCGCCCCGATTTGCCGAAGCCAAGTGCCTGTCACCTGCGCTTCCA
Source organism: Magnaporthiopsis incrustans (assembly GCA_003049425.1). NCBI lineage: Eukaryota > Fungi > Ascomycota > Sordariomycetes > Magnaporthales > Magnaporthaceae > Magnaporthiopsis > Magnaporthiopsis incrustans. Next base: position 62,251 of record PYSR01000055.1, read on the forward strand.
CGTCGAGCTGTCGAATACAATATTACATAGGACTCGGCAGCGCGCTTCTCTCGATTCCTTCACAAGCTTCATCCTTTCCCTCCAAGCCCGAGATCTTTATAAGCCCAACACTGCCCACCGCCATTCAGGTTCGGGTCCTGAAAACACACCCTAATTCATCAATTCGAGCTCTCGCGAAGATACCCCGGCCACGCCTTCTTTCCTCACCACACCACAAGTCGCCGCCGCGCGGGAAAACACACATACACAATGGCTGAAGAGCTGCGCTTTGACGGCCAGGTTGTCGTCGTCACCGGCGCCGGCGGTGGTCTGGGCAAGGCCTACGCGACCTTCTTTGGAAGCAGGGGAGCCAGCGTTGTCGTCAACGACCTCGGCGGCTCGTTCAAGGGCGAGGGCAACTCGACAAGGGTGAGTGGGCGGTCTTGCCCTCCTGTGGAATAGAGCACGACCACGGCAATGCTAACCGCAAGCTTAACCGCGCTCCCTGCAGGCTGCCGATATTGTTGTGAACGAGATCAAGGCCGCGGGCGGCAAGGCTGTCGCAAACTACAACTCGGTCGAGGATGGCGACAAGATCATCGAGACGGCCATCAAGTCCTTCGGCCGCATCGACGTGCTGATCAACAACGCCGGCATCCTGCGCGACATCAGCTTCAAGAACATGAAGGATGCCGACTGGGATCTGATCTTCAAGGTCCACGTCAGGGGCTCGTACAAGTGCGCGCGCGCCGCCTGGCCGCACTTCAGGAAACAAAAGTACGGCCGCGTCATCAACACGGCCTCGGCCGCCGGTCTGTTCGGCAACTTCGGCCAGGCCAACTACTCTGCCGCCAAGCTGGCCATGGTCGGCTTCACCGAGACCCTGGCCAAGGAGGGCGTCAAGTACGGCATCCTGGCCAACGTCATCGCCCCCGTCGCCGCCAGCCGCATGACCGAGACCGTCATGCCGCCTGACGTGCTGGAGCTCATGAAGCCCGAGTGGGTCGTGCCCCTGGTCGCCGTACTCACCCACAAGAGCAACACGCAAGAGACGGGCGGCATCTACGAGGTTGGTGGCGGCCATGCCGCCAAGCTGAGGTGGGAGCGCTCGAGCGGCCTGCTGCTCAAGTGTGACGAGAGCTACACCCCCGGTGCCGTCATCAAGGGTTGGGACAAGGTCATCGACTTCTCCAACCCTCAGTACCCCTCGGGCCCCAACGATTTCGTAACCCTGCTCGAGGAGTCGGTCAAGCTGGGTCCCAACGACAAGGGCGAGGATGTCGACTTCAAGGGCCGCGTTGCCCTCGTCACCGGCGGCGGTGCTGGCATCGGCCGAGCCTACTGCCTGGCCTTCGCCAAGGGCGGCGCTTCGGTTGTCGTAAACGACCTGATGAATCCAGACGGCGTCGTCAACGAGATCAAGGCCATGGGCGGCAAGGCCGTGGGTGTCAAGGCGTCTGCCGAGGACGGCGATGCCGTCGTCAAGGCCGCCATCGACGCCTTTGGCCGCATCGACATCGTCATCAACAATGCCGGTATCCTGCGCGACAAGGCCTTCACCAACATGGACGACAGCCTGTGGGACCCCGTCATGAACGTCCATGCCCGCGGCACCTACAAGGTGACCAAGGCCGCCTGGCCGTACTTCCTGAAGCAGAAGTACGGCCGCGTGGTCAACACCACCTCGACGAGCGGTATCTATGGCAACTTCGGCCAGGCCAACTACGCGGCTGCTGTGAGTTCAAAAATCCCTGAATCCGTACTTTGCTTTTGGCAGGATGGCCATTCGATGAGGGAGCAATATGCTTACAATGCCATGCGTCTGACAGAAATGCGCAATCCTTGGTTTCTCCAGGGCTCTCGCGCTCGAGGGTGCCAAGTATAACATCTACGTCAACACCATCGCACCCAACGCCGGCACTGCCATGACCAAGACCATCCTCCCCGAGGAGCTTGTGCAGGCCTTCAAGCCCGAGTACATTGCGCCCCTGGTCCTGGCGCTCTGCAGCGACAAGATCCCCAAGGACCCCACCGGCGGTCTGTACGAGGTCGGCAGCGGCTGGCAGGGTCAGACCAGGTGGCAGCGCAGCGGTGGTGTCGGCTTCCCCGTCGACGTGAAGCTCACCCCCGAGACCGTGGCCAAGAACTTCGCCAAGATCGTCGACTTTGAGGACGGCAGGGCCGACCACCCGGCCAAGACCCAGGACAGCATTGGAAAGATCATGGCGAACATGGAGAATAAGTCTGGCAACAAGGTATGACCGGCGCATTTTTCTGTCTCGGGCTGGGGTTTTTCCATGTTCAAGCATTTCTGTCTTGCATCTGTCCTGGGGTCTCAACGTGTTGCCTTTTTCGACAGCGCTTTTAGGATAGAGTTTGTGAAGACAATTTGAGGGCTTGCCATTGTTGACTCGAGACCAATCTGCTACATAGAACGCTTCGTCCTCGTCCGGCAACCAGCACCTCGAGGCCATTGAGCGGGCCAAGAAGGCTGAGCCCAAGGGCACCGAGTTCCGCTACACGGACCGTGACTCGATCCTGTACAACCTGGGCATTGGTGCCAAGAAGACAGACCTGAAATACGTCTTGTAAGTGTGTCCCTCTTGTCAGCAGCGAGCCGCGGAAGGCAAGGTAAGGCGCAGCGTGCTAACATTGCTTCGCAACCCAGTGAGGGCGCCGAGGAGTTCCAGGTGCTGCCGACGTTTGGCGTGATCCCGCAGTTCGACGCCGAGATGCCCTTCACGTTTGACGAGGTGGTGCCCAACTTCAACCCCATGATGCTGCTGCACGGCGAGCAGTTCCTCGAGATCAAGAAGTACCCGATCCCGACGTCGGGCCGCCTGACGTCGTACGGCCGCCTGCTCGAGGTGGTGGACAAGGGCAACGCCGCCGTGCTCAAGAGCGGCGTCTCGACGGTCAACGCCGAGACGGGCGAGGAGGTCTTTTACAACGAGTCCACCGTCTTCCTGCGCGGCTGCGGCGGCTTCGGCGGGCCCAAGAAGGGTGCCGACAGGGGCGCCGCCACGGCCGCCAACAAGCCGCCCCAGCGCATGCCCGACGTCGTCGTCGAGGAGAAGACGACGGAGGAGCAGGCCTGCGTCTACCGCCTGAGCGGTGACTACAAGTGAGTACAGATGGCAAAACGGACGAACTGGCATCTTTGTGCTGACTCGGACGCTCTCCTTTCAGCCCGCTTCACGTCGACCCCGCGTTCGCCAAGGTCGGCGGCTTCAAGATGCCCATCCTGCACGGCCTGTGCTTCTTCGGTATCGCCGGCAAGGCCGTGTACGAGAAGTTCGGCCCCATCAAGAACATCAAGGTCCGCTTCGCCGGCGTCGTCATGCCCGGCCAGACGCTCGTGACCGAGATGTGGAGGGACGGCAAGAAGATCACGTTCCAGACCAAGGTCAAGGAGACGGGCAAGCTGGCCATTGGCGGTGCCGCGGCCGAGCTTGTCTAGGTAGTCTAGGGGATGGACCACTCTCTCTTCCTTCACCGCCAGCACAGAGTTTGGATAAAAGCACCTTTATTGTCTGTGGTTTGTGGTTGTTGAAGAGCTTGCCATAATCTTTCGTCATCTCACTTCGTGTACTAGTAGCATGTTGATGGATCAATATTAACGTTTTGCCGTATGATTTACAGGATTGGCCGTTTCCGTACTCGCAAATTACCATTTGTGCTATCTCATGTCTCTGATATATTGCGGATGTATCCTGATGTGTGTTTGCTCCACGTATAACCGCCACCACTGCCACCAACAGCTGCTCCTGCGTTCTTTGGTGTATACTAGTGAGAGTGATCCAAAAACGTGAGAACCCAAGAAACAGACTTCCACCCAAGCAAAGGGGAAAAAAAAAAAAAAAAAAAAAAAAAGCGAAGAGTACATAACGCCCACCGATGCTACGGCGTCCATGCGACTCGTCAAAAACAAACAAACAAACAAATAAACAAACAAACAAACCACCCAATCCAGCGCGTTTCGGAACGCTTGGATCCTATCCCAAAGGACGCAACTAAAAGCAGATAGATAGACGTAAGGAGGGACAGACGACGGCTAGCTACGTAGCGAAGCCCCAAGTGCAAAGAGATGTTATGTAACCAAGAAAGCATAAGAAGAAGAAAAAAAGGGATTGATTCATGAGCTCTCATACAAAAAGGGTGTTGACGACGGCATCGCACATCTGAGCCAAGGTCGGACGGCCGGAGCGGAAGAGGCCCGCGAGGCCGAGGCGCCTGTCCCTGGCAACAGCGGCGGCGGCGCCCAGCATGGCGGCGTCGGACCCGGACGCGCCCGCGAGCCCCGCGGCGCCGGCGCCGTCGAGGGTGCTGCCCTCGGCCGCGAGCCACTTGCGCTCGGCCTCGTCCTTTGCGGCGCGCAGGACCTCCTCCGTGTTCTCCGACTCCCAGAGGTTGCAGCGGCTGCACTGGTCGCAGGGGCGGGGGTCGCCCTCGGGGCGGAAGTGGTCGCAAAAGTGGCGGTAGCCGACGTCGGCGCCGCCGCTGTCGTCGCCAATGTCCTTGCGGCAGACGTAGCACATCTTGTAGCCGCACGGGCACGTCAGCTTGTTGCAGCCGGCCGTCTTGACAAAGGATGTGTTGCAGCGCGGGCACACGCGCTTGATGGCCATGCTCATGGCCTGCTCCACCTGCGTGCGCAGCGCCACCAGCGCCGATTCGTGGCACACGTGGATGTCGGCCCAGGCCTTGCCGCACGACAGGCACGACGTGCGCCCGCACGACGGGTGCAGGCACACAAACTTGAGCCCGCGCCGCCGCCGCCGATGCCGCGACACGGCCGCCCGGAGCTCCGACGCGAGCCGGTCGCCGGGCGCCCGCTGCGACGTGACCACCAGGCAGCCGAACGAGAGGAGCAGCAGCGCGGGTAGCAGGAACGGGACGACGCCGATGCAGAGGAGCAGGAACGCCAGGTTGAGGATGCCGTCGGCGCGGAGGCGGAGCTCGGCCTCGCGCGCTGGCAGGTACAGGTCGTCGACCTCGGCGTAGTTGCAGAAAGTGCAGCGGACCAGGGGCAGCCCCGACGCTATCAGCGTGTGCTCGGCGAGCCGCTGGTCGAGCTTGTGAAGGACCTCGGCGCCGTTCTTCTCCTCGAGCATGGCGCGGTGCATCTGATCCACGGGGATGCAGCCGGGGCACTCGTCGGCGTCGACGGCGGGGCACCGCAGCGTTCCCAGCTCTCTGTCGATGCTCCGCTGCCAGCCCTGGCCGAAGACGGCCTCGGAGATGGAATGCTGGACGCAGCGGAAGCAGAGCACGTGGTCGCCCGTGTTGCACGTCGTTATCTCCTCAAAGGTGGCCGTGGTGAAGCAGCACCCGCACTCGTGCGTCGCCCCCGCCTCCTCGGCCTCCTCCATGTTGAGCACGATGGCGAGCACCCGGTCCTTCTCCTCCTGCGCGACTCTCGCTTTGCTCTTGAGCGGGGCGACGAGCTCGGCGTACAGCTCCCTGTCGAGCTCCGGGCTGCCCGTCACCTTGATGGTCGGCAGGAGGGAGCCCTTGCCGGACGACTTCCACACGACGAGCGGGTGGCTCGCGCCCACCTCGGCCGACGTCGGGGACGGCGCCGGCTTCTTGCGGAAGAAGGAGGCCATGGCGAAGCGCCACGACTTGGACGATATCTCGACCAGCGTGTCGCGGGCCTCAAGGTACGAGTAGTTCTGCTCGGCGAGCACGGCGACGATGGTCGACCGCGAGAGGCCTTTGAACTCCTGAAACGCCAGGGCCTTGACGGCCTCCTTGTACGCGGGGCTGCGGAAACGCTCCTTGGTCGGTACCAGGGAGGACCTTCCGCCGGGCTCCGGCTCAGCAGGCGCCATGTGGTCTGGAGCCTTGGGAGCATCCGTCCGCGGCGGCGCCGTCCCCTTGGTCGCTGCGGCATCGGCCACCTTCCAGCGGCCCTTGACCCAGGACACACGATTCTTCAGCAGGGCGTCCGCGACGACGTTGAGGCGGGATTCGGACCCCAGGCTCGTGAGCATCTCGCGGAAGACGTCGACCTGGACATCGGGGAAGACGGCGGCGAGGGCGTCGAGGCAGTTGTTGAGTTCCCGAAGGTCCGGTGGTTCGTCGGGCATGGGCCGCAGCTGGGACTCGTCCGAGATGTGCTCCGGTCCGTGCCCGGGGTGGTGGTCCTGGGACGATGACGGTGGGGCCGAGGGCCCGGCGGAGGACGAGGCGTCGGTGCTGGCGTTGGCGGTTGCCGAGGAGCTCCCGCTCGAGCGCAGCGAGGACAGGCGTGGGCGCGTCAGTTGGCTGGAGACGGCAGCGCCGCCGCTGCGGGACGCGAGGCGATCGGATCTAGACGACGCCAAGAGTCCTGCAAACACCATTTTGGCGGCGGGGCGGGGACGCTTTCATGCTGGGGTTGGTCGAGACGCGGCAGAGAGTGCGGGTCGGCATCCCGCGGTTGGTCTGCTCGGGGAGGAGGGGGGGTGGCTTCTGTGGCTACCTGTGGCTTTCCCTCTGGCTTCCTGGTAGCGCCTGCCTCTCAACAGCGCTGCGCTGTGCGTCGTGCGCAAAAGCCAGCCCAGGGCGATGCGAGAAATGAATCGGTATGAGGTGCTGCGTACCGTCGCGTTGGGCGGGCGTCGTCTGAGCGGGATGGAGCCGCCTAACGGCAAGTGCTATCTGCCCGTGGGGACCTAGCATAGGCCCGGGCTTTGCGTGCTGCGGCGTCCGTCGCTTGCAATGGAATCTTCGGCAGCCGCGAAGCGAACACGCATATCCACCTCGCCAATTGCCAAGTGCCAGCCAGCCAGCCAGCCTGGACCCGCACGCCCACCTAGTTTCTGTGCGGGGTATCGTGACAGACCGGGCGGGGCAGCACCACGAGGCAACAACTCATTCAATCACACGATGAAGGTTCCGTGGGTTTTCTGGTAAGGCCCAACTGTTTAAGGGCACGCCTATCTCGATTTGGAGATGGCCTCTAGGACTAGAGGCAGGTGGTTGAGGTTGACTCGCCCCTCCTTCCACACGCCCTTGGACCCCAGTGCAAACAGAGACTGAAATGGCGGATCCGGTGGGTGGCGAGTGGGCTTCGTGGACCAGCACAGCTTCCGTTGTAAAATCCCGATCTCAATTGACAGCCACTTCTATCCAGGTCTGTCCGTATGTATGTCTGTTTCTTGAGGCGAATGTCTCGTCTCCAGTCGCTTCGCCCAAGACAGCCTGTCCTCTTGTCTCACGGGATTTTTCTCAGGTTCGCATTTTTCGACTTGACGGTGGACAGCTGCTGTCGCACGAAACTCGATAGATCTGGCGAATCGGTTGACACAAACAGAAACTCGAACCAAGATATCTGCAGCCTCCCATCCGTCCTCGTTTTCTGTGGCTTCCCGTTATGTTTGCTGCCTGCCGGGCCGGCTCGACTTTCGGTTGATGTCGAGACGATATCGCGGTGTAAAAAAAAAAAATAAAAAAAAAAAGCCTTCTTTTTTTTTTCCATCTCTTTTTGCCCTCCTTCGTTTTCTTTCCTTGTTTCTCAGCATCAGGCGATTGCTGAGTAGATATGTACCCACCGTTTTCATCCCCTCTTTCTCATCCCGCATGCAAACGGAATAACCGGCCGCAGTCTTGTGCCATCAGACAGTCTGAGGCGTAGCCGACTATCCGACTAAGACGGCCTCACCCAACATGGGTGGCCTCAGACGAAAACAAGCCGGCCAACCGCCACGGAAATTCACATGGTTCCTGGGATCCACACACCCTTCTTGCCGGGGATCAGGGCCCTAGTAGAAATATCACGAGACTGGGCAAAAGCAAAGAAAGGCACAGCAACCAGGAAGCAGCCAGGAGCGCAGGAAATAGGAGGGACGGGGAGTGTGTCTCCGGCACTAGCGAAATGCTTGGCCTTGCTTCTTGCATCCTTTCGGTGTGATTCCGATCGTGCAGACATGGGAATCCAGACCCGGAGCAGGCTGCCAGGCTGCATTCTCACCGAAACGCCAGCCCAGGCGGTGAAGGAGCCGTCGCTTGATTCTGGCCGGTTGCAGCCCGCATAAACCTTGAGTGAATGGACAGGCATCTTGTATGGAACAAGACGGAAACTTGTCATATTCGGCAGACTCAGACGACAGCACCTTCCCTGAAGCAAGCAGGGCAGACGTGTCTAGACGGCACCTGATTCGCGCCCGCTGCGTCCAAGCTTGCATGGAGCCCTTTATTTGAAAGAGGGCGGTGACTGTGTGGCGCGTTGCCCCTCCTCTAGGGCTGGTATGGTGCTGTTTGAGAAGACGGGAAAAGAAACGAGGAAAAAAGTCTGCCACCCACGGGGGTCGCCGACGAGCCAACCAACCACCACCAACACAAAAGAGCCTCGCCTATTTTTTTCTTCTTTCGCGCAACTTGCTCTCGCCATCCTGGACAGCGGAGTCGAGTGAGTGATGAGAGCCGAGCTCGGCGTCATCCATTGTCAGCTGAGAGAACTCAGCGATAATTGCCACCGCCAAAAGTGACCGCTTTTATCAGCGCCCAGCCGCCAGTTTCGTCATGTCCTCGCCGGGGCATATCAAGCGGGCGCTCGAGCGGTTCGTCCTGCCCGCCTGCTGACCGACTCTGCTGCTACTGCTCGAGAAGGCAGAAAAAGAAATTAGGATGGAGATATGTACAGCACACATACGTAGATCCCTGGATGCGGGTCGGTTTGGTGCCACCGCCAGGTACGCGGTGTGCAGTCAACAGACAACATGCTCCACGAGCAATTCCAGTCACGAATGCTGCCCAACCCTCTGGGCCAGCCCTTGGGACATGCATACCGACAGTCCGGACTGGCTGGACGAGCTCTGTATCTCGGCCTGGACGGACGCTAGGGGTTATGTGTCACATCCGGTCTGCTGTGAGCGCTATGTAGCGGTCTGGCCCGAGAGCCACCGCTCGCCCGTTTGCCGGCTGTCTTTCGCCAGTGCCTTAGGCCATGTTCGGTAGCGTATCCAGTTTGGTTTCCACGTTGGTTCCGAGCTGGCAAAAGTGTTGGTGTGACCGGCGTGACCAGAGGGACAGACGAGTGCGACACCGGGGCCCAAGCCCGCTCTTTTCGCCTCGTTCCCGCCGTCCGTCTGATCTCGCTCGTAAGTCTGTAACCCCCCTTTTTCTGCTTCTTCTTCTTGCACTCCCGTCTCGCTTGTGGCCGGATACTGGGCCCGACTGCTTCCATGCTCCCTCTTCGCTGCCTGCCTGCCTGCCTCCCCCCCTGCTCCTCGTCTCGGACACGCAGGGCAACGCATGGTGCCTGGCGTGGCGTTTGCACCAGCCGTCCGTCCTTCTGGAAATCGGTGGGAGGGGGGTGTGGGCCAGCCTGCCTGAGGGCGACGAAAAAGGGCAGCAGCAGCAGACAGGGAAAAAAAAAATTCACAGGAAAAGAAAAGCAAAAAGAAACCGGACCCACCCGGCTGGTGGGGCCGGCTCACCGACTTTCACAGTCGTTCAGTGTAGCGGTTCCCGACTTTCGGTGACGGGCAAAACCCCTGTTGGACAGGCCAGCCAACCATGCCCTAGCGCGTCCCCTGTCGAATGACGAATCGGAGGGAGAGGGAGAAAAGAAAAACGAAAAAGAAAGGAAAACGCGACCGCAGCCCGTCGGTTTTTTTTTTTTTTTTTTTTTTTTTTTTTTTTTTTTTTTTTTTTTTTTTTTTTTTTTTTTTTTTTNTATTCCGGTGGTTATTTTTTTTCTGCTGGCTGGGCACCCACTTCTGCTTCCCTGGTGTGCGTGCAGGGGCAACGTGGAGCGTGGGATGGCCTGTTCCGGCTCTCTGCTTGGGCAAGCTGACCCCTGCCTCCCCCAATCATCGCCTGGCCTTAGAGTTTCCCGCCTTTTTGCAGGCGCTGGCCTGCTCTTAAACCGCACGCCTCCGCCACTCCCAGCGACTTCAAACACCATCATTCGGCTTCAATGTCTTGCTCGCCGGGATGGAATCGCTTCCTGTCGAGCTTCTGCGGCTCATCTACCAGTTCTGCGACCCTGGCGCCGTCCGGGCCCTCCGTCTATGCAGCGGCAAACTGGCGGAGGTGGGCGAGGAGTACCTCGTCGACCCCGTCTTCCGCTCGCTGCCGTGGAGGGACGACGTGAAGCGCCTGCACGCGCTCTCGAGCCATGAGCGCCTCAACGCCGCCATCGAGGCCCTCGTCATCAACTTTGCCCAGATGGACGAGCACAACGGCCGCCACACCTCGTACCTCCAGCACTTTTACCAGGACCCCGAGGAGTGCAGCGCCCTTCTGCACGAGGCCTGGCACCGCTACTACGAGGCCGAGGAGTGCCGCCAGGACGTGCCCGCCTTCTCCAGCCAGGCCGCCCTGGTCCACGAGGCCTTCGCCCGCCTGCCCAACCTCAAGGACCTGCGCGTCACCTTCACCGAGAGCCCCCACGACATCGAGCCCATCCGCCAGGCCTTCCGCCTGCCGGGCTGCCGCAAGATGGACCGCAAGCAGGCCTGTGCCGACCTCAACGTCCTGATATCGGCCGTCTCGACCGCCAACCTCACCTCTCTCGAGATCGACCGCCTGCCGCTGGAGCTGTTCAAGGTCCGCCACAGCCGCCAGCACTGGTTCGAGTGCGCCCCGGCCCTGGCCAACCTCCGGCGGCTCAACATCACGCTCGACTCGTCCGAGGTGCAGATGCCCACCACCAAGTTCCGGGCCATGAACGGGCTCGGCCACTTCCTGCGCTACGCCCACAACGTCGAGCACCTCGGGCTCGGCTTCCACAACTACTCGAGGCCGCGCGAGAAGTACCAGGTCTGGTTCGGCGAGCTGTTCGGCCCGGACTTCGTCTTCGGCCGGCTCACGGACCTCAAGCTCGAGGGCATCGCGTGCGACGAGGAGGATCTGCGGTTGTTCCTGGCCCGCCACGGCCCCACCCTCCGGCGCCTCCGCCTCGGGGGAGACTGGGTCGCCAAGCTCTACGAGCCGGGGCTGGGCGGGATCCACCTGGGCCGCGGCACCTTCCGGTCCTTCTTCACGTCGCTCAGCAGGGGCAGGCTGCTGCCGAACCTGGAGCGCCTGCACCTGCAGGGCGACTTTGAGTGCGGCATGCTGATCAGCCGCGTCCACGAGAAGTACAACTTCCACCCCGTCACCCGCGAGGACTGGGAGGAGATCCCCGAAGAGATTCGCCGCAGCCGCGTCCCGCGCAACACCACCGACGGCCTCGAGTTTGAGCGCTTCGTCCTGCACGGCGGCGACTATCCCGGCACGCACTCGGCCACGCCATCCGGCACCCCGTCGGATAGCCCCGCGGGGACCCCGACCGGCACTCTGACCCCGCCAACCCCGGAGAGTGTTTGATGATGATGAACCTGTCCTTTTCGTCACCAGCATCTCATCGCCTCATCATGCTAGCCATGTGAGATAGTCTACAAGCTCAACGACGCCTATACAACAACACTATACCAACAATCTGCTTTTGCCAACCTGCATAAACCATCCTTGGCGTCTCGTCGGGTCACGCAGACGCCTTGGTACGACTGTTTTCCCTTTCCTGGCGCATTATCTCGGCCGCCACCCACGACAACCAGGAGGTGTACAACGGCGCAAGAAATTGACTTTTTTTTGGGTTCTTCTTTGATCTCCTCACTTTCCTCGTCTCCTATCACTGTCCTCACGTTTCAACGAAGTCACGACCAAGTAAAAACAAACAATAGATTGCATAGGAGCTGTCTCCTCCAGGCTCCAGGCTCCCGCTTCTTTTTTTTCTTCCCCACTGTTATCACATACCATCCCCCTCATCACATCTTTTGAACTGTTCGTTTTCTCTTCTCACCCCTTGATTCCTTTCTTTCCACTAGAATTCATGTTACCGTACCCTAGAGGAGACCTCGCAGATACTGCTCACGCAGGTACAGCAGGCATTGCAATGCATTCATGCTCATCAGATTGAACCAGGGCAATTTTTTTTACATGGGGCGTTTTTTTTTCTTTGTTGCTTCATTTCTTGCTTACGGCTTGGCAACTCAACGACGCAATCGGGGCTGACGTCCTCTGCTCTTATTTGTTTCCCTTGTCTGTTTCGCTTCTTTCTCTCCATCTTTTGTATCTTCTCTCGCACATTGGTCACCAGGTAGCGCAAACAAGCAATAGAGATAATAGATGGGTTCTGCAAAACAGCGTTGCACACACGTGACGTTGGGTGAATGCATGGTGACGGACGCTAGTTGATCAAAACCTGCTCTTGCGGGTGCGAGGGGTAGGTGGGTGGTCGGACTGGCGGGGAGAACGGCACGTCACCGCGCGTCTCCAACGGCTGAATTTGTCCATCTCGGCAGGGTATCGGGCAACTCGGCCCATCGAACACGGGTATCTATCATGTGAAGATGGAAACCCCAGCCGGAAGAGGCTTGCTATACCGGTCGATCCTGTAGCCGGTCGATTTCCATCATGGTGCCCTTTGTCGTCTCCTCTTCTCCATCCTCCAACATCTGTCATCGGAGACAAGTGTCAGCGGGCACAATGAGTGGCCCTCGCCGCCTGCCTCGGGTTTGGCCTTGCCTTGGCCGGAGCCCTGCAAAGGCTATTACAGCCTCACCTTGAGAAGATCAGGTGAACCATCAGTAGGGGACAACCAGACCGGAAATAAGGCTACCGATCGTCGCGTTCTGACTCGCCCGTGTTTCTTGTTTCTTAGCGAACAGTGTTTACCGATTTAGCCGCTCAAGGCCAGGGCCAAAGCCATGGCCGGGAAGACGAAGAAGAAACTCCAAGGCCCAGGGACAGAAGGCAGGACAGCCTCTCGGCCTCGGCCCCATACGCGTGCCACCCTCCACCGCCCGGCTCCCCGTGGCCAACGCGCGGTTTCAGCATCACTGTACAAAATACGACAAGGCTAAAAATGCGTTGGTCGTGTCTCTTTTAGGACAGCTCAACGGAGCCCAGCAGGTAGGGCAGGGCAGGCAAAATCTAGGCTTAGCCCGGCCGGCGGCCTCAAGAAGAACCCATGGGTAACACAGCAAACCCCCCGGGCGATCCCACCATACAGGGACGGGGAGCGGGTTTGTTTTATTTGTGTATGGTGTTGGCTGCCGGTTTGAACCCATTTCGAGCCCTAGTCGTCGACACCGTTTCGTTTCGTTTCATGGGCCCCACGCGTTTTTTTTGGAGGCCGTGGGCGAACGGGTGGCGGAGTCAAATATATCGTCAATTGTATCGGGACCTCTTTTTTGGTTGCCTCGGGGCCGAAAATAAACACGAGGGAGCAAGAGGAGACAAACAACACACGGCAACACTGTAAAGTCTACCTGACACGGCCCCGGTCCTTAATTCGAAACTTATAGGTGGCCAACCGCAGCATTCACGGTAGCAGCACGGGAGGGGCGGATCCACGCCCTCGCTCCTGGCCGGCGATCTTAATTCAAGTCGCAAGGCTGTGCGTGTCTGTGCCGTAGGTTTTGCCGACCAACAAACTGTGCGTGTGGGCGGAAAGAGGGGGCACGAGGCAAACTGCCGTCGTATGTACTATACTATACAGTACATGTCTGCCTCGGCGGAGGGGCGGGTTGTGCCGCGGGCGACCTGGCCAATGGTACTGTAGAACGAGAAACGGCATGCAGAGAATAAATTACATCCCGCCCGAGGTGTGACAGACTGACAGGCAGGCAAACCGCCTCATTCTCCGAACGAACCCTCGGCGGGGCAAAAGGCTGCTGTGACGGCCGTCCGTGGGCGTTTTTGATAGACGAGGATACCGCGGGTTTTGGTGGGATTGCATTCAAAGGGGGCGGAATTCCCATGGATCCAATTCGAGCAGGGATAGGTGGTTGGATGGTTGGATGGGTGGTGGAGCAAACAAACAAACAAGAGCGCATTGCGTCGGAAGCGGAACAAGTGGGTGCCGACAGAGGACCACCCGGCTGTTTGGCTGGAACGGCATGATGGTGTAGGCTACCGGCTGGGGCGAAAAAACAAGACGATGGGGAAAAAAAAAATTGGAAAGGAAAGAAAAGGATTGGTAGTATCAACTTTTCTCCTCGAATAGAATGAAGGGCCAAAACGAGAATGAGGAAGTTACGAGACACGACAGAGACATTTGTGTTTGATTGGACATGTGTAATTCTCTTCCTTTCTGATCTGTCAGGTTTACCTGGGTCAGGGTTCAGGTGCCCGCAACCCGGCTGCAAATCAAAATCAGCTGCGCGTTAAGATTGACACCAGGCCATCCCAAGGACAAGGAGAGATGGCAAACCAGGGTGCCCATCTCGGTACCGATCTCGCACATTGACGTTTTCTCGTCGGTGGTTTTTATTTCGAGTCGACTTTTGGAAAGGGCACCCTACATAGGGTTGCACTCCGCACTCTTGCAGCATGCACCGCAACCTCAGGCCCCTTCCTAATCCCGAAATGTCGTGGGACGGTCGTCCGTCACCACATCCCCGTCATCTTGGCATGGGGTCCCCTGGTGGGGCGGGTTTGCTATTGCGCACGGTGCTTACTTTGGGGGAGATGCGACGGTTTTGAGGATGGAGCCACGGACGGACGGACGGACCTCGATGGCATCAAGGCCCCCCCGCGAATGCCGTGCATTTGGAAACGCCATGGTTTGACGGAGCCGCCAGTTATTTTCTTCGTCCCGAAGCATCCGAGATCTTGGCGTGGTCCGTCAACTCAGAGATCTCTGTCAATCGGAGGTTTAAAGGTTCTCTCGTTGTGGCTGCAGGAAGCCACCGACTAACTGGCTGACTGCCCTTTACAAATTGACAGTGATTAAAAAAACAAAATAAAAACGAAAACAGCTGGACAAACCCTCAGGCGACGGAGGGAGGGGCTCCTGGGCTCCAGAGACACTGGACCCTTCGGAGTCCCCATCTACATGTCTTGCTTTTGGGATGATTAATCTGAGGCAAAAAGCAAACGACGAGGAAAATTGATGAAGCAATTCCGGCGCTAAACAAGCAAAGCGGCTACCCACGGACCCCTCCTTTTTTTTCAGCATCCAAGACCCAGGCGAGCGCTCTCGGACCTGGGGACTAACTAAACCTTCGAGTCGTCTGTCTCCATGGCGCAGCGCAAGGGATAGGTACAAAGAAAGAAAGAGAAAAAAAAGCAAAAAGAAACGAGGGGGAAAACAGGGCAGAGTGCCTGCCACAGCCGTGGGTTCCATGTGGCTGTTGTTGTCAGTGTCATAGGCCGCCACACCGAGCCAGCCAAGTCCAGCCCGCGTCGGAGGGTGGACCCCTCCGGGACGGATCCGGTAGTTGCCAGTTTCCATCAATGGCCAAGTTGAGCAGGCCCTTGCATTGACGGCTCCCGATCAATGTCTCGAAAGCAGCCACGACAGTACTTGCACCTCAACGGCAGTTTGCAGGACCTCATACAAGATATAGAGCATCTCACGTCGTCCGATTGGTTCCTGGGCCACGTCCGGAAGTCTAGCTTCCATTTCCGTGTTTCGGCCGTTCGTCGTCACCGCGACGTTGGCCTGCCTGCCTGCCAGGTACAGGTACACAACGACGAGAGCCTGGCTGTCGTCATGCCACCGGGCTGCGTGTTCGTTTGCCATTTTGCCCATCCGCTGCTGCAAGGTACGGCGGTGCTAGCCTGAACAATGTTATTTGCACGCCGAAGAGTGGTGGCATGCGACAAGGGGTCAGTGAGCCTGCAGCAGTATCGCATCAGCATATGCCCCTATCACGTCTCTGCACGTCAGAAACGTGTGTGGGTTGTGAGCTGGTGTGTGTGTGTGTGTGTGTGTGTGTGTGTGTGTGTGTGTGTGTGTGGGCGTGTCTTGGGCCGGGCAGGCAATATTGGACCATGTCAGACCCGCTCGGCCGGCTTGCTTTTGAATCTCTCCCCATCTTGCTCCCTCACGACCTGCCGCAAAGATCGGCGATACTGAGAGTGCCTCGACGTGCAGACCCCTGGCCTGACAAGCCCCCTGTTGGCTCGAGTACCTATTAATCTAGGGCCCGCTGCCCGTCAGCCTGCGGATTCAGCTTTGTGTTCTTTTTGATCGATTTCATCATTGCTACCATCATTCGTCATCTCCATAGTTGGCGGATTTACCGGACGGATTGCACTATTGACGCCTCCTCGGCCCATAGGGCGGGCAGTCTTGTGCCGACAATTTGATTTTTTATTCTTTATCTTTTTGTCCCAGCCCTTTTGTTTCCCGAGGCCGCCACACACACAACCATCTTTGCCGAATGCCTGCCGCCCCTCGCCAGCCACGGACCCGCCATTCGGTATTAGCTGCGCAAATCTCAGACCTTTTTTCTGCCCTTTTCTGGGTCTGGGCCATGCATATGTGCTGCACCTGGCGGCATATTCCCTACTAAGCACACTGTAACCAGAAGAGGGCGCAATCTGAAAGCAAAAGACAGGAGAGAGAAAAAAAAAAGGGAGAAGAAAGACCGCCGCCTCCCGATCCCGTGGCCCCAGATCACTGGGCGAACCGAGCAGCAGAGAGCGCCGGCCGCCCCCGTGTCGCGTCGTGCGGTGGCACGTTGCAAAAAGAGAGCGGCGTTTGGGGAGCATTCGCCGTTTGGTGACACTGCGTCCGTCCTGGCCCCCGTCTCATCGTCACTGTTACTTCCACTGCCTCGAGGCACACCGTGCGGCACAAAAGCAGGCAGAAAAGCAGCAAAGAAAACGAAGCAGAATTTGGACGGCGAACGAAAAGAGGGCCGCAGCGGGTCGCCCGTGTTCAGACCTGGACTCGGCAGGCCTGACCCTGGCCACCTCCTGCCTCCCCTGCCCCAGCTCTGGGCCCAGCCCACCCTCGCTTTCCCCTGCCTTGCTCCGCTTGCCTTCTCGCCGTGCGTGCCTTCCCCCAAACCTGCATGCATGGGTCGGGCGGATTTTCTGGTCATCGCCCACGTCACCAGGCCTTGCCGGTCCCATCGCTCTTGTCTGATTTTATTTTTCAACCCAGCCAGGCTCGGCCCTGGCTTTCGGCAACCCTGGCGAGAGCCTCTCTGGTCTGCAAACACCCAAAGCGCCAAACCAGCCCGACCGGGCGTGGCCTCTAATAACTCTGTTTTCCTTCTCTCTCTCTCTTTTCCTTTCGCCCAACCCCGAGTCTGCCGGCGGCCGATTCCTTTTTGTTCCCGCCGTCGCCGCACGACCCAGACCCAGTCCCGGCCCTTGCCT
Source organism: Magnaporthiopsis incrustans (assembly GCA_003049425.1). Taxonomy (NCBI): domain Eukaryota; kingdom Fungi; phylum Ascomycota; class Sordariomycetes; order Magnaporthales; family Magnaporthaceae; genus Magnaporthiopsis; species Magnaporthiopsis incrustans. The sequence goes on from PYSR01000055.1 coordinate 79,324, forward strand.
TGGGACTGAGGAACCGAACCGACGAAGGTTCCTAGCACAGCACTGCACTGCGTTTTGAGGTGCTGGGAAGCCAGGCAACAGGAGCGGCCTGCACCACACTTTTTTCACACTCTCCCGCGAGCCCATCGTCCCTCCATCCAATCCCGCTTTCTTTTCCTCGATAGCAACCGCCGTGCCCGCCGCTACCGGCCACCCACCGCTACGCTGCCGTGAAAAGAGAAGAAACAAAATACCGCGTCTGTCCTCGAGGGCGGCAGACACTCTCTACCACAACGAGCCGACACGAGCCCAGACGCTACCATGCAGCGAATGTCGCTGCTGATGCCGTCCTGGGACCGGACCAGGTCCGTCGACGGCAAGGGCAATGGCGGTGCTCTGAGTAGGGTTTTTGGCTGGGCCGACAAGACCGGTGCCAGCCGCCGTTCCACCGTCGCTCCCTCACTCGGAACGGTCTCCGAGACGGGGAAACCGAGCCAACAGCTGGTTCAGCAGTCAAAGTTTGGCCGCGAGGCTTACTGGCCAAGCAGTCTAGAAAAAGAATGCGAGAAGGCCGCTCGCATATTAAAATCTTTTTGCAGTTAGTACCGTCCGCGTTTTTTTTTTTTCTGATCGGGTTTCTGCTTCGCTAGTCCCGTCAATTGGCTCCATCCGGCCATTTTGTTTTTGCCAGTGCGAAGGATGGAAGTGGCTATGGAAGTCAAGATCACGAACTAACCAGAGCTCGAATCTCACCGCCTGCAGCCGACGGCTTCATCTCGTACGAACCACAAGAAGACGAAGAAACACCCACGACGACGACGCCACCAATATCCCCTAGTTCTACAACCCGCGCAAGATCCTCAACACAGACTCAGATAATGAAGAAGATACCGTCCAGGATAGTCCAGAACGCTGTCGGACTGGCCATCTTCTCATGTATGCGGTCGGGGCTGTGGATGTCGGGGTCAGGGGGCTCGGGCATCCTCATCGCCCGCAAAGCCGACGGCACATGGTCTACTCCGTCAGGAATCCTCCTGCACACAGCAGCGCTAGGATTCGTCATCGGCGTCGATATCTACGACTGCGTCTTGGTGATCAACAGCGTCCCGGCCCTGGAAATGTTCACACGGGCCCGCGTCGCCCTGGGCGCCGACGTGCCTCTTACCGTGGGGCCCGTCGCCCCCATGGGCCTGCTCGAAAACGACAGTTCCAAGTGGAGGGATCTCGACAACACGGTTCTGACCTATCTCAAGGCTAGGGGCCAGCACCGGGCCGTAAAGCTGGATGGGTCGCTGGTGACGGAGCGTGGGAACGAGAACGAGAAATTTTACGGCTCCAGTGTCGAGGTGCTCGACGTTCTGGCCGGCAACGTCAGGAAGTCCGTCCCCGAGATAGCACCTCTGTTTGAGGCCATCAAGGCCGCCGAGGGCCGCAGCGACTTCGATATTGCCATCATGCAAGCGCTGGCACGGCAACCGGCCCCTGGCGACGCGACTATCGAGTCCACGGCCGGGACGCCCGTGTCACCCACCAAGTCGACTTTTGGCCTCCCCAGCGCTGACGACCCAGACCCTTTTGGAGTCATCGCGCTGGAGATGGCTGGGCTGGAAATCCGCGAGGCGGGAAACAAGAACCGCCCGGCCAGCAGCCAAATGGACTACTCCCCGAGCCCCACCAGCCCCTTGTTTAGCAACTTCAATCGCCAGAGCGTCGACACCTGCCTCAGCCACAGCAACAGGGGGAGCTACATGTCAAACAGGACCCAGGCCACCACCATGACGGATGCCTTTACGCAGACCGACGTTGGCGAGTCTGCCAGCCCCTCTCCTTGCCTGCCCAACGAGGGCGACGACGACAAGGCCGCTGCCTCGCCAGAGACTGCCCCGGTCGCTCCCGAGCCTGAGGAGATTGACTACACCAAGATCGACCTGAGCCCCCTTGAGGGCCTGAACCGCCGCTCCTTGGACGCCACCCCCGTCATCCCAGCGCCACCGGCTGCTTCTGTCGTGACGGTTGTCTCGCGGAGCCAACCTCCTGCTCCCAAGGCTGAGGAAGTTCCACGAGAGCCTGTCGGTGACGGTTCTGCCGTGCACGATGAGCCCATGTCTGCTCCCGTTTCAGACGACGAGGAAGATCGCGACGGTGACGCCGACGACGAAGATGACGAGGACGATGACGAGGATGAGCCTGTGATCTTCGAGGTCGCCACAGCGGCCCAGCCCACGCGCACTGCCATCATGGCCACCCAGGTCACGCAGGTGATCCAAGCCAAGGGGGCTTTGGTCACCATCCCCAAACGCCTTGCGCCGGCACTGCCGGAGAGGAACCCGGCTCGCCGATCGCGAGCCAGCAGAAGCGACTACAGCGGTGATGTCTCGGCCCTTCAGAGCCCCGCTCGGCTGTCGTTTGATTCTAGCGTGCAGCGCGAAGACCGGAGCCCTAGCCCCACGACCGAGACGCGTTCCGAACAAGGCACGATGGAGACCACGCCAGCTGCCACTCAATCTCACCATCGCACCAGCTCGTCCGTCTACACGGCGGGACCCGAGATGCTGGCTGCGTCCACCACGCCGCTTCCCATGGAGTGCTCTTCGGCCGATGACGACGAGTCTTTCCGCGAGCCCCAGACTCCCAGACTGGGCGATGACATTCGGCCTGAGCGCCACCAAGACACCGACGGAACACAGAACGACATGACACTGAAACCTAATAATTTTAATGCCGCCACCATCGAGGTCGTATAACCGCTGGATGATGGGCCACACACATACGCACGCACACGTACGCCTCGAGGCGTTTTAACGAGACATGATGAATCATACTATACCCTCTTGGCAACACTCTCCTTACCTAGTCAACGCATCATTGCAAAATTACACTCGAGCCCTGCACCTTTTTGCTTTTCTGTTTTTCTTCTTGTCTTTTGTTTCTTGAGGATATTATTGTTATTCGAGAGATACCACGCATTTTGGCATCAGACCAGTCCAGACAGTGCGGTCGATCGGCCTGCCTGTTGGGCAGGATTTTTATCTGTGATAGGGGTGTGCATACCCTGTTTCTTCATATTTTACTCTTCCCCCCTTTTCACATTGCTATCTGATTACACGGCGCGTGCTCTGCGGTCTCCGAAGAGAACAAACGGAAAACGATTTCCAGGGGTTTGGGTACACTGTATACCATGGGGTGGGGGACAATGGTCAGGCCATATCAAGGGGCGCTCTCTGCGGGTTTGGAATACGGAGTCCATTTTTTTTTTTTTTTTTTTTTTTTTTTTTTTTTTTTCTCTCCTTTTTTTTTTTTTTTTTTTCNTTTTCACCTCGTCATTTGCTCATTTCTCTTCCCGCTGGGCAATATGGTTTCCGCAAAGTTTATCGTGTTGTGCCGGCTGTGACAGGGCATCTGCCCCGTCTCCGTTTTTTTTTCCCTTCCAACCATTTTTTATTTTCTAAATTTTTATTTTCTTCGTAATGCTTGGGGACGTATACGAGTACTGCAGCGTTCGTCATGATAAATGGTCGCCTACGAAGAGGGGCGTTTTCTTCTTTATTCTCCTTACACATAGAGCCAGAGCCCTTTTCACGAGGCACTAGACTCGGCCGACGAGTCGTCGTGGTTAATGTGGCAACACATAGGCAGTTTGAGGACGGGGTGAAGATTAACGACGACGCGGGCGTGTCGCGCGGGAGTTGGTGGATAGACGAAGAGTCTACCGAACTCTTAACATGGCCGCTTGCAAAATAATGATATCATCCAGACTGTAGCCAATCTGTTTCCGCTGGTAGCTGTGACTTGGGCGCTCATATGTATAACGGATGTCTGGCTAGCCGTTGACATGGGGCCTGTGTATATTGCCTTGCGTGGTATGAACCCGTGTCTGCTCGGACGCAGACGTGTTTCCCCGGCCTGGCGTCGGGCATCAAGCTCGTGTCAGACACATGACGGCGAAGCCTCGTCTCTTATAATAAGGGTCCGAGGCAAGCCAGGCCACCCTTGCGCAGCTTCCATTTGTTGCCCTTTGGGGTGGACCCGGTGACCCGGTTGGATGGAGGGACGTGCGGATGCATGAATCTAGAGGTACGCTTAGTCGATATCAAAATAGATATTGAACACGGGGGATTGCTACCGGTACGACGGGGGAGATTTTGCCCAAGTTTCTCGCGCGAGATGCATGTCAGCGACGTCGGTTATAAAAACACCACAGATCGGCCGAATCAAGGGTTTCTCTGTACAGTACGTGAGTACTTACATACGCAACGGCATCTCCCTCCCCGATCGGAGGATCGTCGCCTCACTACCGCAGCCTGCTCATGCGTGGGGATGGGGGATGCCACGTGCTGATACGCGTGGCATATCGAAATAACCTCATTCCCAGCGCCTAGTCACAACACCGGCTGGACGAGCAGACAAATTTACTTGGACTGGTGCGAAAAGGATATAATAAAAAGTAAAAATAAAAATAAAGAGCCTGGTTAGTGAAGCCCCGGAATCCAAGCCCGAAATAGGGCGTACCCTACCCGGGCTCGAACCTGGGGCCTCCCCCCGGGAACGGTGCGGGATCCAAATGGCCTAGCCACTGAACCACGCACGTTTCCCGGGAACGGAAGCGGCTGCGTCGAACCGCCTTTATTAGGGGCGGGACGCGTAAAGGTGGTCGTACGTAGAAAAAAAAGAGGCCGCTCTCTAGTAGTCAATCTTGGCTCGACGTGGCCGGGGAGGTGCTGTGAGCCCTGCCGCCTGCCATTTCGCTATCTGTCTGAATACTAGCATGCTGATGCCGTATCGGTCCCGTGATGTGCTACACTAACAAACAATGCGGCCTAGATACTGGCTCTCCGGGGGGCCATGGTCCTGCGGAGCGCCTTCTTGGCCTCCGTCTCCTCAATGAGCGGGAGCATTCCCTCCTCTCTCAGCTTCTGAAGGAACTCGCGGCCGTAGTGGTACCCGACGTGCACGATCTCGTCGAATTTGCCAAAATCCAGCGTGCCGTACTCGTCAATCGGAGGCCGCATGTAGATGCACCCCGGCGTCGTCTTGGCTCGCTCAAGCGCGTCCACGCTCGACACGTACGCAAGGCGCGCCTGGATCTCGGCCAGGGTCGGCGGGTTCGGCGTGTTTGAGAACGGGTTCCAGCGGTTTACAAAGGCCCAGAGGCCCGAGAGCGTGTCGCCGTAGGCTTGCGGCACGTCGTCGTCCAGGGAGCCAACGTCGACGGCGAATATGGTGTCGACTCCGAGCGACTTCATGTGCGATACTGTGAGGTTGTCGATGTATCCTCCGTCCAGCAGCATGCTGCCCTCGTCGCAGAGGGGCGGGAGTAGGCCGGCGAGCGACATGGACGCCCTGACATAGCGCCAGGCATAGCCGCTCGTGTGGATCTCGGCTCGGCTTTTGCTGATGTTTGTAGTGTTGCAGTAGAACTCGAGCCAGAAATCCTCGATCTGTGTTTTCCCAAACGTCTTGTATATGCCTCGGTTGAACTCGTGTCCCGTCGTGTACGAGGCCGAGGGGTACGTCAGGTCCAGAGCAAAGCGCCACATGCTCGACATGCGGCCAGAAAACTTCTTGGCCAGACCGAAGATAGGCACCACGTCCGCATGTCTCGCGTACAGCGCGCCGACAAACGACCCGATCGACGTGCCCCCGATGATGTCGATCGGGATACCGCTCTCCTCCATGGCTCGGATGATGCCGACTTGGGCAATTCCTCGTGCGCCACCACCGCCCAGGACGAGGCCGACAGACTTGCCGCATAGCCGCCTGGCCAGACGGTGGAAGTCTCCCTTGTAGGGCGCGTCGGGGGAGTAGAAGGGGGTGTGTCGGACCTTTCTGGATGTGTACTTCTGGATCTCGGCCTGGATTATCTGGACCCTCTCCTTCAGACTCGGGCCCGTCCGCTTGCTGGGCATAGGCACCGTCTGGCTCTGGAAGGCCATCTGCACGTGGTGATGGCCCCCGTTGATCCACATGCGGTTCTTGAGCCACGCTCGCGTCAGGCCTGGCGAGCTGTACCGCTCGGCATGAAGCAGCACCAGTGTCTTCCTCGCCGTCGACTTCATCCCCAACATGAAACGCTCATACTCGCCAACCTCTGGCGATCCTTCGGCCAGGCCCACAAGCAGGATGCAATCGGCCTGTGTGATGCAGGTCTGGGTCCAGGGAGAGTTGACATTGGTGTCTGCCAGAGTCAACGGGGTCAGTTGCCTTTCCTAGACTCGCAAGTGGTTACGGGCGTATGGGTAGACGGTTGAATCCGGCAAGGGAGGTGTGAGAGATGCCACATCAGGAAAAAATTAGAGTATTTATTGGCCATCAACGGCTGGCGAGCCTTCGGCAATAGATTTTCTCATCATTTGGGCATGGTGGGAAAGACGTGGATGACTGATCTACGATAACGAAGGGGTATGGGATGAACTTGGAAGATCGGGAATAATAACTCACCGGCAACGTAGATGACCAGGCCATACTTCTCTTCCAGGTCGGCTAGATACTGCGACAGCTTCAGATTGCCCATCTTGTTGAAGGCATGCCTGCCCAGATGGTTGAGGATTGCGGACTGGGTGAGCGACATTGCCCCATTGGGTGCGCCGACTTGGGTGAGCGCCGTCATCAGTCTGCTCCCAAACTCTACGACAGGAACGCCGGCAGTAACCGGGAGGATCGCGACCGTGCGCAAGTTGAGGGTTGATGGGCTTTTGTTGAGAGCGGCCTTCATGGCGCCCTCCTTTCCAACCACGCTTGATGGATCATCAACGATGCTCCTCATCCTGGAAGCTATGATCTTGGAGATCTTGATGGTGATGTTGGGGTGCTCTTGCGCGAGGCTGTTGAATAGGGTCCTTGGGAACTTGACTAGCTCTGTGCTCCTGATAGCGTGGAGTGTCCCGGTCCTGGCAGACTCAGTCAGGACCTCGAGTTCTCCGATACTCTCGCCTTGTCCATACTCGGCACGGACATCGACACCGCCGTCTTTGCGATCCCCGACCAGTCGTAGGCGACCGTTGAGGACGATGTGAATGGCTTCGCTCTCCTCACCGCCACGGAATATGACTTCCCCGGCATTGACCTGAAGCCATTCCAAGGCAAAGTCGATGTGCAGGATGAGGCGTGGAAGAAGGTTGGTCAGGCGCTTGGCGATGGTGAGCAGCACGATGGGGTACCGGTCCACAATCCTCTCCAGAGACTGCCTGGACAAGAAACCGACGTAGACGTCCGTTTTTGCCACAACGTCTATGAAGGATCGATGTGATGAGATGGTGCCGACATATCCCGCAAGGTTTCCTGGTTTGACAAGGGCCACGCTCCGACGGTTGCCCTTCCGCCCTCTGAGCCCATCAACGAACTTCATCCGAGAGGCGGACGCGGAGTGATGGGATGTGGACGCCCTCCGACGATCCGATGACGAGCGTCCGGCTGCACTGCTGCGAGCAGGAGATGCGGAAGACGCGTTCCTCGAGACTTGCAGTATGTCCCCAGAGGACTCATCAGAAGTCATGCAGACGTCCAGGAAACCGTCGACGACATAATAGAGCCCAGGATTCCTCTCTCCTTGTTCGACCAGCAAAGAACCCTTGGGGAAGTAGACGATTTCGACCTCATCTCGCATGTCGTGGGCCAAGGCCCGAGTGTTCACGGCCTGGTTAGGCAGACCTGTGCCCCCAGAGGTGATAGAGTCAGCATCGCCATCGGCAGACCCTCCGTAAGGATCTATCAGCCCAAATGCGTTGTGACTCGAAAAAACACGCTGGCGGGTCTGGTCGTAGGACCCCAGCAAGGGCGAGCCCTCATTAGACTCGGAAGTGCCGCTGGTGTTTGTCGTCAGGCCTATGGCCTTGAACATACACTCCAGTATGGACTCGCGGAAGATTCCATCCTCGTCGACCGTCTCGCGCTTGTTCATCGAGATACGGGCATGCCTCTGTGCCACAAATGGATTCGACACCCGCTGGGAGAGTGGGGACACAGTCTCGACCTCTATTGGGACAGAAGGTGTCGAGGCGCTTGGCGCGTCCATATTGGCCGTAGAGGGCCGCCCGCCGTTCCGGGAAAGATGGATGTTGGTCAGCAGATCGGCGCCTGACCCCGACGTGCTCTTGGGGCCCCTTGGCAGCGACACATTGGACTGAGACGTCATGCCGGAAGTGTGCCGCTGCCGGCTGGAGAGTGCCTGGAGTGCGGCCTCCTTTCGGAGGGATGCCGACGCCGAATGGCGCCGGCCACTGGAAGAGTTGTGCAGCGCAATGCCCTTGGTGCAGTCGCCATCGCCCACGCGTTCCCGCTCCTTGACGAACTTCTCCTTGAGCCTATCGAGGGCATCACCTCGCAGAAAATTAGGCAGCTCGCAGGTCGTGTACTCTATCATGCTCTTTTCGATCTGCAGAACATCGCGAGTGAGGCCCAGGTAATTGTAGGCTGTGGCGAGAGTGACCCTCTGAAACCGGGAGAGAATGACATGTACGATGTGGGCCGTATACTTTGGGTATATCCGAATAAGTCTCCTGAAGGCACTAGCCGGGATAATGGCAATCGTTGTGTCCACGGTGGCTCGGGCAATGATGTCGGGATGTGCCGATGTTGTGGCATTCCTCTTGGGCACTGGGCGCTTGGGGCGCGGTTTGGGTGGCGGGTCCAGAGAGATGGGTGGGATGCTAGATGTCGAATGGCCATGCGGCTGCGACTCCTGTTGCGTCCCCTCCGCACCAGACCTAGGAATCTGTGGCGTGCTAGGCACCGAGGTAGGTAGGTCGTGTGGGTTACGGAAGTTGTCGGACAGCCCCAGGCCGGTGTTCTGGTAGAGTCCCGTGGCTGAAGCGGGCTCGGACTCCTCCTCGTTGTGGCGGAGCTTGACGTCCTCGGTGAACAGAGACATGATGGAGAACAAAGACGACATGGGAGCGCCGTTGTGGACCTCGGTCAGCAGCTGGTAGCGCTGCTGACCCGAGTGATACTCTTCTTGCTCATCACTGCTGGACTCGGAGATGGGTGATCCAGCGGTCGGGGCTGGCCGCCTGTCCCCCGACTTGACGAAAATCTGGACCAGGCCGTCGACAACCATGCAAAAGCCCTTCTCCTCCTCGAGATTGAAGGTCTCCCCCGCAATGAGCTTTCGCGTTTGCATGCTCCGGGTAAGCTCATGAAACACCGGGCGCTCCAAGTAACCAAAGATCTTGATGGCGCTGAGAAACTCATCTAGATAGTTGGCGAGCCCCCCTTTGTCCCGCTCAGAGTGGGGGTCCACAAAAAGGTCCAGTTCTGGCTCTTTCCGTTGAGGCTCCGGGGGCAGGCGGGCATACATGTTGAGGTAGCGGTAGCGCACAAACCAGCTCGCCAAGGAGAACGCCCCTCCTATGATGACCATGCTATGGGGCGCCGTAAAGTGTCAGTGGCAGTCCAGTGACATCTGTCGGGCCGAGAAGAGCCAGGGGAGAAAGGGCGGACATACAGCGTCGTTGCATTCATCGTAACGGTTAGGCTGGTGGAGAATATAGTGAAGAGCAGGCTGGGGACCGAGAAGGTGGTGATCCTGAGGGCCCAATACAGTATGGACGACAGCAGTTGAAAGATGAAAAGCGTGATGCTCCCAAACACGCCGAGCCAGGAACCCGACGCCTGCTGTTCCGCAGCCATGGCCGACGCCGACACGAGCTCCGTTGCGTTCTCCATGGTTCCGGCAGGCGGGGCTTTCCAAGGAGCAAGCCTTTAGGTTTTATGATGCAAAAGCCAAGTACGAGCCTCGGAAGAGGAGATCGACACTGCCGGCTCTTTGCTGAACACTGGGACAAGATCACCCGCGACCAGGGATCCGGGCATGTCGCAGCAGACCAGCAGCCCGATCGAAGGCCAACCAGAGCTTGGGATGCCAGCGTCCCGCAAACAGATGGCGTTGGGGCGACAGGGTTCAAGCCTGGTGCCGGCCATGGATTCCGCCCTGTCGCATGTTAGAGAGGTGGCCCGGTGCGCTGCACAGGAGAGCCAGGCGGTCAGGCTATCATGCTCGTCGAGGGTCGTCAGACGAGAGGACGGAGGGTGGGAAAACAAAGCTTAAAAGGGGTTGGAAGGAGCCGTGGAAAGAAGAGTTTTGCGGTCATGGGAGTGGAGCATGCGTTGGAAAAGCTCCGGCGTAAGAAATGGACCCCGAGCCGAGGGCGCCTGTCGTGTCACTGATGGAAGCTCCAGCCCGTGCGTTTGTGATTAGGCGGCGGCCTGACGCCACTGGTGGATTATGCAATTAAACGGAACCGTTTTTCCTCCTGCTTGCCAAGCGCTCGGACGGGCCAGGACCAGCTTCCCCGTCGGCGGTGCTGGACCCCGCGCGCACCAACCCAAGCCTGTGCCGCCAGCGCCCAACGCCGCCACTCACCACCCACTGCGAAAAGGCGACCCCACCATTCAGACTCGACATCAGATCACAAACGTCCGAATCGCTGGGGAAAAAAAATTCTGACAGTGACTCAAAATAGGTTATCTTCACGGCGACGCCAATCCTCCTAATACCGTCGCTCCCCGAAGACGAGGACAAAAACCAGTAGAGCAGCAGGCTTTGCGCGAGCAGTCCGACGAGCATCTGCGACTTTCCCGAACCGATTATTGAATCAGCCCCGGTGCAAAAAGCTTCCGCGACGGCGCAGATCCGACCCGACCTCTCTGTCGACATAATTTTTTTCCTTTCTCGATCTCAGGGCGACAGGCCGGAAACACAGCCAAGATGTCGTTAACAAACTGCCGTTTTTACGAGGAGAAGTACCCAGAGATTGACAGCTTTGTCATGGTCAATGGTAAGTAGCGCATACGTGTAGCAGCGCAGAAATCGCCAGCCCCGCAGTCAGTTCTGTGCAGACACCAGGCGCGAGCCGTGGAGGCTAACATTCAGTGTAGTCAAGCAGGTTCGTTTCGGGTCCTTGGCCCAGTGCTGGCGATATGGTACAACTACAGGCAGCTGACACGGGAAAAAAACATCAAGATTGCCGACATGGGCGCGTACGTCAAACTGCTGGAGTACGACGGCATCGACGGCATGATCCTGCTCTCTGAGCTGTCAAGGCGTCGTATCCGCAGTATCCAGAAGCTTATCCGGGTCGGCCGCAACGAGGTCGTCGTTGTTCTCCGTGTCGACAAGGAGAAGGGTTACATCGACCTGTCGAAGCGCCGTGTGTCGCAGGAGGATATCGTCAAGTGCGAGGAGAGGTACAACAAGAGCAAGATGGTGCACTCCATCATGCGCCACGTTGCCGAGAAGACGCTGGTCCCGATCGAGAGCCTGTATGAGGCCATCGCCTGGCCGCTGAACCGCAAGTACGGCCACTCGATCGACGCTTTCAAACTGTCAATAACGTGAGCTCGTCCCATGATGCCTCCGAGCGTCGGCCCCTTGGAGAAAACGGAACGGCGCCCTGTGGCAATCTACTGACATTAAACGGTCTTTTGCTCGTCAGGAACCCCGAGGTCTGGAACGACATTACCTTCCCCAGCGAGCCTGTCGCGGAGGAGCTCAAGTCATATATCAGCAAGCGGTTGACGCCACAGCCGACCAAGGTGCGAGCGGACGTGGAGGTGACGTGCTTTGGATACGATGGTATCGATGCGATCAAGACGGCCCTGAGGACGGCCGAGTCCCGTAACACGGACGACAATCAAGTCAAGGTCAAGCTGGTGTCGCCGCCTCTCTACGTTCTGACCAGCACGTGCCTGGACAAGAACACGGGTATCACGCGGTTGCAGGAAGCCATCGTGGACATCAGGACCAACATCGAGTCGGCGGGCGGCAAGCTGGTCGTCAAGATGGAGCCCAAGGCCGTTACCGAGTCCGACGATGCGGAGCTCCAGGCCCTCATGGAGAAGCGCGAGAGGGAGAATGCCGAGGTCAGCGGAGACGAGAGTGTCAGCGAAAGCGACGACAATGTCCCCGAGACTCTCTAAGTCGGGAACTGAGTTCAAGGAGTTCTGCTTTCCTTCTTTTCTTTTCCTATTTGCTGCTTGCCGCCCGCCAGCCAAGGCTCCAAAGCGGACATGAGGCAAGGCCACCAGCCTTATGGGAGCGGTGCTTGAAGCACAACCACGATTTCGGCCGGATATATGAGGAACCGTCTGTGGTGTATAGAGAGATAGGGAGGGATAGCCATAGAGATTTCCTTTTCACGTCTTGGGTGTGGGCAAGGACTGCGATGGCGGGCATGCATTCCCGCGCAGCCTCAGGGAACCTCGCAAAAGTGGTTGTTGGTAGAAAGGGAACAGAAAAAAAGCATCTTTGGGATGAAACGAAAAATACGAGGCTAAGGCAATCGAAGCACTGAGAAGTGATGAGACTACAGAACACGTGCGATATTGGGAAATTTAAACAAGGTTCAATTGAGAACTTATGTGGTGGCTCACGTCCGCTGTTGCTCTTTGAACCTTTTCGGAATCTTGGCGTGGGATGTGGACCTTCATGTTGGATTTCACCAGAGGGTGGTGCTGCTTTCCATTCATGCGAATTATCAACCGCGGGTGGTGATCGCCAGCTAGTTCCTACACGCGAACCGCTGACGCCAGGCCTAAACGATAACCTAGAAATGGAATACGCAGCAGCACCACCCATATCATGAGCTCAATAAACACAGACGCAGCAACGTCCTGACCAAGCACGCATCGAGAACTCTCCAGTGGGCCGGGATTGGGATGGCTCTCGGGTCAGCACGGGCGTGGATGAGAAGGTCGGCCTCGAGGATCAGCAGCAACAAGCCATTCGCGCTCGGCCTGCAGACGGCTAGATATCTTGTCCAGTACGGCCTGTGGCTGCCCGTCATCGCCTACGTCAAGGCCAACGTGGCCGACCTGACCTGGATCAATGGCCCGTCCATGTACCCGTTCTTCAACCCGGAGTTCAACCAGACGTTGCGCCAAGACGTATGCTTGAGCGTCAAGTGGGATGTCCAGGACAGGCTCGAGCACGGCATGATTGTCGAGTTCTGGTGAGCTCCTCTTTTTTCCCGTTCGCGAACCAGAGTTTTTGCTCTATTTTTTTTTTTCTTTTCTTTTTGATCCACGGAAAAGTCTAATCGATACTCAGGGCGCCTCATGATCCAAACAAGATCTCGGTCAAAAGAGTGGTCGGTCTGGAGGGCGATATCATCCGCACCCGCAAGGGTTCGTTTGTCCACGTTCCTCAGGGCTATATCTGGGTGGAAGGAGACGGTGGTGCCGGCCTCTCGCGCGACAGCAACGACTACGGGCCGATATCTCGACGGCTCGTCAGGGGTAGGCTCACCCGCATCCTCTATCCATTTCACCGGGCCGGCCGGATCAGATGGGAGGAGCATGAGCAGGCTTCGGTTCATCAACGCGCACAGCGCACGCCGAGGTTTTGGTGAATCGCATGCTCTTTCTTTCCAATACATACTACACACCCACGGCGATACCGACCATGTGGCTATCTTATTCAAGAGATTATGCTGAGTTCACACGACCAATAAATCATTTCCAAATTAAATGTCCATGATTTTCGGAAGCCTTCACCGAGGAATCCTCCCTCCGCGGCTGGCGGAGGCGACAGGGGTTTCTGTGGGATAATGGGCGCGCCCGTCATTACGACGCACGGACCACACAGGAAATTTTTGGACGTCGACACAACCACCTACCCGGTCGTCCCGCTGTCTCGGCCATCGCGGCGGGACAGCTCCTCGTCAAAAGTCCCGAGCCGTCCGCCGGGTGAATATTTCGACCATTCGCTACTGCGGGCTGCTGCGCGTCAAGGCGGCGCCCGCTATACTCTCCTTTTTACTCTGCTTTTTCTGCCGTCAGAGCCGCATACGTCACCGAGGTCCGTCAAACGCTCTTCGCCTCGCACGCGGCTGCGGCGCAAAAAAAAAAAAAGAGCCAGCCCTTCGTCGCCCGGGTTTGGCCTACCATGGACCTGGCGCCTCGACACCCTTCCTGGCGGGAATTTTCGGAAGGAACCAAAAACAGTCTTTTTAAAAACACGATAATATGAGTCCCCACGGAGGGGAGTTCGAGTCCCGGCCGCCATACCTCCATGTGCGTGCCCAATATCTCCCCCTCCCCGTCTCGTCTAGACGAAATCCGACATCCTGACTGACAGCGGCTTCGTTCCCGCAGTGTATGCTGGCCGGCGGCATCGGTGGAACGTTTGGTGACATGTTGATGCACTCGCTAGACACTGTCAAGACTCGACAACAAGGCGACGTGCACGTCCCACCCAAGTACACGTCTTTGGGTTCCTCATACTACACGATTTTAAGGCAGGAGGGCGTTCGACGGGGATTATATGGAGGATGGCTGCCTGCGTTGATGGGATCCTTCCCGGGCACCATGCTGTTTTTCGGAACCTACGAGTACAGCAAGCGGCACATGCTGGACTACGGAGTGCAGCCCCACATCGCCTACCTCATGGGAGGTACGTCGGCGCTCTCTCTCACACGCTCAACTCTGCACCGCACGTCTTTCGGCCGGGACTAACGGTGAACCGCAGGATTCCTCGGCGATGTGGCTGCTTCGATCGTGTATGTGCCCTCCGAGGTTCTGAAGACACGCCTGCAGCTCCAGGGGCGGTACAGGAACCCGTTCTTCCACTCGGGCTACAACTACAGGGGGACATTTGACGCTGCCAGGACAATAGTGCGACAGGAGGGCTTCGCAGCGCTGTTCTACGGCTACAAGGCGACACTATATCGCGATATACCCTTCTCGGCCCTCCAGTTTATGTTCTACGAGCAGGGCCAGGCCTGGGCGCACCAATGGAAGCAGAGCCGCGACATCGGCCCACACCTCGAATTCTTGACCGGGGCGGCGGCCGGCGGCCTCGCAGGCGCAATGACGTGCCCGCTCGACGTCGTCAAGACGAGGTTGCAGACGCAGCTGCATCCCGAATCGCAGGAGGCGACATCGAGCGCGAAACCGGCAAGGCCGGAGCAACACACTACCCAGGCATCAGCCAGCAGCAGTAGCAGCAGCTCACAGCCACAGCGGCGCGGGATCTCGACGTCATCGCCATCGACGCACACCCCGCGGCCCGGTGCTGCCGGCCTCGAGACCTCATCCATCATCACGGGCCTCAAGGTCCTCTACAAGACGGAGGGCATCGGCGGCTGGTTCCGGGGCGTCGGGCCGCGCTTCGTGTGGACGAGCGTCCAGAGCGGATGCATGCTTTTCCTATACCAGACCATACTACGGCAACTAGAGGATATACTACCCTGGGAGCGACCCGAGTTGGCCACATAAATAGGACGGGACGGGGCCCTGCCGCCCACGAGCTTGTCGCGAGATTTGTCTCCTCGCACGACGATTCTTCGCTTGTGTTACTATGACATGTACAAATTCCCCACGAAAATATTGTTTGTTGTTGCTGCCATGGATCGATCTATGGGAGATGGCGTTCCAGGGCTGGATAGAGACGAATAGACAGGGAGGGGGGCAATAGAACATCTTCGCTTTTCATCGACGCCGACTGTCTCCGGGACATTGCGCTGGGTGTCTCTGTCCGCCTGGCTATCTTTGCCGCCTAGAAAACCGTTTACTGACCAATTGGCCCTTATATGCCCCGACCGTGGTCAAATTGTCCACAGCTCACAGCAGCAAACCGGGTGGTTGAATGGATACAACCGTGGTATAAAAATTACCACAGCCTTCTTCCACGGGTGAGGGCCAGGAAACCCCGAGCTCGCTGATTCGAATCCGTCCGTTGACGGCGATTTTAGAGCCATCGAAGTAAAACCCCAAAAAAGAGTGGGGTTTTCGCAACTCGGCTCCCCAAAAAGGGCAGCCGAGCGAGCTTTTTGCCTTTTTTTTCTTTATGTTTTTCTTTCTTCCGTTTACATTTTTAATCTGTCCTGCACTGAATTATCACCAGATGTCTTGCTTGATGTGAATGGCATCGCCAATATCACAATTGGATTTACCCCGCCAGCCCCGGTGGGCTGGTCGTGACGGCGCTGCCAGAGCCCCACAAATGGCACATGTAGGAGCGACAGCCTGCTGGAACCTTGTTGATTTTTGGCATCAGCCCATCAACAATTGCTGCGACATCCATAAAGCCAAGGCGAAAACGAGCCGACCGCGGATCGGCACACAGCACAGAGCCGTGAACAGAAAACGCCCCGCAATCTCTACCTGTCATGGGCCATCGAAATGGCGTTCGGTACAATTGAGCAATGTCGACACCCGTTCCAGTGCCGTCCAAGGCCGCCATACGGGCCCTCCGCGGCCTCGTCCTCGGCACAACCTGTACCCTGGCCTTGGTCACCGAAGACCGTCGCCGCCGGATAAACACCGCCCGCAGAGTCCTCTCCAACGGTGAGCGGCTCAGGTCATCCGCTCAGTACCACTCCAACGCCGCCGCCGACGTAATCAACTCCAAGGAGGAGGAGGCTTTCCTGCTCGAGTCCTGGCCCTTCCCCCGCCGGAACCCTGTCGAGCCCGACCACGGCGGCTCTCGAGCCACCGATACCCCCAGTGCTGGGCCGCTCCAAGAGAGTGGCACGGAAACTGCTCGAGCATCGAAACGGCCTACGTTCGGACGACGCCCGAAGACGGCAATCCCGGAAAAACTGAAGAAGAAGCATGCTATCATTCACAGCAAGAAACGCCGAGAAGCCTCTGAAGTTAGGTGCCTCCACAAGCTTGCCGCCGATATCACCGCGTTTATTGAAACGGGGAGGCCGCAACAGCTTGGGGATGCTACAGCTCTACTGAAACGGACAGTCGAACTACCGGCACCCAAGCACGAGACCGGTCAGGCCGAGCTCCTGGAAGTGACGGCTCGGCTTTCCAAAGCATGCCAGGCCGCAAAGCGGATGGACGACGCCCTGACCGTGTTGCGGACAGTTCTCCGCCTCGGGCCGTTGGACGAGGAGGTCTACTTCGCGCATGAACCACTCCCCATAGTGGAAGACACGCTCGTCCGGGAACGATATGCCCTGACGCCAAGCCGGCGCTACAAGGTCGCCGTGGACCTTTTCACAGCCCGTCTGAATGGGGAGCCGAGCCTGCGGGGACCTGACATGCTCAGAACCGCCCAGAGGCTCATCGAGGCGGGCGTGGATGCTGGCCGCTGCACACTCGTCAATCAGATCCTGTTTGAGCGCGTCAACTGGCACCTCGGGGAGCCCGGCGCGTGCGAGTTCCTCCGCCACGTTTTCCACCGCTTGCACCAGAATTCCATGTTTGAGGCCGTTGTCCGGTTCTTTGTGAGCTGCAGCCAGTACCACCGACATCTGATGGCCGATAGAGACGAATACTATGGCGTTTGCGATCTGGTGGTCAAGTGCGTGTCCGAGGCCAACGGGTACAGAGCAGCCGAAGTGATCGACTGCCTGCGCAAGCACCAGCCGGCCAACGTCAACATGCGGGTGGCCTGGGTGAGCCAGCTTCTCTATATCCACTGGAAGAGGGAGGGCAGATACGGCGAAACGCTAAAGCTGTTTCTCGCCCTTAGAGAAACGGGCATCTCGGACCTGGTCGCGTACCCAGACGGCGTGTACCGAACCATCATCCAGATCGCGCTCGAGGCGGGGGAGGCATCGGCAGCGCAGGACCACTTTGACGACCTCATCAAGCACCACTACGAATCCAAAAACAACGTGCGCATCCTGGGGTTGTTTGCTATAGCCCGGGCCAAAGCGGGCGACTGGGCTGCTGTCGACTCGCTCTTCCGGAGGATGTACCCCGCCGGCAGAGTGGTGTCGACACACGGCACCGACGTGCTCGTGCCGATACTGAAAGAATATCGAGCATGCCACACGATCGGGGAGACGGAAGCCCTGCTCAAGTTCGCCTTGAACGATCTCAAGGTACCGCTGACCAAGTACATGGTCACGCTGATCGCGAACGAGTACGGCGCCGCGCGCGACGTCAAGTCGTTCCTCGCGTGGATCAAGTACTGCAGCGGCGCCAGCTTGGAGGTGGATGCGGCCTTCAGCAATGCTATCCTGACGAGCTGCCGGAACCACTGGAGGTTCTGCTTCGCGGATCTGCTGC
Organism: Magnaporthiopsis incrustans; assembly: GCA_003049425.1. Classification (NCBI taxonomy): domain Eukaryota; kingdom Fungi; phylum Ascomycota; class Sordariomycetes; order Magnaporthales; family Magnaporthaceae; genus Magnaporthiopsis; species Magnaporthiopsis incrustans. The sequence goes on from PYSR01000055.1 coordinate 97,267, forward strand.
GAGTCCACCGGGCACTACGGCGCTTTGGCACGGCCCTCACGGACAGAGTAACGGAGAACATCATGACCGGCGCCGCGCTCTCTTGCCCGGCTTCGTCCAGAAAAGTGTCGCTGGCGCTGGCTCTGCGATCGAGACGGGGGCATCGAAAACCTCTGCCGAGGGGACGCTATGACCCAGCCAACGTGGCGACCTCGATGGCGACCTGGATCGAGGTTGGCAGGCCGGACAAGGCGGTCCGGACATACAAGTTCATGACCGCGTCGGGAATGCCGCACTGTCCCAACTGCCTTCGTCTCTACTCGATCGCCGCGATGAGGCTGAGCACGGACAACCTGAACGAGGTCCTTCACACCCTACAGGGCGTGAAGAAGAAGGGCGTCGACACCAGCGAAGCCATCATTGCGCTCTTCACTGCAGACCTAGAATCGGTCGACCGCAGCATGGGAGGACAACACGTGCGACAACACGCTCGCAATGTGCTCCAAGGCTTAGAGCGGTACGGACTTGGAACGTCCAGCCAGATGCTGAACAAGGCGGCCGCGACATTTATCAAGACGGGCGATCACGAACGGGCCGCCGGCCTCGCGCTGATGGCGGCCGAGGTGCACGGGGAAGCCCCGGGCTACAACGTGACCAACTTCAACCTCCTGCTGGAGATATACTCGACCACGCAGCAGTGGGAGCAACTGTCCAAGCTCGTCGAGGTGGTCACAAACTTTGGCTGGTGGTCGCGGATGGCGGGGAGACACGCCAACCTGCTCAAGCGCGTCAAGTATCTCGTGCGGGTCGAGAGGGACAAGCGGTCCAGCGGCCGCGGCGGGGGCGGCGCAGCCCTGGAGCACCTGGAGTCGGCGCTGCGCAACATCACGCTGCATCGCGATCGGCTCAAGGAGGAGCAGGTGGAGGTGCAGAAGGGCGTGCTCGGCATCATCGCGTCTGCGGCCGAGGACTCCGGGTGCGACGTGCGAGAGCCCGAGAATGGGCAGGCCCAAGCTGAGTGACTGCCAGCGGGATTCAGCTGACGAGCATAAAGCCTTGCCGGCAAACCAGGCAGATTATGCACGACATAATGCCGCCTTGGTCTGAGAGAGCTTTATGTTGGCCAACTCATGGGCGAGACACCAAAAAGCTCGGGAATACCGTGTGGCACGCCCGAGAGAGGGAATCGAGCTTGTAAGATCTAGGCCGCACAGGGCTTTCACAAGCCGTCCACGACATAGACGACGAATTCGCGCCAAGCACTACTCGGGAATATTGGTTCAAAACCTTGCATTAGACGGCGAGCACTGACCTTCGCTGCAGATGTATTTCTTTCGTTTTATATCCAAGCCACCTATGCCGATTTGCTCTGTTTTACCTTGATGCCGATCTGCGAAACAAACATCCCGCAACAGCCCGCACGTGCCTCCCTATCGCACCGTTCTGACAGCTTGCATATAATATACCTTGGGTATCCCGGGAGCCCGAGCTTGGACATTTGCTCCGGTTGCTAGCTGCCGGGCGCCTTTGGGGGCACGTCGACATGTGGTGAGGGGTCGGTGCGGCTGCCGGTGTGAGTAGAGGAAAAATAGACTATGGATCGATGGCATTCTCGGGCCGAGAATGGCAGCGGCATCGATCAAACGCAAACGTTGCAGACGCAGCTGGGAGCCGACAACCGAACAATCGATATTTTTCCCTCTTCTTTTTACTTAATGTGAGATGGAAAAGCAGCATGGGAGAGGCGCGAGTGCTCGCGAATGGACGACAGTTTCTGCGGAGAATGGTGCTGGCGTCACCTGATTATCGCGGAAGGTGTGTGTTCCTGGTACCTGCTTTTTTTTTTTTTTTTTTTTTTTGATGCCCTTGACAGCGGGCGAGCTAGGCTGAGATCGTCCATTAAGCGATCCATCCCCCCTTTTTTTTTCAAGGGAACGATTGGGCATTGGCCCTCTCAAATCACATGCCAATCTAGCCCCTTCCAGCCCGTCAGGGACCCGACGGTTTTTTTTTCCTAGGCAGGCACGGGTGGGTGGGGGCAGCATGCAAAGCTGGGCAGGCGCGTTGCGACGACTTCCTAAGGCAAAGTGCGACCTGTGTGGGTGGACTGTGGACTGAGGGATGGGACGACATGTGACGATGTCGGGGCCTGTTTGGCGGTCAGTGGAAATGACAGAGCCACAATTCCCAAAGAGGCGGACGAGAAAGAGGGCTGGGCGCCGGCAGAATCCGCGTCGTATGGCACGATTTGCGCCTCGAATCGAGGAAACACGCAAACAAACGTACGTCGCCCTCTCGGAGGATTTTTTTTTTGTCTTGGTTTTTTTTTTATCCGGACTTTTTTTCATGGAAGCACGAGTTGCAGCACCTACGGTTTGCGTCTGGGATATAACGGCGGCGACGCTCGTTTGATTCGTGTCAGCGACTTGAATTGGCTTTGTTTTTATTACTATTATTTTGTTTGTTTAAAGTGAAGCATCCCTCCCTCCATCCCCTTTTTGGACCCAGCATTTTTTTCTTCTTTCTGCTCGGATCCATCCATCCCTCCTGCCTTGCTTTGCTTTGCTCCCTCACCAACCTAACAAACCCTGCCACCTTCACTCCTTCGACAGCCAACACGCTCGCTCTCTTGCGCAGAAAGACGCCACCGCCGCCCTCCTCCTCCGACCGCCGCTCCGCCGGTTTCAACAACCCGAGTCCGTCCGTTAACCGGCCCTGCCCGTCGCCCAATGACGACCGTAGTCAAGACCCAGGATCCCCGCCTGGACCGGCGAACCAGACACCATGAGGCCGACGTGGTGGTGGTCGGCGCCGGCGTGTTCGGGTGCGCCATTGCATACGCACTAGCAAACCAGGGGCGCAGCGTGCTGCTGCTCGAGCGGTGGATGCACGAGCCGGACCGCATCGTCGGTGAGCTACTGCAGCCCGGCGGGGTCCAGTCGCTCAAGAAGCTCGGCCTCGGCCACTGCCTCGACGGCATCGACTCGGTCCCCTGCTATGGCTACCACGTCATACACCAGGACGACGAGGTCGCCATCCCCTACCCATACATGGACGACCAGGGCCGCGTCCTGGTCGGCGCCGCCGCCGCCAAGGCCGAGACCGGCCGAGACCACAAGAAGCTGGAGCCGCGGTCCAGGCAGCCCGAGGGCCGCTGCTTCCACCACGGCCGCTTTATCATGAACCTGCGCAAGGCCTGCCTCGGCCACGAGAACATCACGGTCGTCGAGACCGAGGTCACGGCCACGGTCCAGGGCCAGAACTCGACCCAGGTGCTCGGCGTCGAGGCGCGCACCACCGACAGGGCCACGGGCAAGAAGCAGGCCGACTGCTTCTTCGGCCAGCTGACCATCATCGCCGACGGCTACGCCTCCAAGTTCCGCAAGCAGTACATCGGCCGCACGCCCATCGTGCGCTCAAAGTTCTACGCCCTCGAGCTGATCGACTGCCCGCTGCCGCCCCAGGGCTTCGGCCACGTCGTCATCGGGGAGCACTTCCTGGCCCTGCTGTACCAGATCGGCACCCACGAGACGCGCGCCCTGATCGACGTGCCCGAGAACCTGCCGGCCGCCTCGCCCGCCAACGGCGGCGTGCGCGGCTACATCGCCAACGTCGTCATCCCCACGCTGCCCGAGTCGGTGCGCCCGGCCGCCCGGGCCGCCCTGGCCGACGGCAAGATCCCCAAGAGCATGCCCAACAGCTGGCTGCCGCCCACGCCGCAGACGGTGCACGACGGCGTCCTGATCCTGGGCGACGCCATGAACATGCGCCACCCGCTCACGGGCGGCGGCATGACGGTCGCCTTCAATGATGTGCTCATCGTGTCGGAGCTGCTGTCCCCCGCCAACGTGCCCAACCTGGCCGACGGCGCCGCCATCCGCGCCGCCATGCAGACCTTCCACTGGCGCCGCAAGCGCCTGACCTCCATCGTCAACGTCCTGGCCCAGGCCCTCTACAGCCTCTTCTCGGGCGACGACTGGTGCCTGCGCGCCCTGCGCAAGGGCTGCTTCGCCTACTTCCAAAAGGGCATCGTGGACGAGCCCTGCGCCATGCTGGGCGGCCTGCTCCAGAGCCCGTCCACGCTCGCCTACCACTTCTTCAGCGTCGCCTTCCTGGCCCTCTGGCTGCACGCCTGCGAGACCATCGGCTCCCCGCTGGGCCTGTGGAAGCTGCCCATGGTCCTGATCGAGTGCGTGCTCGTCCTGTGGAAGGCGTGCGTCGTCTTTGTGCCTGTCATGTGGACCGAGATGGCCTAGGTTTTTTTTTTTTTTTTTTATTGAAGTCCAGCATTGTGCTTGTGGCTTGTTTTGTTCCCTGGTGTCGTTCGTGCCGGCTCGATACAGAATCAAAGTGGCCGTCATGTCTCGCACGGTCCCCGCTCCGCTCGGCACCATCTGCCGACGAGGTTCCTCGGATTTTATGACTCTACCAATACCCCAAGCCTGGACTCACCTCCGCGTGAGGTCAAGTTACTTTTTTTTTTTCAACCCTACACATATTCTGGCATGTCGAGAGGTGGCACCAAGCAAGAGGGACGGGAAATGATGGTTGGTGCCTGGCTCTTGTATACCTACTTTTAATTTACGGGCTCAACGAATGTATATACCTCGGAGCAGAAGGGGGAGGAGGCGGGCGACAGAAAGAAAAGGTCTAGAGTTAGACTAGAAGTTTAATTTTAATCGCGATGAAGTATGAGCTTGGACTTTGGACGCCTCGAGCCGAATCTGTGTTTCTGGAGGCCTAGAGGTAGCCGCGTATTCAATGGTAGTTAGGTTGGGACGAGGACAAACTCACAAAGGCATCCCCCGTCGTACCGGAACAAGCCATACAACAAAGGGACTGGGCGACGGCCTCGTTGCAGCTGGTGCAGTTGGCCAATCGGGGAGTTGTCGTCCGTGACGTACTCGAGCCCAATCACATGTCTTTGGCGGCAGTTCAGAAGTTGGCAGAGAACACGGGGTCCATGCGAGCCCTGCTGCCGTACTGACTCCGCGGCCGGGCACATATTGGCGTTTGAGTCTGTCCAGAGGCTACCGGCCGAGGCTAGTCGTTCTTGCATGAACTTTCCATGTGGGTAGGTTTGCCGGTCTGCCACCGGATACGCACTTCCAGATAAGAAACTGCCGTCCTTTGTTTGGTTTGTCTGAAATGCCCGCCGTTGAGATCGATAAACGAACCGAATGTGACAGACAACGTCGGACAATATTCTCCGGGGACGACGAAAGCCCATCTAACGGTTTTCTCTGGCCGAGGCATGTGCTACCCTACACATGCATGCCCCGTCTCCGGGCAAGCTTCGGATCCGAGCGCCAAGTGACGGCAAGTGTTCCGTGGCCGTTCGTCTGTGGATGGATCGATCAGTAAACACCCACTTACGCATCGCAAAAAAGAAGCACCCGGACCATCGGCAAACACCCGACTGGGATACCTAGGCACGGCTTGCGTTCGGACGGAGGGACGAACAGAAACGCCAGGGGCTCCCTGGATGCTCTTATAAACAGGGTTGGAAGAAAGGTTCGCTAGGCGTTTCCAAAACCTAAACCTACACAGATAGCGTCACCTACTTGACTAGCACCGGCAGACAGGTGGTGTAAAACAAACCTCAGGCGCAAAACCAGATGCCAGCCGGAAAAATTTTGTCCCTGAAAAAACTGTATTTTCACGGCTGACTTGTGTAGGTATATATAGGTACGCATAGAGATGGAGGCACCGCCAGCCCGACCTCGACCAGAACGCGCCAACGCCCACACACTCGCACACAACCCGCGCACTCGACGCGCACGAACCCGTTGTAGGGGATTAATGATGATACAAAGACATCCTAGATTCCGCCCAGCCCAGCCCGGAAAGAGAAAACTGAAGGAGAGAGAGAGAGATGGGTGCATAAGGAGTATTTGAGAACCAAACGCCGCCTGTGTCAGCAAAATGTGATTTCGCAATAGTCATACCCGGCATTCAGAACGGAGGAATAAAGGGTGCTGGCGCAACCGGCAAGAAAACGGAGACGTTGCCGTCTCCTGGATGAGGATGATAGGAATCCACAGCTTCCGTCCCAAGGTGAACTGCGGTTCCGGCCAGGTCGGGGAAGCAAGCCAAGCTCTGGTTCGGCAGGAGCGGCGGAGGAGAGCTAGACAAGGTGAGGCGAGGGAAGGCAAGAGCACGGCGCTGCCGTCCAGGTGGAGCTGCTGACCGGCCGTTTCACTGCCCGGCGTCGTCCGCAGTGGTCTGTCCCGCGGCGAGCTTCAGCGATGGCGAGATGGATATGGCAATCTTTTTACTCGCCCCGTTTGGGGAATCGCGTCCGCTGCCGCCCAGACCCTTCTTCTTCCGAAGCCCAGTCGAACCGACCGAAGCGGTCGAGTTCATGCTGGCGGAGCTGCTGTTGCGACGCTTGCTGTTTTGCAGCAGCTTCCCGAGTTCGTCTTCCTCGTCCTCCTCTCGCCGTCTCTTTTCGGATATGCGCTCTACTGGTGGAGCGGGCTGACCTGCCGAGTCGCCGGCCGCAGTTTCGTCTTCCTGGACACCGGCCACCATCTCTGATGCCTCCTCTAGGGGTGTGATCATGGCCGGAGTCATCTCCGTATCCAAATTCTCGTCCCCCTCCTCATCCGAGGCATAGTCCACAAGGGGCTTGGGTGGCTGATTTCCGGCGGCAGAGACCTTGAGCTGCGCATCATCATCGTCGTCGTCGTTGGCGTCCCAAAACGCCTCCTCTTCAGGATCGACTGTGATGTGCTCGCCTATACCCCTCATGTTCATGGCTGCCCGTCTCCTTGCCGCCACTAATTCCTCCTCGCCGTTCATCAGGAACGAGTCCATGGCGGCGGAGTAGCCTTGCTGCTGGGCCTGTCCCTGTCCCTGTGCCTGTGCCTGGTCGGCAGGTGCCGGCGCCGGCGCAGGCTTCAAGGCGAAGCCCCGGGTCTGCTCGTAAGCCTGTATGATGGTTCGGAACGGGTTCATGTACGACAGAGCCTGGATCCTATCCGGGAACATGGACATGACATGCTTGGTCAACTCCCTGTAGTCCTCGTTGGCAACTAGATCGAAGATCTCCAGGATGGCGGAGCAGAGCAGGTTGTCCCGAGGCAGCGTCTGCATCAGGACATCCAGTACCGGCGCAAACACGAGGTTATTAGTCAGTTGTTGGTGCCAGAACAAGTCCTTGAGGAGTACGAGCTGGCGGAAGTATCGTAGCGCAACTAGGACAGCTAGGTCAGCAGGGGTAGAAAGGAAGAAGACGAGGGAGAAAAAAAAAAGAGAGAAGCCGGAGTTGCCACATACCGAGCTGCAGATGCTTATTACGGCACGTCATCAATTGCATAAACCGCCGGGTGATCTCGTGGTTCATAACGAACAGCTTGCACCGACTCGGGTGTTGCCGGATATAAAAGCAAAGAATCTCGTTGAGGTAGCCGAAGACGCCGTCGTTGGTCAGGGGGAATTCCAGATCCGTCTTCCCCTGCAGGCAGATTAGCGGCTTGAATAATCGGGGGACAGACTGGTCGTAGAAGTGGTGCAGAAACATCTCCTGCTGGGGATCCGTCTGCGGCGGGCGCCTGGCCACGGCCTCGCCGTTCACCTTATGGACGGCATCGGGCGGCGGCCCCGGGGGGTTCGGGTCGAGCAGCACCTTGAGGGCGTCCGAGATCTGCGACTTGATGCCGAGGTCGACCTCGACAAGCAGCAAGTCGATAAGCGTGTCCGTCAGGGGTGGTTGGCTCTCGCGGAGCTGGCGGTATATCGTCTGACGGATCATCTGCGGGTCGTTGTCTATCATGGACACCAAAATGTCTGTCGCGCCCACCCTCACCGACACGTCCGGATTCCGAAGGCCAAAGTTGATGACCTGGAGCAGGCCGTGGGTCAGGAAGTTGTTGTACAGGGTCTGCCTCGCCGGCGGCTGCAGGTTCTTTGCTATGGCGCAGCACTGCTGGATAAAAAGCACGGCTTCCTTCTGGCGCAGCTGCTCCGCCGTGGGGTCGGTGAAGATGCCAAACAGGTCCTTGAGGAAGTCGGTGTTGCCCTGCAGGTGCTGCACGATGTCCACCTGGTTGAAAAAAATGAGCGAGTTGAGGACGGAGAAGGTGGGGTCGTCCAGGATCCTGGCCAGGACAACGTCTTTGAGATACTGCAGCCGGTACGTTTGGTGGATCTTTCTCCTGACGAGCTCGTCCTGAATCCTGACCACCTCTTTATACCGGCCCTGGTTGCTGAGCCACTGGCGGTGGTTCGCCTTGTGGCTCGGGAAGTCGGGATCGTACTCGAGGGCGCCGACAACACCCATGACGCACTCGTCCGAGACGGCGTGCTCAATGATTCCGGTGTCGTTAAGCAGGAGAATAGACTTCATGATATTGCACATCCGGTGGAGGTCGGCCAAGCTCTCCAGGTCTTCCGCCATCTCCACAAGCGGGACCAGCCGGCCGATGTAGTCCTCCACGATGATGCACTTGGTCAGCGCCTCTCTGCCTGTGGCACTTGAGCTCATGATACGGATCGATTGCTCCAGCTCGGGCAGGCTTGATAGCTCAGGCGGGGGCAGCGAGATCGGGCTCGGGAGCTCGAGAGCAAGGTCGTCGGAGAGGCTGTCCTCTGTTGTGCGGAGAAGGTCGTCAAAGTCAGCATCGCGCACAGCCGCTTATCAAGAGGGAAACAGAAAGACAAGGGCCGGAAAATACCATGCGGGCCCACGGAGCCGCCGGTGAATGACGCCTGGACGCTATGGATGAATTTCCTGTGAGAGTACATCGTGTCAACAACGGTGTCGTCATCTACAGGCCTGATGCCATGCCAACGGGTGATGCGAGGTGTTCGGACCATATCAACAGGCATCCGTCGGCTTCCTGGAAGCTCAAGGCCATGTCAATCCCATTGGTGGGTTCCGTCCACACGATGAGAGTGTCTGTGGGTAAAGGCAGAGCACAACGTTAGCAGAGAAGTCCGCGTGCAGAGCGGCGCAGACGGGCGGAGGGTAGAATGCGCCATACCTTGCTGTTTCTGAAAGCCATCTTCTTTGCAGATGCGGGTCTCCAACAGCACCCGTTCCGGATGATCTTCCGACTCGACTATGACCCTTGGCTCTTTGAGAGCATCACTTTCACTTTCACCTTCTGTGTTCTGTGGCACCCAAGAGACATGCGAGGTCAGCAGGCGCCTGGCGATTATATGCAATGGCTTTCAGAGGCTACGCAGAAGTCGAGTCCAGATTGGGCTCCACTATCCCATAACGCGCGCTATGGGGTCAGAAGGCAGATGTGTGCTGCGACGGGAGTCGCGGGTGATTGCCGTCGGCAGCCTGACGAGCGCGATGTCGCGTTGTCGTTGTGCCGCCGGTCAGCGGGGGTGGAGAGCGCGCGGTGACATACCGGGGTGTACGTGGCGGTGCAGAAACCGGTCCCTCGATCGAACCAGTCATTGTTTCGGAGTTCGTAGACCTTGACGCGCCTTTTATCGGTCGGCGGATGAGGCACGGGTTGTGCCATCATCGGCTGCGCGCTTTCCTCCTCGACGACGACTCCGGGAGCGTCGGCGAGATTGGGGACGAGTTCCAGGTGCTGCTGCAGCGACAGCTCGGCGTCGGGGCGACAGCGGATCAGAGCGACGGTCGCCACTTTGACCAGGGCCGTCGCGCACGCGCGCGCCGGTTGATGCGCCGCGAGCCGATGTGGATTTTTCTTATTTTTTTCGGGTCGTCGAGACGGTCGCGCACGAGGCCGGCGGATGGCGAGGCAAACAGTCGATCGGGCGAGGATGGTTGTTGAGGCGGCCAAAATTCGAGCGGCGGGCGTCGGCACCAGAATTGTGCGCGCGCGCGTTGTTGTACGTGTGTGTTATGTGTGACGTCGTGCAGAAATTGGTGCCTAGGCCTTGCGCACTCCACGCTCCCCGCGGGCCAGCGAAGGTCGAGGGCTCAATCGCAGCGACGCGGAATGCGGAGCGATCAGGGACGGCAGCAGGTGGGCGGCCGGCGTTGGCGGTGGTGGGCGGAAAACGATGCCGAAATGCCAATGCTCGATGCGGGATGGCGGCGGTGATGTGTGGAGGGCTCCAGTTCCAGGCTCGGGTCTCATGTGGCAGGCGGCCCAGGCAGCCAGTGCGAGGTTGCGATATGCGGATCCCGCGCTTTCGCCTCTGCTGCTTGGCTGATCCTCGGGCTGCGGCCAAAAAAAATCCTCACAAATTCCCCATCAAGTGTGGGGGCCTGTTCGGTGCCCAAGGACCCCAACGGCCCAAGCGACCAATGGTAGGCCTCGGAATGGTGCGCACAGACCAAATAGGCTTCCAACGCGACTTCCATCCATGCCGCCTGGTCCGAGCGCCCGCATCGATCGCTTATCAGGACGCGCAGACGGGGACTTTTTTGATCTTCGTCGTGCGAGCTCTTAGGTTGCCGCCGTGTCGCCGCCCGCCTGCCAACCTACCTGGGTCCAGCGGCTTCGATTGGAGAAGGGATGACGCGAATGGCACGAACCGAATTATGTCAAAACTGCCGCGCCGCAAGGCTGAGGGTCCACCCATTTAACTCATTTACACTACCGATATTTACTTGGAAATCAATGACTTTTTTCATGATTTTTTTTCTCCCTCTCTCTGTTAGCCAAACGTACCCCGATCGATCGTTCGTTCTTTTGCACCACACGGGGGCGGTTGACTCTTTCTCGGCTTCGGGCGTCCTGCCACGATCCATCGCACCCATACCACGCCCGCCTAGCTAGTCCCTGTTGCCTGGGCACGTTAGCCTGACCTGAGGCGATCATACGTGACTTCGAGTCGACGTTTTTAAAGATGACCTACCTACCTATCTAGCCCCAGCTACTTGGTTTATCCAAGCCATGGCAAACAGAAGCCCGAACTATCGCGTTTCACGGCACTGCAATCCGGCAGCTTGGAAATATTCCCACATCGACAACGTACACCCGAGTCCCAAAGGCTTGTAGCTGTAACCACGCTGAACCAATTTTCTTCTTCTCCCAAGTTTCCATCTTTCCTCGAGCCATTGCAGTGATACTCTAGAGGTGCCCACGCCTACGACCCCGTGTTTATCATCCCATCACAGGCCGTGGCAACCATCCCGTTCGTGACTTCCAAGCTCGTGCACGTTCTTTTTCCCTTCGCCGAGTACGAGTGTCACTGGAATCATCCGATCCTTCCCGGGAATAGTTTTTTTAGGGTATGTACGCTCTCTCGGGTATGCACTTGTCTTCGCCAAAGGGAGGGCTTGGCGGCGCTGGGCCACATTCCAGGCCACCTGTCTCAGTCCGTGTGCCGGGCCCCACGTGGACGGGCCGAACGACGCATCAGCCATCAAGGCTGGTCTCAGACGCGGTGTGCTCGTGCTGTGGTAGATATCGCGGCCGTCGTGTGCAGTGGGTCTCTTCGGCGCGCGGCGTGGCAGCCGAGCTTCACGTCGTGCCAGTTGTACGCAAGTGCACACGCACATACGCGGCCGAGCAGGCCATATCGGCGGCCGAACTGTCGGTCGAATTCGAGGAGCGGGCCGCCAGAGAGCTGCATGTTTTGAGAAGAACGGCGGTACTGAGCTAGAGATGGTGGTAAGCGTCCTGCCAGCATCACCTGGTGAATGGCGCCGGGCGTGTTATCGGTGGAGCGTTTTATATGCAGGGGAATCGAATGTCCGTCACCGGAGATAAATCACCAACAGAGGACGTGATGGCGGTGAAGCGAAAGCATGGAACGTCTATGATAGCATATCGAAATATGCGCATAGAGATGCGTGGGTTCCTGGAAAAGTCACATGTGCCTGTGCAAGCCGGTCCTGAATGTGTTGTCTGTCGCTCTCGCAGCACAATCTTCCATTTAGGTCTGTCGGCTTGCCTGTATAGAACACGCACCGTAGTTACGGCTGATGGTTCGGATTATTGTTCGACCAGATGCTGGCCGACAGGTGCTTGAGTATAAGCTGACTTCCGACGAAAGGGGAAAAAAAAACCAAAACCGGCGAAACCGAGGCGATCCCAATTTTAGCTTATCGGGAACCGGAAGATACGGGCGGCCTGGGCGGGCTTCTAGAGCCCACAAACCTCGGAACTGCGGGAGCTGGCTTGGAAGCGTGTCGACGTAGCCTTCGGCGTCGGGTAGCCGCATGAAGACTATTGACGCCTGACAACCAAAAGAGCGACGCCAGCAAGCCACCCTGCAGTGGTTTTCCAGCGCGCTGCCAAACCTGGAGGGTGGTGAACACACGCCCCAGCCCGGGGCTCGCAAAATCGCCGGCAGCTTTGCTGGCACATCCGCTCCCTGACAGGGCTCTGCGGGGTCCTGGCGCCTGGCCCAGCTCTGCCCAAGCGCATCCATGTTGCTATCTTCTCGTTCACGAGCCAAATTCGTCATACAGCTATTGATGTACATGGGTCCTGACCCATGGAAATTGGACTTTTTTTTCTGCGATAGTCTTGTTTACGCACGTACTCTGCAGTGAGACTTACGTGCGTGATAATGCAGGACGCGGTGCAATAAGATAAGGAAAAGGGATGGCGTTCCTGGGAGGATGATCAGAGCATGGATAAACAGGCTTGGTCGGTTGCCAGGCGTTCTGCCGCTGAACCAGGTTACAAACGCCAAAGTTATGTGGCAACAACCGGGGTTTTAATTGCAGCCTCAATGGTTGACCCCGGGTGTCCGCGGAGAGTAGTTGGTGGGAAACATGCAAGTCGGAGAAGAGGAACAAAAATGACGCCGTATGTATGGAACATGTCTGAGTCTCGAGGCCACAGGACCGACCCCAAACGTGGGGGTCTGGGGGCGGAGGCGGTGTCTGCGAAGCAGACCAGGCCAAGCAGACGCAGAAGAGCGCCCGTGTCTGGAAGCTGTTGGTACGAGCAATCGCAATCAATCGACCCAAGGTAACATCCGATGGATGGGTACCACGATACCACCATGGACCGGCTTTGTGTGTGGTTACTCGAAAGACAGGTGTGGGATCCGGGATGGGGCCATGGCGGCGACCAAAACAGGCCTCTGACGGGCCTTTGCGGCAGTAGTTCGGGTCCGCAGATGTGACGTCCTCGTCTTGTCCTCTTTGGGGAGGGTGGGACTACCGCACTCGGCGTGCTCGCCGCCGCCGTGGTATCCAATGTGCGACGGGATATCTGCACTGGCTCGGAGTCCTTATCAGGCCGAGGCCATACCAAGGCGGTGTCGCGTCCCAGGAGGCGCCCACTAGAGACAAGGCGCAAGCCTATCGTCTCGCCTGTTCCTGCCGGCGGGCAGCGTCAAGTGCTTGTGCGGCGGCCCTCGAACGGAGTGAAGGCGGGCGGCCCAGGGGAGTTGAGGCGGGTGGGTGGGTGGAATACGAGGACCACCTGCGTCAGGACGAGCGCGCCCCACAGCCGAGGGTTACCGCCGCGCCAGTCTGAGCCAAGAGTCAGTGCTCTGCAGTCGCCGTGCTGCAGTGAGCGACAGGCGGGGCGGCAGAGCCCTGTTTTGGCCAAACAAATCCAGGGAAGGTCCAGGGACGAGAAGGGAAATAAGAAAATGAAGGCAGACTATTGACCGATAACCTGGCACCTAAAGAAAAAGAAAAGAAGAACAAGAAGGAAGACCCTTGCCTATGGATCTGCCTACCCGAATGCTGCCAGGCGCACCTGTTCCGCAAGCGTGCCAGATCGTCGCCCGGCACTCGTGTGCCCTGCCAATGCTGATCCCGTGAGCCTGGCACGCCACGAGAGATCGTCGGCCTGCAGGGATAGGTCTATGGGCCGTCGAGATGTCTTGGAAGAAGCACAGGAGGGTGTGGCTTGGATCAGCAAAAGGTCAAACCTAGGCAGATACCGACTGGCTGAAAGAGGCTGGCTGCCGGCCTGCTATCTTTCATGATTGCCATGGGCACCTGCCAGCACGACGGGGCCCTAGCGAGGGTATCGGGACGTTGTTGCAGACGTGGCGCCCGCTCCCTGCCTGTCGTTATCTTCGTGTCCCAATGGGCCCTGCGGCTGAGGGGAGCTGGAGGGGCGTGTGTGGGATGAGAGGAGGACACGACGGCTGTCCAGGGCCAGGTCTAGGGAGCCAGACGGCGGCCCTGTAACGGTACGCGCGTGGCTGTCGCCGTCGACGTGGTGGAAAAAGCCAGCCCAATGATGTTCGCAGGAGATCTGCGCCCATCGGCCCGCTGCCAACTTCAAAAGGCCAACCCATCCCCTCTTCCCGAGACAGCAAAAATCTCCCCTTTCTTGTCTTGTCCTTGTCCAACCAGAACCAGTCGGAACCGCGGCGGCCTCGGTGCATCCTGCCATACCGACACACTGCAGAAACCCGCTCGCTGCCCTACCAGGAACCTGGTGGGTCAAGGAAGAGCTTACACACACCCTTGCCTACACGAGCCACGGAAGCCTACTCGTCGCCGCCAGCCAACAGCACGTCTGACTGCAGGCACCAGCGACACCAGCGCATGCGAGCTCTCCGTCCTTGGCACATTTACAACAGCCGCTGCGCTCCCGGGTTCCCGCTGTCACTCAGCCCGGTCAAAATCCTGCGAGCCCGGATTGGAAATATTAAGCACTGCTCGCCGCATTTTCTATATCAGTCGTGGCCGCCTACCGCCGCCCACCGCCGCCCAGGGGTTCCTTGACCTCGCCTTATCAACACGCTAGCCGGCCCACTAGAACTAGCCCGGACGCGAAATTTTCTCTTCAGCTCCCCGAGGCACCAAGAAAGTCTTAGACGCAAACGGCTCTCCCTCCGCGGCTTCACTTTAGGGCGCCTCGTCTCGATCCCGTCCTTCTTTCTTCCTGTTCCTGGAACCAACACCGCGCTATCCAAAAACCGCAAATTAGCCGTGCTAGGCCCACCACGGAAACTCGTGAGAACGAGGAGCGCTCGGCCGTTTTTGCTGGGTGTTGGGGCTGCTGTGGTGGCATCCATCCCATCCCCAAAAAGGAGCCACCCCCTCCCTCCTGGCCTGTGGGCGAATACAACCTCGCCCTTGGCCCTGGCTGCGGGCCCTTGCTGCGCGATCCAGGATCCAGCCTAGGCTGGGCACTTGACAAGCCTGTCACACCCCCCTCTCGTTTGCAAACTCGGCAGCACAGCCCGAGTTCCAATACCAGCAGACGAATTGTGCAGAGCCTAGCTGTGCCCCCGACCTTCAGCTGCTGGCCCGTTCCCCGCAATTTCTTTCCCATTGATTGATATATCACCACCCCGACGCCGCCTGCCTGCTCGTCGCCCTTCCGGCTCCACTCTTTCTTTTTGCCAGCCAACCTATATCAGTCTGCCCCCGTCCGCCGTCCTCCACCACCCACCTCCTCCCGCTTTCGTCGTCTCGCTGCCGTCGCAATCCTTCTGCTGTGCCTGGCAAACAAGCACAAGGACGACACGACAATGTCGGTCTTTGGTTTGATAAAAAAGGGCCGCCAGGCCGCCAAGGAGCACAAGGCCAGCGTCGCCGAGAAGCAGAAGGCCGAGGCGGAGAAGCCGACGTACAGGCATGTGCCCACCCACGCCGCCGTCGACGCCCTGGCCAGCGCGCCGTCGGGCTGGAGGCACGAGGACCAGCCGCGCATCCTCGAGCAGAACCGCAGGCGCAGCGCCATGGCGCTGAGCGGCCACGGCTCGATGGGCACCCCGCTCGGCCAGAACCCGGTGCACGCGGGCATGCCGCGGGTCAACAGCGCGCTCTCGCACGTCTCGTACCCGTCGCAGAACGCGAACCCCATGGTGGCCCTCCCGAGGACGTACAGCTACCACGGCGGCATCAGCACCCCCTGGGGCGAGCGGCCCACCGAGGTCGTGTACTCGCAGCCCGACATCCACCAGGGCGTCATGACGGCAACGCCGCGGGCCGCCGTCGGAAAGGGCAAGGCCGTCGAGAGGCCGCCCGCGGCGGCTGCTGGCAGCCGGGCGTCCAGCAAAGGTTCATCGCGCCCATCATCAACGGCGTCTTCACCCCATAGGACAGGCTTGTTAACAAGCAACTCACAGCACCGTCACCTGTCGGCAGCTCCGGCGACTCTGCAAGCTCCCAAGACGAACTCGAACTGAGGCCGAGCCGCCAGCACAGGCCCACAGGCAGCACGGCGTCGCAGACCTCTGAGGACGCCAGGGCCGCCGGCCCGGTTCACCGATACCACCCCAGCCAAAGGCCCAGGAGGCCGTCAGACCCCGCGCCGCCGCCCGTGCTGCCGGCGGACCGCCACCACTCCTTTTCGACACCCGCCGACCGGTACCCGCCGACATCCATGGACCGATACTTCCAGCCCCGAACCGCCAACTACAGGCCTCCCGTGCCACGACCGGGCAACGTGGCCGTCACCGCCGCCGCGGGCGCTCCCCCGGTGCCGTCTCTACCGCTTATGAACTTCGGCCCGTCGATGGCGGCCGCTTCCTCGTCCACGCCATCGTCCGCCTCGGCGGCACCCTCGTCCGCTACCGCCTCGGTCAGGAGCTCCAGGGCCGGGTCCTCCAACAGCCCCTCGTCGTCGGCCGCCCGCCCCGAGTCCCCGGTTTCTCCCGTGTCTCTGGCCGCTCCCACATCGCCCGTGTCTCCCATGACGGCCGCCTCTGCATCCCGCCCACCCACCGGTGCGACGACCGCTTCCCCCGCCGAGACCAAGTTCGATTTCAACTTTTCCAACACATTTGTCCCTTCCGGGCTGACCGGCCCGACGAGGGTCCCTCCCGAGGCCGCAATAACCCCCGCGCCGGCCGCCAGGGTTTTCCACCTCAAGCAGGCGTCGCGGGCATCCCTGCAGCCAAGCAGGAGATTCGACTACGAGCCAGCCGCCTTGACTCCCGAGCCGGCTCGGCCAATGCCGATCCCCGCGTCTTCCCCGACCTCGGGCCAGAGCATGTCCAGGCCACCCGTCGTGCCCAGCCAACTGCCCATCGACTTTGATGAGCGCACCCTTTCCTCCACCACCACCAGGGATACGGGTGCCGAGGCGCCGACCGCCCCGAGGCATACCAAGGGAAAGCTGAGCAAGTCGGCACAAGGCCCGAAACCGGCCAAGAAGAGCCGCTGGTCGTTCCTGGGCAAGCCCGCACCGGTTCCAAGCTAATGCCTACAGGGGAAAAAAAAACAGAGAAAGAAAAAAATAATTACAAAAAAAAAAAGAAAGCGCGGGTTTTCCTATGTCTAATCGAAATGCATCCACGGAATCCTCTCTCCTTGCGTCTCCTTGCGTCTCCTTGGGACCGACACAATAGCGGTGTCCGTCTTCAAATCGCACATTATTCATTCACAACTTGGCGCACGGGGTTTTGCTTCACTTCGGCGATAATTCCTTGGTCAAACACGGCGGCATAGCGGGCCTCCCGTTTTTTTTTCCTTTCCTTGTTTTCTTTTGTCTGGTTGAGTCATTTAGCGGCGGCCTGGAAATGGACTACCAGGCCTGGAAGGCGTTGAAGCATATGGACCAACTTTTTTGTATTCTTTGATGGACTATAATGGATACACATGGGTAAATATTTGGGTCGTTGGCTAACTAGGATAGATAATTGGATAGTATGGGCACACACATGGCATGTACCTTCTTGGCCTGATCAAGTTTTGTGTAGGCAGTCCCCTCTCCAAGGCTGTGGGGTCCGCCTCCGCGTGAATCGCGCGTCTTGTTCACCAGCAAGAAATCAGGTCGGGGCAGCCCCACGCTCTGAGGGTCCCAATGCAAAGACCTCAGCTAGCGGGGGTTCAGATCCTTCGAGTTGTGCAGAGGCACTCGGAAATTATTGGCGATTCTCTTTCCTGCCTCAACGTGGCTCCTCGATTCGACGACAAGTCGTGCAGCCCAAAGGCCGCTGCGACTAGCGCGGCGTTAGCTCTCAACGCCGCCCACGCACGCTCTGCTGGCGTCGAAAGCCTCACCCTCACATGCAATATCCGGCGGTCGGGGCTTACAGGGGTGGCCGAGGTGGGTATCGGCTGTCGTCGTGCTATTTTTATCTCCATCCATCTTTCAGCACGGGGACGGGATGAACACCCAGCCGGGCGAGCGGCAGGTGCCGTGAAAGATTTCCGAGACATTCTTCTGGACGTCACGTCTCTTTTTCTCGATCATGGTCTCATGCAGCCAGCACACACGCACACACGTAATCTCAATCCACGGCGGCATATGATCAAAGTCGTTAATAAATGCAACCACATTTGCGGAGGATGGCGGACGGCGGTGGCCGAACTGAAGTCTAGACTTCAATATTTGGCTATACTCTTGGCAAGCGAGCTGAAAAAAAAAACGTACGCTCGCCCGCTTCTTTGGCGAGTCGGTTACATTCTCACTCTCTTTAGTGGCGGCGGTGGCAGGGGCCCTGTGCGGGGGGCGTCGGTGGCTCCTCGATTCGTGGAATTTTTGGCTGTGTCTATGGGGTCGTTTGTACGTAGGGCGTGTATTTCTACGCCGCCGCCGTGCCGGAGTCTGCATCTGGCTTGTACAGAGGACGAGAAAGGATGTGCGTGTTCATAAACACAAACAATCGCCGTCTTGAAGCCTAACGTGCCGGCCTGGTGTCGAGCAAGATTCTCATCCGAGGAAACCGATGATGCAGCTCATGGCGAATTGATAATGGGAAAGTTTAGCCAGCGCCACGGCCAGGTTGAACCCTTGCCCTATCGAAGCGTCTCCTTGTGAGACTATCGGGTGCTAACTTGACGCTACCTCTAGGAGCGGGCCGGAAAATAGGGAGAAGAAGCATGAGCTGAATTGGGCCTGGATAAAAACAGTGATCCTTCAAACGGAGGCTCCTGTGGGACGGCAAGCTGTGTTGTGCGTCCACGATAAGAGGGGAGACCCACGGCAACGGCCGTTATTGCGGTTTGCCTCGAACGTTTGCTCGGAACCGCCGGCTAGAGATTGGTTTTCAGGTCCCGAATGACGAGGCGGCAAGCCGACGATGTCAGCTCAGAATGTGGCCATCTTGGCATGCACAGCTTCAATATTAGAGATTTGGCTTGACTTGCCTCTGACACGGAGAATTGACAGGCCATGACCGCATGCTCATGTCGGGACCCAGGAAAGGTGGGTCGTTCCTGCCAAGACGGCCAGGGGAGCTCAAGCCCAATTCAATTAGAGTCGCACGAGCACTTCAACCAGCCAGCCTCGTGCGCGACGTGGGGACCTTGACGGCCGGCCAAGGTTTGATGTTTGGTGTCGTGGCCTCCACAGCTTCTGCCTCCATGTTTCCGTCTTGAGCCTAGCAGAGGAAGCAACACCACCCACCACTCGCTACGCCCTCCCGCGCGCACCCAGCTCCTGCGCGCCATGCACGCCACCTCCATTTCCGAGAACCGATAGACATCCCGAAACCGTAACCTCCCGCCCGCCTGCAAGGGCGACCCGTGCCGTCGTCAATGGCAGGCCCCGGCTCCCTCCTTGAGGGGCTCGTCTGGCCCGCCTTGGACTCGGCCGCCAAGGCCCCGCCGCACCTGATCCTGCTCGCCCTGCTGGCCCTCGTCGCCCCGGGCCTCCTGGCCCTCTACGTCCTCCTGCACCTGGTCGCCCCCAAGCCGCGCGCCCCGCTCGCGTCGGAGAAGACGTACGTGACGTCGACCCCGGACGGCGGCCGCAAGACGGCCCAGCTGCCGTGCTGGTACGATCGCTGGCTCGCCGAGCACCGCCGCGCCGTCTCCTCCCAGTCGGATTTTGTCGACCCGGGCAGCATCGAGCCGGCCGCCGTGGCCGTGACGGTGGTCGTGCCGGCCTACAACGAGGAGGACCGCATCCTGCCGACGCTGCTCGAGATGGTCGAGTACCTCGACGCCAACTTTGGCCGCCACCCGACCCCGACGCCGCCGCCCATCTCGCCTGCCGGCGGCATCCTGAGCCCGCGCACGGCGCATAAGAAGCGCCAGGTGCTGCTCGCCGCCCGGGAGCCCGTGACGTCCGGGTACGAGATCCTGATCGTCAACGACGGCAGCCGCGACCGCACCGTCGAGGTGGCGCTGCAGTTCGCGCGCGAGCACGGCCTCCACGACGTCGTCCGCGTCGTGTCGCTGGAGCGCAACCGTGGCAAGGGCGGCGGCGTCACGCACGGCTTCCGCCACGCCCGCGGCGAGTACGTGCTCTTCGCCGACGCCGACGGCGCCTCGCGCTTCAGCGACCTCGGGAAGCTGATCGAGGGCGTCGAGGACGTGGTCGACGGCTCCGCGCGCGGCGTCGCCATCGGCAGCCGCGGGCATCTGGTCGGGAGCGAGGCCGTGGTTAAGGTCGGTTTTCTCCTGAAGCATGACGTGGGGTTTTGAGATTATCCTTTGCTGACTTTTGTCAACCTCACGTTCTGCAGCGCTCGGCCCTCCGCAACTTCCTCATGAAGTCGTTCCACTTCATCCTCATGATCCTCACCCCCCCGGCCACGTCGCGCATCCGCGACACCCAGTGCGGCTTCAAGCTCTTCAGCCGCGCCTCGCTGCCGCACATCATCCCCTACATGCACTGCGAGGGCTGGATCTTCGACATCGAGATGCTGATGCTGGCCGAGTCGGCCCCCGCCACCCCCGTGCTCGCCAGCGACGGCTCCGTCATCGGCACCAGCCCGGGAATCAAGGTCGCCGAGGTCCCCATCGACTGGCACGAGGTCGACGGCTCCAAGATGAGCCTCATGAAGGACAGCATCAACATGGCCATTGGTCTTGCTGTGCTCCGCGCCAGCTGGATGTTGGGCGTCTACCGGCGTCGTCTGACGTGATCGGTCTTTTTTTTTTTCCCTTGACGTTTCTCTCGTAACGACTAGATACTTGCCTCATTTGCATTGCGCGGTGTGAGTTGCTGGGAAAAAAAGTACTTTGGGGAATCTTGCATGGGCTGGTCGGACCCGGAATCAAGGGTGGTCGAGGGGCGTTACAGAACCAAAGCGAACTAGATATCACATGATGCTCGCCTTTTTTGCTCGAGGCAAGCAGAGTCGTATAGCGGCCGAAATCCACAGCACCGCACCTCTTTATATCGTGATGACAGCGTGGATTGCGTAAAACCTCTATATCTGTCTGTGTGTTTGTCCCGATCCATTCGCGCCATGGTCAACCCAAAGCCCAGCAAACACGCTCTACCGAAACTGCTTCTCCCAGTCGGCATACGCCTGCAGCATGTCTGCGGTGATGAGCTTCCGCTGGCCCGCGATGGCCGTCTCCAAATCGATCATGGATGTTGCCTGGTCCCCGTCATCACTGTCACCTTTTCCGGCCTGCTCTGCTGCCTTCGACGCGTCTAACCGGCGTCGGTACGCCATCCTCCCCGCGGTGCGGCAGGCGCTCACGACCTCGGCGCCCGAGTTGCCCTCGGTCAGGGCGACGAGGCGAGGGATGTCGATGTCCGGGGCCAGCTTGCGGGTCGCGAGGGTGCGGCGCAGGATGGACTCGCGGGCGGCGGCGTCGGGCGGCGGCACGTAGATGATCTCGTCGAAGCGTCCAGGTCGCATGATGGCCGGGTCGAGCGACTGGGGACTGTTGGTGGCGGCCAGGACCAGGACGCCGCGCAGGACCTCGAAGCCGTCCATCTCGTTGAGGAGCGTCGTCAGCACGTTGAGGCCGTTGCTGCCGCCGCCGCCGCCGCCGCCCGACGACGCGTTGGCCCCGCCGCCACCACCGCCAAACCCCTTGCGCGAGCCGGCGATGGAGTCGATCTCGTCGAAAAAGATCATGCTGGGCGCGGCGGCGCGGGCGCGGGCGAAGAGGTCGCGCACCTGGCGCTCCGACTCGCCAACGTACATGTTTAGCAGCTCGGCGCCCTTGACGGCGAAGAAGTTGAGGCCGCACTCGGTCGCCATGGCCTGCGCCGTCATGGTCTTTGAGCAGCCGGGGGGTCCGTAGAGCAGGAAGCCCTTGGGCGGCGTGCCCATGAAGGCCTCGACCTCCTCGCGCGGCCTCGCGAGCATGTCGACGGCGAACTGGAGCTCCCGCTTCACCGTGTCCTGGCCGCTGATGTCGTCCCAGCGCATGGGAGGCGGCTTGAGGTTGACGTCCTGCATGGCCGTGGGGCGGACCTTGAGCAGCGCCGCCTCGAGGACGTCGCGATAGAATGCAGGGTCCCGGGGTGGCGATGGTGGTTGCTGCTGCTGCTGGTCCTCGTCCTCTTTTGGCTCTCTGGCAGCCATAGCCCCAGTCACGGCTGCCACGTCGAGTGTAGAACAGGGGTCGGAAAGTCTGGCAATGGCCATCTTTTCGAGCACCAGCTCTGCCACCAAGCAGAGTAGCTTACGGAGATCACGGCCGTTGTATGCGTGCGTACGCTCGCTCAGATCAGACAGCAGTTCTGGGCGCGCGTCTGGGTGGACGAGCGCGCTGGCCAGGGATGAAATGACCGCGTGGCGCCGCTTGGCGTCCAGAGGGGGTAGCAGCACTGCCCGTTCAAGGCGTCCGTTGTGACGGAGGTCTTCGGGGACGCTGGTGATGTAGTCGCGGCAGGCGGCAATAACGACGATGAGCGGAGCCTCCTTGCCGCTGCCTATGTCCGCGCTGACGGCGTCGAGCCCGTCGGCAAGTGCGTTGATGACCGTGAACCGGTTTGCGCGCTCCTTATCGACCAGCTTGTCCAGGTCGTCGATCAGGACGAGGTTGCGCGGCTGTGCGAGACACGCCTTGAAGACGTCGGCGACGGCGGTGCTCTTGTCGGTGGGCCGGATGCGGTGCACTGCACCCCAGCCCGTGGCGGCGATACGGTCTAGGACCATGCTCTTGCCGGTGCCGCTGCCGCCGTGCAGCACCAATCCCGAGGCCCCCAGCGAGGAGCCGTCCCAGCGCAGGCTGCGGCTCCGCAAGAAGCAGTTGAGCTCCCTAACCTGCTCCTCCAAGCCCTCGATCGCGGCGATCTGGAGCCTGGGCGGCGGCCGGAGGGCTGCCGTGACCTCTGCGCTGGCGGTGATGGTGCAGTCGGTCTCGGGGACGACGCGGCAGTCGTTGTGCTCGAGCCCGTTGACGGACCGGACGACAAAGGTCCTCTTCTGTCTCATGAAGGTGACGTCCTTCAGCACCATGCCGGGAAATACGAGGTCGAGCATATCGAGCTCGGCCTTCAAATTAGCCACCCAGGAAGCCATCCACCTCGCCTGGATCGGCGGGACCGAGTCTGCGGGTGTGATGTCCTCGAAGACGACATCCTTGGCGGCTTCGGGGGCAGACTCGGCGGCGACGATGCGGTAGGTGTCGGTGTAATTCAGGCCGGCCGCCTCCTGGAACGAACGAGAGACCTTTGCGACGGCGCGACCGAGGTTGGGGTCGGGTGTCAACCATAGAACAGCCTCCCTCCTCGGCGGGGTGGCGCCATCGCTGGCAGCGCCCTCGGGCACGATCCTCTCGATGTAGCAGAGCCTCCCGTTCTCAACGCTGCCTGTGAGCTCGATCAGGGAGTCCTTGCGGATCTGCACTCGCGAGGCTCCCTTGAGGTTTGCAGGTCCAGATACTGCAACAGCCTTGTCGGCCGTGGCAGGCCTGAACTTGACCTCGATAAATTGCTTGACTGCCATGCCGAGAGCGTGAAGTTATCTCGAGAAAAAGCTTGTAGGCGAGGTAAAATTCTTCAACGGAGCCAATGGGAGATAGGCTGGGATTTTGCGAAGGAGAGTGACTTCAACCAGGATATTTATTCCTCCCCAGCGCCGTCGATTTCCCAAAACCGAGGAGGAAAATGATGCATTGTACAAGAAAAAACCTGCAGATACTTTGAGCTTCTTTTTATCTTTTTCTCTTCTTCTATCCAACTGCCCGTCTAATGCTGATTTTTAGAGGCTGTGTATTGCACCTGGTGAGGGTGTTTGGAAGGAGTTTTCCACCTTTTGGGTGTATCAATAAAATTTCGGTGGGCTCATCACCTTCTGTCGGCCCCCCACTGATGACGCAATGTGGGCTATTTACAGGCTGTCTTCCGGGCGGCCTGAAAATCCAATTCCAGCCTCAGCACGTAAACCAGAAAAAAAAGGAAAAGTGAAGCAAAAGAAATAGGAAAAAGAAAAGGTAATGAATATCACTAGTTTTATCATTTGATCACTTGTCAAACTGTGCAATCTGCTTCTTAAAAGGAGGTTGTTTATTGCTGCGGATGTCCTGAAGAGAAAGCCGGGAAGAGTTCCCCACTTTTGCGCCTTTTGATGATTTTTTTTCTGCTCAGCTCGTCGCTATGGTTTGCAACCGCAAGCACACCCAGCCCAAGTTCGAAAACGAAGCCAAAGGCCGCCTCAAACAGCCCCGGCATGCCGCCTTGACCGCCTCCATGACACGGGGTCGGGCTCTAGTGAGACGCATAGGGAATCCGAGACCGCCGTCCAAGGCTGCTGGCTGGAGTCGCTCCCGAGCCCCCTCGGCGCCGTCTCTATCGACGCCAAGACCCGGGCCGCCGCAGCACACACCCAACCCGTTCGCCAGCCTCATCGCGCCGCAGCAGGACGAGAGAGGACAGCAGCCAGAGCCCCAGACACCTACCGCCGCAGCCGCCCCGCCGCCCGCGTGGCCCGACATCTCAGGCTTTGCCACCGCCGCCGACGCCGACGCCGCCATCCAGGGCTGGTTCCAGCCCACTACGGGATCGGGGGCATGGCTGACGAGGTCGCTGGTGTCCCGTCGCTCGCGCAGGGACAACTTCTCCAAATGGCCCCACGACGGCAACCGCGGGCCCACGCTGCCACCCTGGCTCGAGCTGACGCCGTCTGGCAGCCGAGGATCTGAGCGGCCGCCCCCGCAAACCTCGTCGTCCGCGCCGCGGCCCCGCGCCGCCGAGAAGCCGGCGGCGCTCTACCTCTCGGCCACATCGACGTCGCTGCTGCCCTCCGACTTCTACCGCATGGCGCCCCAGTCGGAACACGTCCACTTCTGGACCACGCGCAACAGCCTCCGCGCCGTCCTGCAGGCCCGCCACCCCATCACCCACCAGCCCCTGGGCCACTACACGCTGATATTCGACTCGGTCGCCGCCGCCGCCGCCTACCTTGACGCCGCCCGCCGCCTGCACCTACGGTCCGCGGAGCCGGGCGTCTTAGGTCTCCCCACCGCCCGCGTGCCCCGCGCCACCCTGCCCTTCCGCGTCCGCAAGGTCGGCCTCGCCGCCCCGTCCTGGGGCAGACGCCAGCTCCCGGGCGGCTCCTCCTCCTCCTCACCATCGGACGACAGGGGACCCTCGGCCACGCCGGGCGGGCACGCACAGGACGACTTCCTGGCCTCGTGGCCCGAGTTCCTAGGCCACGCCTTCGACGTGCGCTCCTTCACCCTCGCCCCGCCCGGCGTCCCGCTGACCATGCGCGTGCGCCCGCTGGACGAGCCGGGGAGCGACAAGAGCGCCGACGGAGACCTCGACTTCGATCTCGACGCCGCCACCCTCTACGGCGACGACGGCTCCGCCAGCTTCGCCCGCTCCTCTCCTTCCAATAACAACAACACCAACAACAAGACTATTCCCGATTCCGACCCCAGCCCGGAGACCTGGACCCGCGCCCCCGGCTTCGAGTGGGGCCGCGCGCTGGGCGGCGAGCTGTCGCGCGCGGTGCGCAACCGCGACTTTGAGGTGACCCAGGTGCTGTGCTCCTTCGACGACGTCGGCGGCGACACGGGCGGCGGCCTGACCCGCCACGGCGTGACCCTGCCCTCGGTCGGCCGCCTGATCGACCTGGACGGCCGCGGCCGGAACCTGACGTGGCGCCTGCGGCCCTCGGACGCCGTCCTCCCCGTCCGCAGCGACGTGGCCGGCAGCCGCCCCGGCGCCCTGGGCGCCGCCGACGTCTCCCTCGAGGACATCGAGGCCGCACTCTCCTCCGGCGTCGACCTCACGGGCGACCTGCTGCGCTACAGCAGCGCCAGGCAGAGGCCCGACGAGGACGAGGAGGACGACGCGGACGCCTTCTTTGGGCCCAAGGACGAGCCTCGGTACAAGCGGTACCTCCTCTCGTTCCAGGACGCTCCCGAGGCGAAGCGCTTCGCCCGCGAGTGGCACAAGCGGAAGGTGCTCGTCAAGGGCGAGGTCTGGCGGGTCAATGCTACCGCTCTCTGGTAACGACCGCAAGGCCGGGGCAACTTGTATTATAATGTTCTTTTCTTTCTCGTCTCTTCCGCGGGCCGCCTATCTATCTGAAAGATTATAGAACTGTAGACATTGATCGGCGGTTTTGTGCTTTGTGTATATGGTCTAGGCCAGGCGGGGGTGTGTATAAAGGTGCAAAAGCAACGACAAGAGATCACATGCCTGCGATCTTGAAAATAGCTGATGTCATCCATGTGCAAGCAACAAAAGTGGCAAAAAAAAAAAAAAAAAAAAAAAAAAAAAAAAAAAAAAAAAAAAAAAAAGGAAACANAACCAGGAATTCACACAGGGATACCGTAAAAGAAGCAAGATACCAGCAGGCGGGGCAAACAAAGCAAGCAGGCGATTACGGACTGTCTAGAGCTCTTCTTTGGCGCAAAATAAATGCAATAAAAGACCCAGATTTCTTCAAACCCCCCAGACATAAAAACTCCGTGGCCGTCATCATATATTTGCACTTTCCTTCCCCGGGGGACCACACCACACACCCACCAAACCCTCTCTCTCTCTCTCCGTCTCTGCCCGTCTTCTTAATGAAAGCAAAAAAAGGGGGATGGCAGCAATATGAACTGCAAGCCATACAAAGCGATATCAAATGGCCCACCGCCGCCGACAAGATGTGGACAGAAACGCTCGTGCAAGCAGATAGATGTGCTATAGTGCTTGGGGTGACTCTCGGGCGGTTTGTGATCGTGGTCGTGGTTGTGGTAGTGGGTAGTGGCGGCCGCGAAACAACAAAAGAGGTAGTAAATATGCAAGGGACACAATAGGAGTCGGGGGAAAAAAGGGACGTATGTGGTCTGTCCGCCCTAGTGTCTGGCTCCTCCTCGTAGCTGAAGTTTATGTGTCCCAATATCATGATATCAAGACCAAAGGGAACGGATGGACAAACGTAGGAGCCATGTGGGAGACGACAAGCCCCTTTATCGCTCTCCAGAGAACCCTCCTGGCTTGAATCTCGTGGAGCCCCTGGTCCTTGTCGGATGTGCCGCATTGCTCAGCTCGTCATCGTCGTCGTGAAAAAGATAGGCTCGGCCCATCTAAAAAATATTAACGGCCTCCACCTACTCCTCAAGGCTCGCCAGTTGTCGCGAATGCCTCTCCCGTCGCCCACCGCTCTTTCCGTGTTGTTCACGTTCAGCAGCAGTTGCCTCCACGGCCGGCCCCTGGGGCGTTGGCGCCGACGTTGACCGAGGACGGGTTCTGGTACTCCTTGGCGGTGTCGATGGTGCGCTTCTTGATGTCGGACGCTAGGTTGTAAAAGGCCTTGTCGATGTTAATGTTGCCCTTGGCCGATACCTCGAGGAAGGGGATGCCCAGCTCGTCGGCCAGCGCCTGGCCTTGCTCTGTCGACACGGCTCGCTTCTCCTCCCAGTCGCACTTGTTGCCGATCAGGATCTTGTTGACGCCCTCGCTGGCGTGTTGCTCCACGTTCGCAAACCAGGTGCGGATGTCTGTTGGTGGCAAGTAAAATTAGTAGCTGTTTCAGTTTTGCCCTTGGCTGTGCGTGTACGTCATGGGATTCTGGTGATTCAGACCAAGGGGAGAGGAAAAAAAAATATGGACACCGTACTGTTAAACGACCTCTCGTCGGTGACGTCGTAGACGAGCAGGATGCCCATGGCGCCACGGTAGTAGGCGGTGGTGATGGTGCGGAAGCGCTCCTGACCGGCCGTATCCCAGATCTGGAGCTTTACCCGCTTGCCGTCGAGCTCGATGGTGCGGATCTTGAAGTCGATGCCGATGGTGGTGATGAAGGAGGGCGTGAACGAGTCCTCGCTGAACCGCAGCAGGCAGCACGACTTGCCCACGCCCGAGTCGCCTATGAGGAGCAGTTTGATCTAGAGGTGGATGGGCGGCGAGTTAGCCATGGAGAGTCGCCAGCTGGTAGGTGTCGACGACGGCCCCGAGGCGGCGGGAACGGGCACCGGAGCAGCAGCAGCCACCGCCGCCGCCGCCGCCTCTTCATGTTACTGGTGACGAGCGACCCTCAGGCTCAGGCAGGACCACCGCTGGCGAATACTCCGACGGGTGCTCTGGCTGCTGAAGCGGCGGGACTCGGACAGGGGCAAGGGGGAGAGAGCCGTAGCAAATCGCTGCACGTACGAGGACATCGTAGTTCCTGTTGCCCGACATGGTCGCCGCAGGTTTGGGGTCTTTTGCTTTCTATGTGTAGGGGCGGAGCAGCGGCTCGGTTTGTTTCCTTCCCCTCGGACTGTCTCGGTCGACTAGAGGAAGATGCCGCCCGGTGCGCGCTGGTTGTGTGTTGGCTGTCGGTGCGTTGCGGTCGGCAGTGCTAGTGTGAGGCAAGTGGCCGTCTCGGCGTGGTGCTGTGCTTGGTTTGGGCGGGAAATGGGGCAGCTGCAGGATTACGATGATTAAGGCAATTGCACCCGGACGGGAAATGTGGTCCGAGTCGCCGGGCACGGGGCGAGTCGTCGGTTGGCTTTGGGTTTGTCAAGCGACGGGCGGCAGAGAAGATGAATGGAGGGGTGTGTTTGTGGGTGTGATGTTACGTGTGTTTGTTTGGTGGTGTGCCTGCTGTGCGGTGGTGGGAGCCAGAGCGTTGTGGCGGCGGTGGGGATCGGCAACCTGTGCTGAGCGAGTTGTGCTGTGCTGTTCTCTTAGGTCCCGTCTCCAGTTGAGTGCTTCGGGGCGGGCGAATGTCTGGCGGTGGATTAGTCGCTACTGCGGCTGCTGCACAGCAAGCCTAGGTGCATGGATGCCTGTCAGATGCTGGAATTTGTGGTTGGGATTGAGGCGGTGATTTGCTGCCAGCTGCCTGGATTCGCTGACCTCACGCTAACGAAGTTGAGGCTGGGTCCAGGCGGTGATGCTCGCTGTGGGAATTTGGAATCGGGAACTACAGGGCACTTCGCCAGCACAAGACTGCACGATGTACCCAGGTGGGTCCCGGGCCTCGGTCAACGGTGAGTGCAACTACTCCTGGCAGCCGAGCCCGAGGAGTTCATCCCATCGAACCTTCTATGGTTCTCGTCTTACATTCATCTGTCTCAGCCATTACCCGCCAACCTGTAAGGTACCGCAATCGCAGGCCGCGCACGACAACGAAGCCTCGACCGTCAAGACTCGGTTACCAGGACAAGGGCTTACTTGTGTCCAGGTGGCATTGAGATATTGACATCATGTGGGGGCATTTTTGCTTTGTATTGGATGGCACATGATCACGCAAAAGGCCAGTAGTTGTGTGAGATGTTCCAGCACTGAGATGGTGGACTATTCCATCATGGCCAGTTCCCGATTTTGGCCATACGCACCGCCTACTTCCAGTCGCATTGCCTGTTCTTACCTTTCCAGACGTATCATGGTTTCCAGTCCTGTCCCTGTGGCACTCCTGGCAGTATCTAGCATGCACGCAACATTTTACACGGAGATGTCGAGAATGGATGCCCATTTCCCTGATTCTCTGAGCATGAATGTCAATGCTCTGGTCCAAAAGCTACTCAACACAGCCATTTGCTGTAGGCCCAGCGGATCCTGTCAAACGCCCGCATCTGCGCCGTGATCCCCTTGACGTTGACCACGTCCTCGAGGTCCTCGAGAAACTCCTTCTCGATGTCGGCCGGCATCATGCCGCGCACGAGCTTGCGGAGCACGTGCACCTCGCACACGAGCAGGCCGTAGTCCTTGTAAGGGAGCAGGTTGTCCTGCGACGACGGGCCGGCCGCGGCGTCGGCAAAGATGCGGTCCATGTTGCGCAGCACCCGCATGGCCCTGGTCGCGCGCTCGCTCCGCCGCAGCCCGCGCCGGCCGCCCATGAGCGTGCGCACGTACTGGAACACGGCCACCGACACGAGCACGCCGGGCGTGAGCCCCACGAACCCAAACACCAGCTCCTGGCTCCTGAGGAGCGCGTCGATGCCGCTGATGGCCGTCTCGAGGTCCACCTTGGTCTTTTGCACCTGGATCAGCAGCGACCGGACCAGGTCGCCGCGCACCGCCCCGACGAGCGGCTTCTTGAGCTCCTTCTCGTACGCCCGCAGCACCGTCGTCACGTCGCCCTCGCGCACCTTGGCCCGGATCTCGGCCACCTGCCCGTCCGTCAGCGCCGAGCTGCCGTCGCCCGCCGCGAGCTCGGGCCGCTCGAGCGCGAACTCCACCACCATGCGCTCCAGGCTCTCGCGGTCCGCCCGCAGGCTGTCGCGGCTCATGATGGCGATCTCGCTGCTGTTGTCGTGCCGGATGGTGCCGATGATCTTGCGCACCGGCTCCACCACCCAGTTGAACCAAAAGTCGCGCGTCGTCGCGCCCAGGTCCGCCACCCACTGCAAAATGTCCTGCTGCCGCCTGACGAGGATGCGCAAGATGGTCGACGACGAGAGCAGCAGCACCGTCGCCGGCAGCCAGTACCTCACGGCCCGCGAGGGCCGCCCGTTCTCGCGCACGATCTGTCTGGTGGCGGCCACGTGGTCGGGCAGGCTGGTGTCCAGGATGGCCACGAGGCGCCGGGCGAGCACCGAGGGCTTGTGGATGCCGGCCACGTCCTCGACGTGGACCGAGAGCTCCGGGTCGTCCTCAACGCCGCGGAATACGCGGTTCTCGAAGTCGATCACTCCCGCGTCGACGGCGAGCACCTCCTTGACGATGAGGTCCATGAGCACCACGCTGCGCTCCACGAAGCCCTGCCACTCGCGGCTGGTGCTCTCGGCCGAGCCGACAGCCCCCTTGGCTTCGTCCTCGGCCCCGAAGCTGAGCGCCTCGTCAATCAGGACACCGAGGCCGCTGGCCGTCATGTCCCGCAGCCGCCTGAGCTGGGCCTGCTTCTGCTTGGCCTGGGCGCGACAGAGCGAGATGGGAGACAGAATGCTGCGTTGCACGTTGGACAGCGACCGCTCGGCGATGCTCTCACGCACGACGCCGTAGAAGCGCGCCCAGCGGGCCGACAATGAAGCCTGTGATTCGCCAGCCCCGAAAATGGCCATCGGCGAGTCCTGCATGCGGCGAAGCCGTAATTTGCTCTCGCCGGCCACCTCTTTCGTCCAGTCCCACAGGCGCACCGGAGAGGTCTGGACGGTGTAGAGGCTGCTGTAGGTGTACGAACTGAGCACCTCGTCCCAGTACCATATGTCGTTGCTCAGCGGGATGATCTGGTCGAGAAGTGTGTTGAACATGAGCCCGTAGACCTGGAGCGTGGCCTTGCTGATCAGCAGCCAGTCGATCTCGGCCTCTTGCGGGCTCTTGGCCTGGAACTCATCGAGGCCGGCATCTGCATGCACCAGGCCGGACTGCAGGATGAGGCTCCGGATCCTGTCGGCGCCCAGCAGAGGATGCGACGTTGCGGTCGACGAGAGCGTCTTCACGATCCGCAGCGACTCGGCGACCCGAGGCGAGGACAGCACGGCCGCGTTGAATGGAGCGGCATAACCGCCGCCCTCGCCCTCGCCCGCCTCTCCATCTCCGTCCGCGGATGCTTCTGGGTCCTGATCCTGGTCGTGGACCGCCAGCGGTGTGAGGCAAATGCGGTCTATCTGGCTGTCGAGCAGACGCACACGACTGCAGGGACACGGGGTCAGTCGTCATCCATGTCGTCACCCCTGCTCTCCTTCTCCTCTCCTTTTCCCTGGGCGACTCACTCCTCGACGAAAGACATGGTCGCCCAGATCGCGTTAACGGGGCGCCCCAAGTCCGCCTAAATGCATTACTTTTTCCCTTTTTTTTTTTTCTCAGCTCGTGTTCGAAATCGTGTTCGTGATCGTTGCGTCAGAAAAAACGGGGCTGACTCGGCGGAACGGAACGTGCGTGCCTAGCAGGTCGAAAGTTGGGTTGATTTGGCCACCAGTTTGTGCTCTCTGGGTCGTCCAGTGGGTTGGCAAACCAAGGAAGCAGTAAAAAATTGAAATGGCAAGAGAACGGTGACTGTGCCCTTTTGAGAGACTGAATAAAACGCAGCGTGGGCTCGCTGGTGGATTGTACGTGTTTGTGGTTGCAGCTGCAACTTTTTCTCCGCGGGGCTATTTTCTTTTTTTTCTGCACCGTCACTGTCTGGTATATTCTCGTGTGTCTCTGCTCCTTCCTGCAAATAGTGACTTCATAGAAGATGACATAAAGGGAAGCCAAGGAAGCTTTTCGAGTAACCTGGAGTTATGGAAGTAGCCAACCGGTGGAATATCTCTTGCTAAACGCCCTGAAAGCGCGGCGACACCACAATCGCGGGGGCTACCTAGGTGTAGTTATGGATGCAAGCTTCTTGGGCGGGTGCTCACTCAGGAGGGTGAAATGGCTGTTGGGTGCAACCGCAGACACAGGGTGAGACACCCTATCTGCTGATTGAGCTGGCGGGGCACGGGGGAGGAGAGGGCATTCTGGAAGCGCGTCAGAGGAATCCAAGGGAGCAGCGCTCTTGGCGGCTCGGTCACAAGATGTTGCGTGCCCGGTATGGCTACGATCGACACTTTGCTTGGCAACGGCTAGCCTGCAGATTGGCATGAGCTCAGTGGCGCAAATATTACTGTAGCGAATGAAAGTCGGGTGCGCGTGTGTCGATCTGATAAAAGCATAGGTGGCGCGTCCACCACAACAAGGTTGAAGCCGGGACGGAAGCCGGAAAGGACAGGCTGCAGGTGGTGCCATGCCAATGCATGTTGAGTGGGGCGAATTCGTCAACAGGCCTTCCCATTGGCTGCGGGGTCGGCTTTTTTTTTTCCTACGCCCGGGCGCCAGGGTCGCTGAAGATTGCATTGGCCCGCCAAAATAAAAATCACCCGCCTGTCTTCCTGCTCCCTTGTCACCGCCTAGATGGACCCCTTTTCTCGCCATTGTCTCGAGCACGCCTCTCTTTTTCCATTTCGTTTTTCTTTCTTATTCCTCTCTGGACAGTCAGTCGACTCCTTATCCAGCGACTGATCAACCCAACCTGATCCAATTGTTTCCTCTCCTTCGCCAATCGTCGAATCTGCCGTACGGCCGCTGGCGAAGATGTCTGGCGCCGCCGCCATGGAGGCCATGTACGTCTTCTTCCCTCACTGCATGACCCGATGCCGCTAGTCGGTCTGTCCAGCAGGAAGGCTGCGTCTGGTGGTCTCTGCATAATCGTCGACCTGCTGACAGCGGAACCCAATTCGTCATATGCAGAAAGAACGTCACACTGGCGTCCGGGGTCCTAAACGGAACTGCCGACTACTTCTCCGTTTACGAGGAGGTCTCCAAGAGCTATGTCGCTCTCAGCGCCGTCGAGCGCCTCTGGGCGGTATGTCGTCGACGTCCATCTCCATCACTCCCGGGTCTCGAGCAGAGGAATGCTGGGATGTTTAAGCTGACCAAAGCTCGTTCGCGCTCCCCACAGGCATGGTATCTCTGGATGCAGAACGACACGCTGGCGACGGGCATCATGAGCTTCGTCATGCACGAGGTCGTCTACTTCGGCCGCTCGCTCCCCTGGATCATCATCGATGCGATCCCCTACTTCAACCGGTGGAAGATCCAGAACCAGAAGGTGCCCACGGCCAAGGAGCAGTGGGACTGCACCATGCTTGTCCTGTTTGGCCACTTCACCGTCGAGCTGCCCCAGATCTGGGTCTTCCACCCCCTCGCGACATACTTCGGCCTCGAATACGGCGTTCCCTTCCCCTCGGTCTGGACCATGGCCATGCAGATCGCCATCTTCTTCGTCATCGAGGACGCATGGCACTACTGGTTCCACAGAGCGCTGCACATCGGGCCCTTGTACAAGGCCATCCACAAGCTGCACCATACCTACTCGGCGCCCTTTGGCCTCGCTGCCGAGTACGCATCACCTATCGAGACGATGCTGCTCGGGTTCGGAGTCGTCGGGACGCCCATCATCTGGGTCTCCATCACCGGTGACCTCCACCTCTTCACCATGTACATGTGGATCGTGCTGCGTCTGTTCCAGGCCATCGACGCCCACAGCGGATACGACTTCCCATGGAGTCTGCGCAAGATCCTGCCCTTCTGGGCCGGCGCCGACCACCACGACCTGCACCACGAGCGCTTCATTGGCAACTACGCCTCGAGCTTCAGGTGGTGGGATTACGTTCTCGACACCGAGGCCGGTGAGGAGGCGGCGCGCGCGAGGCGCGAGAAGAAGCTGGCGAAGATCAAGGCCAAGAAGGCGCAATAATAACTTGGCTTCATGACTGGCAGGGCATTTTTAGGGCAAGCGAAGCCCTTGCCCTTTTTTTTCCCCTACGGCTTGAGGTCTTGTCTTGTGATGTATAAACCTCAAGTCATGAGCTGATGAGGAAGATAAAGTGTCCGAACAGGAGGGCAGAGAGCCCTGTGTCTGTTTCAGCAGCTTTACTCCCCTTATCATGGTTCCATAGAATGGTTCGGTTGATTGGATGATGAAGGCGTCCGGTGGTCTCCGCAAGGAGTGCAAATCCCGTTACAAGTACATAATTTGGCTACCTCGGCGGCCTAGGTATGACCGAGATTAATAGAATCTTATAATACAGACGACAGATTAGACCGCTCTCAGATCATTTCTTGGGCCCACAGCAGTCCCCCGAGCTGGTGGCGGCGGTAGAGGCGAGGTCACGAAGGTTGCAGGTCGCGGCCGATGTCGGCGACAGCTCCTGCTGCTGCTGCTGCTCGCCAAACTCCCGAGCCAGGTCGTCGCACTTGGTGGCCATCTCGACGTCCTTCGCTGACAAACCTTGTGGGTCGTGGGTAGTCCATCGTATGAATGTCGTGTTATAGACCTGTAGGAAAAAGGCAAACAAACATGAGCGGTGAGACAGACGGACGGGGTCGACCAATACGACAGGTGGGTATTATTGGTCAGCTGGATATGTAAAGGGGGCGAACGAGCGGGAAAAAACTTGCGTTTGACCACTCGGGATGATGGTTTTTGATCTTGCACTGCAGCGACACGGCGGTCATGAAGTCCTGTTGGGATGGGGGGCGGGCGGTGGCGTCAGTAATCCGGGCAGGTGGGTGTAAGAGATGCCTAGGCATGTAGCGAGTATATAATGCGGTATATAGTAAGAGCAAGTGGTAGCACAGAGGCCCCGGGTGGCGTCGCCCGTTCGGCGAGACGGGGTGCTGCCATGTTGACGTATGTATGGGCATGCGTGGTCCTCAAGTAGACAGACAGACGACGACAGGCGCCTCGGGTGGTGTTGGCAGGGAGCACAGTCGGACCATGATGAGATGATGAGTCAGGCACTTGTTTATGATGGGTGAGACGCAATATGGATGCAGCTTGCATCTTGCATGTGTTTGTGTCAAGGCGCCAGTGATAAAAAAAAAAAAACCGACCCAGGTCTTGGCAAACGTCTTGAACCTGAAGCTCCGCTCCAGGCCGCCGCCGTCGGCCGTCAGCGCCCAGCGGCCGAGCAGGGGCGCAAGGGCGGCGTCGAGCTGCGCGGCGTCGGACCCGGCCGAGTACGTGGGGCGGGGCTTACTGTCCATGGCGGCGGCGGCGGCGGCGGCAGCGGTCGAATATCTGAAAGTCGCAGGCGGCGGCCGTGGGGTTCCTGTGGCTGCGGCCGCGGTGCGGAGGCGGGCTGCTGCTGCTGCTGCTGGCGTGGGCAGACGTGGCGGCATGCCTCGGATCAAGTGAATGCCAGGTAGCCGAGTCTCGGGCGTTGATGGGATATGTGGTAGGTAGGTGTAGGTAGCGGGGAATCAATCTGCTTCAGCTGCCCACCAAGAGAGAGATCTGATCTCGTGCCACCAAAGTTGACGAGCTTGACATTGACGGCACGCGGCTCACCCGTCGGCTCCACTACCAGGTTATCCTCCCGTCAACGTCACCTATGCGCTCACTGACAGCCAGCTAAAATCCGTCGTCTGACTGCCCGGACACGGCAGCCCTTGATTGGTCCCTGTCTGGAAACAGAGCAGTAATCCGTCACTTCGCCGCGGCCCGTTGGATGCTTGACCGATTTTCGGAGTTTTTTTTTTTTTTTTTTTTTTAATCTATCCTATCATTTGCCACGCCTCTTGATTCTCCCACGCTTTTCGTGGTCTCTTCGGTTCGTCAACCAAAGGTCAATCGGCCGAGGCTGCAGGTGCGGCGTGGATCCGATCATCTGGATGAGGTAAGGACACACCTGCCCATGTCAGCCCCTTGATCCAATCCGGTCCAGTCCAGTCCTCCTCGTGTGTCTTTGCGGCCCTCGCATTTTGTCGTCCGCGACGCTCTCTGTTACAAAGAGGCACAATGTCCCGAGGATGGCGTGGACATACGCGGGGGCAACGGAACATCAGTTTCCATAAGAGGATGCACCAAGCTCGTTGCTGCGAGCTTATACACGTGCCCTGCGTATCCTCCTTGCGTCATTCTTGCCTGCTTCCTGCTCGTAATCTCAAAAGGATCGAGTACTGGACCCGGCAGTCATGCATGGACCAAACCCTGCTTACTGCCTCGGGGCCTGACGGGACTCGCCCGCGGGTGTGGGGACTGCCCGTTCGTTACCTGAGCACATTCGTGGCTCGTGACGTGTGCGAGCCGTTGTCACGTATCCCATATCGTAACAACATATAGGGTAGCTTACTCGCATTTCCCGCGGATGTGCGATGTGATGCCATGTTTCGCCGTCCGTCGGTACGCCCTTACAAATGCCAGCCGGACGATTATGTGCGTTTAGCCGCGAGACACATCCCATCTGGGTTCCCAGTGTTTTGCTTGCTCACCTTGCTTGCCCATTTTGCTGACGTTGGCCGGCCACTTTTGACGGATTCTCCCCGTCGGCACTAGTGAGGGTCACATGGGACTTGGCTGTTCCCCAAGTTGGCCCTTTCGGGTGTGGTCTGGTTACGATTGCTGAGGCGTTTGTTTACCTGCTCCCCGAATTGTCGCCGCGGACTCGTCTCATCTCCATGCTAGGCCTGATGGCGATGACAGATGTTTGAAACGGGTTCGGCTAACCGATCGTATAGGACGCGGCCCGACTTTTTGGGTTTGAACACCTTCAATGGAGGTCGCGATAGATGTTGTCTGCGGCTGGTCAATGGTCGGCGTCATCTCGGAGAGCGTCTCGGCTCCTGGTCCGGAATTTGCGAATGGCTGAAGGCCGCGCTGGTAGGGGAAACACCGGGTTGAGATCTATCAGAGGTGTTAGTACGCCGCCGCTTACGAGGGTTTACTTTGCTCACCAGATATCACCGACGGAGACGCCTATAACATCGGGGCTAAGTGGCCACCACTCATGGGCAATACGGAGCCGCTTGTAGGGCCACTGCATACCGGTAGAACGTCTTCCAGGGCAGACTTGATGAGGGCAGATGGGTTCAGCCGCAATGCCAAGCAGGCATCTCTTTTGATCCGCCATATCTGATCCCGCCAGGTGTGCAGGGGGGCAACGACGCCGTCGGCGAATCGGCGAGGCAGCGAGGGATGCATGGCCAGGGCGTCGTACTTGCCTACCTAGAGACTTACCCACCTCTTGCTAATGGGGCGTATAATTCGGCAAGTATGTTGTTGCTGGTCCGCCCGTGGCGCTGTCGTCAGCCGCGGGTGCGTTCCGCCGTCCTGGTGTGCGGGAATCGGCGGTGTTTTGCGGCCTTCTCCTTATCGTCCCCCGGGGTTTCTGACAGGCTGTATTCGTTTTCTCGCAATTTGTTGAATCCTCAAGTCAGCCGTAGTAAAGCGAGCTTGTCAACAGCGCTGATGAAAAGTCAGATGCCGAGGAGAAGCAGTCTCGGACGAGGAAGCTGGCGTGGGCACCATCCCTGACGTGTCCGCGCGTCAGGGGAGAATCAGCACCGCGACGATGCCACTCCCAGCTGGCAACCACCAGAGAACGAACCTGCCAGTCGATCCGTCTCCCGGACCAGCCCCCATCGTCCACTCGGTGCTGAAACGGGGTCATTTTGGGCATGGCCCATGTCCATTCCTAGCCGTTTCCTTGCGGCCACCTTCCCCTTGCTGGCCACACCTTGCGTTATCAATAATCACAGGTGAGAAAATCTTATCCCCTTTTCGGTATTTGACCTTGACGGATGTGAGTTGCCGGGCTAGCGTGCGGATATGTTTTCCTGGTAAGCTACTTACCATGCCACCAAGCCCCGAAACCCGTGTTTTCTCCTTGGAAGGGCAGAGCGGCGTAGGCTAGGGGTGGCGCCGCGCGAGGGGACATAAGCAGGCATGAAGAATGCCACGCTCCCGTAGATTGCTACGCGCTGCCAGCAAGGGTGAAGGGGTTGCAACCCAGTGGCATTGCTGGGCTTGGTTGTATGCCACATATGAAAGGAGGCATTGTAGCGGGAAATTGGAGGTTCTCCTATGTGGCAAGGCTTCTAGGCGTTTTGTCGGACAACGAATGGAAATGCAGCTGCCTGCGCCCTGGAAACGCAACGGTGAGGCCAAGCTGCCTGGTTCTCGGAGCGCCACAGCCATGATGCCGAGTGGTAAGGTCGTCGCACCGGCCATAGGAGGCGATGCAAGCTCCACATTCATTGTTGATGCGGGTGCACTTGATTCTTTTTTTGGTAAAGGAAAAAGGGAAGGTACCGGGGCGTAGATACACGCTCTTGACTATCCCAATATACGCCGGCGTAACGTCGGGGCCGTGGGTGTTGAAATGGGCAAGTTCTGGCGGCAAGCAGCCGCTGTCCGAATCCGAGGCCTGGCAAATGGGCCTCGGGTGACGCTCGGAGGCTTCCAAGACGTTGCGTGACACGTACCTACCTGTCTAGAGAAATAGCCGCCAGGCAGGATGCGTGGCGGCTGACCCCTGAGCGCCGTTGCGTTCCCCCCTCGCAATGAGCCATCCAAAGCGGACGTGAAGCTTGCTGACAGCATATGCAGACTTGGCTTCCGTGTTTTAAGCGCACAAGTCACGTCTAGGCGCCCAAGCAGGACGGGTCTCTACACGCCTGTATGGCAAAACCACATGAGCTGCGTCTAGCAGCTGCTCTGGGTCATAGGCAAGGCCAGTGAGACCAGAGAGCCGCCCAGCGCCCAAGGGCCCGTCCGTGCCCGGATTGGGTCACACAGAGAGGAGTATCGTCAGGCAGCAATAGGAAAACAGACAACTCTAAGGTTATTTTGTTCCCCCAGCTGTTTTTTTTAATTGATTCGACACATGCTTGCGGCTGTGGATGGGGTGGTGTGTTACCCAAGAGGATCCCGGATGATACCACAGGGGCACGGCCTCGCAGTCCACAGCCTTGATAAGCCACCCAGCCTCCTTGGCCAGCCGCCACACGGATGGGTAAGGTAGGTGGCATGCGTATAGGGAATGGCGATGGCGGGACTGGTGGTGGTGTGGTGGCACCGGGCAGGGAGGCATTCAGGAGACGAGACGAGAGAGGATGGCAATGCTGGGACGCGCACACAATACCCCGTGCCGGGACACGACCCTGGTGCTGTATGTAGTTTAATCTACCATCGAGCTGCAGTCAGCACGCTACCTGGGCGGCTGTTTTGACCGGGCGACTCTGGAACGCCAGATTTACGAGGCAGGCCAGCACCCTTGGCGCTTGCTTTCTTTCTTTTTCGCATACTCCGGCTTCCAAACCAGCAGCCAGATTTAGTATAACCTCAGCCGCGTCCTGAAGATGGTAGAGATGTCGGCAGCTGAAAGGGAGGACATTTTCGTCCAACCCTCGATTTTTTTTTTTCTTCCGTGGGACTCGCCACCCCTCGGCCCAGTGGCACAGCCCGACGACGGCGATGAGCCAAATATGGCAACAAACGGGGAGCGGCATGGCACGCGCAGGACGCTGTGGGTTGTACGGGCTGGATGGAGCAACAGACATTTGCTGCTCGCTTTCGCTTTTGTGCCCGACACGCGTGCGAGGTCGGGATTCGGCCGCAAAACGTAAACCCCCAGACCGGAGAGCCACCAGGGGCCCCACCCGCAGGCTGGCTGACAAATGCTATGCTCGGGCCAAGGTTTTCTGTGGCCTTGCATCGGTCGACTAACACTAACTCGCGACCACTGATTCGGCCGGCTGCAGGGCGTTGCAGCGCCAGGAAGCAGCAATCATGTCGGTCATGGGTGTGTGTATATGTGGTCAGGCCATATACAGTGTCTAATGTCGGGCATTTCGGGAAAATTGCCTGGGACATGAGCAGAAGCCGTCCATTTTTGTGCATGCTTTCCTCCGCGATTGCCATGCGCCGGAAACGGAAAATGGTCAGACTCGGGGATAGGACAGGTAAACTCCTGGCAGCCTCGCCCGTGGTTACCTAATAGATTTTAGACAAAGGCCCCAGTCCCAGCCACAGTCTTTTTGCTGAGGTGCTTTTTTTTTTTCTCTCCCTTTCGATTGTTTGATCCTTCGGTGGGGCTTGGGCAATGAGTAAATGATCATGTCTGCGCCGTGGTTGGAGGGGGTGGACAGACCTCGGACCTGGGTGGCCCCGTCGTCGTCCAAGTGCCTGGCATTCATCCCGGCTTTGTGCGGCCTGCTGGATGCTTTGTCATCAATTGCCGGATCGATCCATGTTTGCGAGCCGTCGGAGTAATTCAGTGATGCAAATGCCCGAAGTGAGCATTTACATATTTGTCTGGCTAAATTGGAAGAGAGCGAGAGGGAAACCGAGAATGGAAGGGGAAGGACAAAAAAAAAAAAAAATCTCTGCCCATCGAGGGAAGTGGATCGAGGAAAGTTGGGACCACTTGCTCCTGCCCGAGCTAAATCACGATGCGGTGCTCCCACAGTCCCGGTCTTGTTTCTGCCCCAACCTAAAATCGCCGCGCCAGCAACGAATAAAGCAAGGCAAAAACCCGCCTTGCCTGTCGGTCGGTCACTTTGTCATCAATACTTAGTCACGAGGCTCGCATCCCGCTTGCATCTCCATCTCTGCCATCCGTCCCGTGCCGATTGCCCTGGGTCTTTCGTCTCGGCCTTCCTCTTCCTCTTGCCTGCCCTGGCGCGTGGAGCGCAACGTGCGGCCTCCGTGCGACACGGCCCTTGTCTCAGCGTCTGCCTGCGCGGGTGTCACTGGCCGCCGGCAATAACCCGTGCTCTGCCACCGTTTTCTCCCCTCTCGCTGCTGCAGCCCAGCCGAGCC
Source organism: Magnaporthiopsis incrustans (assembly GCA_003049425.1). Lineage (NCBI taxonomy): Eukaryota > Fungi > Ascomycota > Sordariomycetes > Magnaporthales > Magnaporthaceae > Magnaporthiopsis > Magnaporthiopsis incrustans. Next base: position 138,139 of record PYSR01000055.1, read on the forward strand.
ACCAGACCACCCCCGACCAGAAAAATAAAACCAAAACGCGACTGCTAGCCACCCACGGCCACCCACTTTCGACCATCGACAACCCCGTGCATGCTGAGTCAGAAGGCAAAAGACATGGCCGCGATGCAGGGCACTACCACCACCACCGCCCCCAGCGGCAGCTCCAGTATCGGTACGTTTTGCTGATTTCCCATGTCGGCGGACGGGCACCTGCCCTTCACCTCGAGTTGCTCTTTTCGCACCCGCCCTGCCCGCCGTTTGGTCTGTCACGCGGTCCGCGCCTCCATCCCGTCCTGCCGCCCGCCGGGACTTGCTTCGCCGAGCGTCGTCGGTCATCATGTCATCAAACCCATCGCCAGCCGTGATAGGCGCCCGTCCTGCTTTGTCACCTTGCGGGGCAAAGCCTCGCTGGGCAACGCGATTCCGCCGGTCTAGCCTGTCTCGGTCTTGCCTGGGGACGACTGCCTGCTCGACTCCGACCGACCACACAGGCCAGCGGCGCTCAACAGCAGGCAGAGAGATGGACAACAGCCGCTGCGACAAGTCGTCGTCGGCTTGCCTGGCCGGGCGCAAACAACACCCTCTTTCTGTTCGTCCGGGTCGCAGGGCTGCTAGTCGCATGATGAGGGTGTGCTGCCTGGGCTCAGCCAGACTCAGACCCGTCTGTTAGTCTGCTGCTCCCCGTTGCGACTTCAGCAGACGGGGTGGTGGTGGCACTCTGCACTGGCCAGCCGCCGGGAACGTCGCCTACAAACAGCTCCCTACATCATAGTCGCCTTTCATTGCCCTCCCTGCCGAGGCGCCTACTTGCCTGCCTGTTTACCTATACCTCTCATTTTTCAGGCCCCGGCGATGTGGCCGCCAGCCCGCTGCGGCACTGCGGGCGGATGACAGGTGCAGGATGGGCGCTCCCACCACAAGAAAGACGCTCATAGGCAGCCACCAGCGGTAGCTATCTTTGCTCTGTTGATCTTGGAGCATCCGCCACCTCTCCCCGCCGAGCCTCTACCTCTTCTCCCGCCGCGTGCCCCAGGACCAAGTGCGATGACTGCCACTTCTGACTGTGCGCCCTTCCCCTCGCCGTTGGATCATCGCGCCAAACCTCCAAGCCAACGCCGGCAGGGACAGAAGTCGCCGGGGGCCAGATGTCAGCGCCAAAGAGAGCAGTGCCCGGTGCCCAGTGCCCAGTGCACACGCCCACCACCACAAACCCACCACCTTATGGTCGCATTCACACGCCCCGGGAGCCCGATCTTGATACACCCCTGTTCCCTCACCCTCAAGCCCAAAACTTTACACCCCCTCCCCGTCACATCCCTTCTTACATAATAATACCTCCATCGTGCCGGCATCTCATCGCGAGCTTGCTCGTACTTGGCTGTACTGTACCTCTCGCCGCCCTCCTGCTCACCTAATTATATCTCGCCCACTTCGCCCTCCCACCCTCTCCACTGGCTCCTCCCTGTCTCCCCCAGATCAGTGATCCCCGTGCCCACGATCACTCTTCCCGCGGCATTACTTAGTCAACGTCACCTCGCACACCTAATCCACCCTTCACCTTGCGCGCCTTCCCGGTCAAGCGCAGAGAGGCGCGCCCGCTCTACCTCTCTCCCTCGCCTCCTACGGCCAAGCGTCGCACAAGGGGTCACGGCCTGCGAGGCCCCCATTGGGCGTCTGGCTGCTCCGGCACATCCGCTGCAGGCCCGTTATACCACGCTATCTACATGTTCCACGTTCCCTCCCAATCCGACGCTCCATAGACTTACACCCTTGAACGTACGACCTCTCTATCTGATTCGTCATCCTCGGCCACACGGCCCCAACCCTGTCAGAAGCCGCGCTTGTTCAAGCTGCAGTGTCCCGCCTTATAAACAAAATCAAAAGAGAAAAGGAGTCCAATCCATTTCCGGCGTCTGCTGCTGCGCGAGCTTCATCACTCCCCCGTCATGTCGGCATCTTCACACATGACTGCACCACGGCCTGCATTTCATCTTTCTTCACTTCCCCGCATCTAGTTTTTTTTTTTTTTTTTTTTTTTTTTTTTTCCCCCGTCCGTCGTTGTCCTCGTGGCGCGCGCGCGCGTCGGCAACGGCTTCTCAACTTGCGTGTCGAACAACCTATCGTCCTGTCGTCGCGGGATTTGCGATTGCTGACAAGAACCCCTCGCCCCTGCAGAGCTAGCCACCCGAGAGCAGCTCGCCGAAGCGCCGATATTAAAAGAAGAAGCGGCCGCCGCTCCGGTCACCAACGGCGTCCCCCAGGACTCGCAACCAGACCCGCTACAGCCGACGCATGGATATAGTTCGTTTCCTGTCATTGCGCCCAACGTCCATAACAGCCAGTCGGACGCGCACATCCACCCTGACCTAAGGTCTCCGGCACGATACATGGCGACGGCCAACATGATGCCGGCTGTCGCACCCCAACCCGCGGCCGGGCCTCCGGCGCCCATGCCTGGCCCTCCGATGCAGCCGCCGCAGGCTCCTGGTGCGCAACAGCTACTACCGGGCCCCCCTCCTCCTGACTCTGGCGAACTGACGCCTGACGGCCGGAAAGCCAAGCGCGAGTTGTCGCAATCAAAGCGCGCTGCCCAAAACAGAGCTGCACAGGTGAGCGAGGCCGTTTCCCATGCGTTCGTTTTGGCTGTCTTCCCGCAAAAGGGGCTGCCTGGCTTCTAGAGGCGCCATGTTTCTCTTGCCCAGGTGGCTCGTCTAAACACCCAAGGTTGGCCGGCGGTCGGGACGGATTGATCATCCGATTGTTTTGCCGGGGTGTTTCCATGTTCCGGGCGTGGACCATCTGGCGTGTGAAACCGTCTCGTCGTTGCATCATCCGAGCTCGGCCACCACGTAATGTTTTTCCTGACTTGGCGTGCACTGTGCTGACCGGACCTGTGCTGTCGTTCTGCAGAGGGCTTTCAGGCAGCGCAAGGAGGGTTATATCAAGAAGCTCGAGCAGCAGGTGAGGGACTACGCGGAAATGGACAGCAGTCTCAAGACGCTCCAATCGGAGAATTACCACCTGAGGGAATACGTCATGCAACTGCAGGCGCGGCTCCTGAGCACCCAGGGAGAGTACCCCCAACCCCCGCCGGGGCTCAGCCTGGCGCACCCCCATGGCGCCGCACCCTCACTCCAACCCGCCGGTCCGCTGCCTGCGCCTCAGATGACAGCGCCACCCGCCTGCCAAGAGCCCGCATCCTCCCTGGGCGCCGTCGTTCCCGGCGCGGGCACTGCCTTGGAACAGGTCGCCCAGGCCGTCGCGAACCTCGGCCGGGCCGAACACAACGCCGCCGTGGAGGCCTCGGCAGCATCCTCCTTCGCCGACAAGGCATTCAAGCCCGGCCCAATGGACGAGGATGCCCGTACCGCCGATGAGATAACACGCCAGCTGCACGACGGACTGCCTGCTTCGGATATGTAGGGCATTCCGTCCACTTGCTCGTCTCCCAACTGGAGAGTTAATTCTTGACGAAAAAAAATCAAATCGGCGTTTTTTGCGGGCACGGAGTTAAGGGCTCTTTTCGATATCGCCAGCTCGAGTAAGAGAAGCACAGAGGTCGGTCGGTTGGTCGGTCGGTCGGTCTAAAGGAGTCCGGATTATACGGTGTAGCTACCTATTCACATTTGCCATCTAGTTTGCTTCGTTTCCCCCAGCAATGCCCTTCAGGAGAGGATATACTTATGCTTGGTTGTTTTAGTCCGATATTCGTCTCTCGTTTCTTTTCCTTCCTTGTTTTTTTTTTTTTCTTTTTCTTCTTCTTTTTCTTCTTTTTTTTTTCTTTTTGTTTATCAAGAGATCTGGAGCATGAGCAGCCGCTGCGGGTGTTGGTGAGCCACTGGGCAAGAAGGCTTCGGGTTGCCTAACCAGGTCTTTGAGGCATGACGGCTAGTTTGCTTACGGTATATATTACACACATCATGATCTGGTAGCATTTCTTCAGCGTTGAACACGACATCATGATGGCTTTGGTGTCCATCCAGCGTTCAGTAACGAGCCCAACAGCAAAGCAGCAAACTCCAGCCGTGCACACTAAACGGCTGGGTAGCTGTCGATCTTCGTAAAAACCCCACCATTTCCCATCCCGCAACGCTTTTGTAGATAGTATACAGACAAGGTGACCCTCCCAATTCGGGCCTAGACAGAAAACTCCCAGAAGAGCAAAACGGGAGAACGAGCCTTTTTCCCCCCTTCTTCTACGGCCTTCCTTGTCCATGTTCCCAGCCTTGTCCAGTACCCTATACAAAGGCGTTTCCCATGCCGTGTTCCTAAAGCAGAAAAACACGTTGAAACGTTAGCAGGCGCGAGAAGAGCATGGGGTTGGGCTTAACCGTGTTGTTGGCTCTGCGCTGCAAAAAAGGCCAAAAGACTGACCTTGATGTACTCGGCACCCCGCTCCTGGTACTCGTCCCTGGTGACGCACGCGGCCCTCCAAGCATCGGTGCCGGCCCAGCCGGCGGCGCCGCGCCAGGCGTCGAGTAGCGGGTCGGCGGCGCGGCGGGTGGCCAGCGGGGCGCCAGCGGGCAGGAGGGCGCGCAGGCCGTCGGCGAGGCGGACGTCGAGGTTCCGGAGCAGGGTGAGGCCGCCGGCGAGAAAGACGTCGCGCAAGAAGGCGTCGCGGTCGCGGTCGCCATCGTTGGGAGGCTGCAGCAGGCCGGCGAGGCGCTGGGTCAGGATGTCGCCGGCGATCTCGACGAGGCCGGCCTGATCCAGGCCCGCGACGGCCGAGGGCTGGAACAGGACCTCGGGCACGCGGATGCGCTCGACGTTGAGGTGGACCTGATGGCGCTCGGCGGGCGACTCGTGGTCGAAGGGCCGGGGCCCGCGCGTGAAGGCGTGCTCGAGGCGCTTGCTCCAGTCGTTCTGGGCCTCGCGCGTGTGCTCGTACGTGAAGGCCGGGTCGTGCAGCAGCAGCTCCTGCTCGAGCGCGGCCAGCTGCGCGTCCACGTTCTCCTCGCCGTCCTCGTCGTCGCTGCCGCCCTCGTCCTTGCCGACGGCGATGTGCCGGTAGACGCCCCAGTCGTTGTCGTCGGCGCCAAAGTCGTCGTCGTCGCCGCCGCGCCGCCGCTTGCGCGCCCCGCCGCCGCCGCCGCCGCCCGAGGGCGCGTCCGAGGCCAGGTTCGCGATGCTCTTCATGCGCATGACCGAGGCCAGCGTCTTGCGGTTGCCCATGTCCTTCATCAGGTGCTCGCGCTCCTTGATCTTGGCCAGCACCTCCTGGTGCGCCCGCCGCTTCTCGGCCAGCCAGCCCTCGAGGTCGTTGGTGCGCCGCTCCTCGTCCAGCCGCGCCTCCTCGGCTATGCGCGCCTTCTCGGCCTCCTTCTCGGCCTTTGCGCGCGCGCGCGCCTCGTGGTTCGACTTCATCAGCTTCTGCTGCCTCTTGGCCTTGATCCCCGCCTCGTCCAGCTGGTCGTCGGGCACGTCGAGCAGCGAAAAGTCGGGCTCCTCGGCCGCCTCCTCCTCGGCCTCGCCGCCGAGGTCCTTGGTCCGCGCCTTGCGGATCGTCTTCTCCAGCTCCCGGATCGTCTTCTCGAGGTGCGCCTCGTCCTTGACCTCGGCGTCGTCGAGGATGCGCTTCGTCTCCTTCTTGTTCTGGTCCACCAGGCTCGCCTGCACCTTGCGGTAGTACTCGAGCTCCTGCTCCTTCTTGACGAGGCGCTCGAGGCGCATCTTGGCCGCCTGCTCCTGCAGCCTCCTCCCGCTCTCCTTTTTGCGCTCGGCGATGCGGGCCAGCTCCTCCTCCGACTTCTGGACGACGACCTCTTCGGTGAAGGGATACTGGATGATGCGCTCACGGTCCTCGAGACCCGTCCACTCGAGACACGTGCTCAGCTCTTGGTCGTAGTCGGTCGAGACGTAGCAGAAGTCGCGTAGCATGTGTTCGGTCTGGGACGAGTTGAGCTTGACGTTGCCCAGAAAGTCTCGGTACTTGAGCTTGATGAGCTTGAGCAGGTATTCTGACGCGTGCCAGCCGCCCCAGTTCAGCCGTGTGGCCTGGGACAGCAATGCGCGCTGGTTGTATACTGGGATGAGGTGGGTGGCGCTGTAGGAGGACGAGACTACCAGGCCTGTGTTGCCGTTGTTGTGTCTGTAAGAGAAGAGAGAGTCGATGCCGTAGGCGACCGACGGTGCGCCGTAGCACTCGAACAGGATCTCGGTCATGGCTGTGCGGGGGTGAAGGAGCGGACCAGTCAGTGAACGAACAATGTCTTGGACTAAGGGGCATGCGAGGCGATTCCTCTGGACAGCCGTACATTTACGCGAGTAGGGCAGGTTCGCGACGGCTTCTGTCATGACGATGGGCCTGTCTATCGAGTCGCCCGTGTCGTTAAGCCCCAGCTTGATGAAGATGTAGTCCAGGACGTGCTCCATGACGTCCCAGTTGGTGATGATGCCGGTGCCGGCCTCGTACGCGTTCCGGATGTGGCCCTTTGCGGTCGTGTCCGAATAGCAGTCCCAGCCGGCAAAGGAGAAGGTCTTGCCGAGCTTGCGGTCGCGGTACTTAGCCATTATGGGCGGCAGCACAAAGCGCGGGTCCTTGTCGAAGGACCAACCAGCCCTGACGGCCGAGGATCCGCAGTCTATGACGATGGCCGGGGGCGGCGCGGTGCCCGTCGCGGCGAGCGCCTTGGCGCGCTCGAGGCCGTCGGGCTGGGGCGGCTCGTATTTGTCAAACTTCGCCTCGCGGACGGTGTGTATCGTTGGTTCGGGGAGCCGCCGCCAGGCTTCTCGCAGCGGCGCATCCGCCATGGCGACGTCGGGTCCGTCGAGGACCATGGGCGCCATCCTTGTCTCGGGGTCGGAGCGCGACGGGGAGGAAGGGAAGGTCGGTCGCCTGCGAGGTTGGTAGTCGATGTCACCGGGGAATTCGCTGGGTCATTGTTGGGTGAGCTCGCTCTGGGATTGTCGAGTGTTGGTTAGGATCACAAGCTTTGTGTCTGTCCGTGGGATCTTTGGTCGTCGAGTGGCGGCGTGGGATGGACATGGGGGCGAACGGCAGGGAGCTTGAGCTCTCCGCCAATGCAGGGGTCTAGAGACCCACCCGTTCAGAACATGTCAATTGTGTCTATCGTGCGGCTGTGGTACAGTTCTATACTTTGTCCCTTGCAACAACCACCCATTTTTCCTGATCATCTAACCGATAAAATGGAAGCCACCGTTTCTGTGGGAAAACAGTTCATGCCGGATCCTTCAGGTTGTCGGTTGCTGATGAGATTCAAGAGCATCAGTCAAGCACGGGCGGCTGCGAAAAACCAATAGCAGTGGGGACCGATCAGTACGCACCCTCAAGATGGAATAGGACATTGGACTGGTAGTTTTTGAACATTTGAGCAACTAGCTCGACGTTCATGTTCTGGATATTGATCTCCTGTTGGACGTAAGTGAGGTGGTTCAGTCTTCGAATCTCCCATCGAGAAATTTCCAGGGAGCGATGTATTACTGCCGTACCTGGAGAGACTTGTTCATGACCACGATGGCCTCGTTCAATTTCTCCTAAGGAACTTTAAGCGTTCTGGGCCCGGACACTGAGGGCTCTCGCAATCCCGTCTGCTTCTTACCACATTAGTGATTATGCGGGACAGCAGCAGATTCTGCTGATGTTCGTGAGGACTCTCCTGTGATCCAGTTAGAACGCCGCCATCATCTTATTGTGCCTGTGTCATGCTGGTTAACCTGCTAACCATTTTCGAGGTAGTTGCCCGCCAGTTTGTGGTTCGGCGTCCACAGGGAATACCGGTTGCTGCTGTTGGCTTCGAGGCCTTCTTGCGCACCGTCTTTTGTTGGTTCCACGAATCGATCTCTCTTGAGAACGCGACGCGGGGGCAACTTTGGCCCGCAGCGCTAGAACCTGCAGACCGGGGTCCCGATATGCATATGTGGGGCCGAGCGACCGCTTATCGGTTATCGTACATGCACTAAGAGGCACCTCTCTCGAGGCAGCTTTGCCCGCGGCAGCCCAGGCGGCGTTCGTCCACCTTCGACGCCGAATACATCACAAACCTCGCCAACCCGCCGTGACCATGTCGAAAGAGCTCAGCGCCGAGGCCCAGGCGGCCCAGGCGGCCCACCAGCAGCTGATTGAGCAGCTTGACAACCACTCGGTGCACAAATCGTTCCGCAACCCCAACTGGCGGCCGAACCAGCGCCGCAACAAGAACATCAAGACCATCCTCGTCGACGCCTCGCGCAAGGAAGCCTCCGTCATCGCCACGCCCCAGGACAACAACAGCGGCGCCGCCACCCCACTACCACCCGCAGCCGGCGCGGCCGGGCATGACGACGGCCTCTCGACCAGCGGCATGTCGACGCCCGCGGTCGGCGGCAGCGGTAGCGCCGCCAACGGCAGCAACAGCAACAACAATAATAGCCTGCAGCCGAACCTCGCCCAGGCCTCGCGCAGCCTCAGCAAGCTGGTGCTGGAGAAGAGCCTGAAACCCCCGGGCGCAGGCGGCGGCCCGTCGGCGCCCAGCGCCACGTACACCAACATCGAGAGCGCGCCGAGCATGGCGCCCCTGAAGCGCTACTGCGACATCACCGGCCTATCCGCGCCTTACACCGACCCCAAGACGCGGCTGAGGTACCACAACCGCGAGATCTTCTCCATCATCAGGTCGTTCCCTCAGGGCGTGGCGGAGCAGTTCTTGGAGGCGCGTGGAGCCCAGACCGTGCTGAAGTGACGGCGGAGTTTTTTTCCCTCTCCTTTTTGATTTATAACGGGCACACATGTACGAATTACAGGCGAGCAAAGGGCGTTTTAACGGAGGTATTTGGGTAATACAATTCACAGGCGTCAAAACAAATGATATCAAGTCAAAGACCGGCATGGAAAACCGACGGGAGCATATGCGACGCGTGTACATGTCCGACCGACAAAGTCAAGCTTCAGCTAAGCACCCGATGCCTTTCGACACCAGGATGCAATTGACGCTCCGGCTTAATCGCGATCGATGTTGATCTCTGCCTGTATCTGACCGACCACCAGGGCGTCGAGAAGGACGGTCCCCAGTTACCATAGCTCAGAAAGCTAGGCCGCCGCGGCAGGTGAATGAAGCGAAAGGAGACGAGCTCGTGAATGAGCTCAACTTACCTGTTGCTCGCCCGAAAGCATGCACGTCGGATACCAGACGGTTACCTACCCAGGAGTGTGAGCAATTGCTGTTTACCAGGCGGCGGTCCTCACAAAGACCGGAACATCGCAAGTTATGAAAAATGGGAGGCGTGATCCAACCGCGCAAAAGGTTTTCGATTTTTGTTTCTTATCAACGACTCAGCCACTTGTGGCGTACACGCCATGGTGTCAGTGGACCCTGGTCGCTGCCAATTCATTCCCCTGGCCGAATCTGCCACCGCGACAGGGGATACCAGGCTCCGGCCATCTAGTCGTTTTTGGCTGCACCACAACTCCTGATGCGACGGCCAGCTTTGCCTTGGAGCTTTACCCTTCGTGTCCACTAATGCGATAGACAGCGTCGTGCCCTTACATACAACACCTCTCAGCGCCCACACCCTCGACGTTATCGACACCTCGCGCAAGGCCAGCTCCTGTTTTATCTCTAGGTCGACCGTATTTCGTTCACAAAATGTCCATGTGGCTTTCAGACACCCAAAGTACGTCCAACCCCCATAGTGTTCAGTCTGCTCTTCGCCATGCTGACTATGTTCCTTTTTTGGACTCCCGCAGAGATCGGGGTGGCCTTCTGTACTGGCGGTAGGTACGACGCATTCGTCGTGCCCCCGGTCCTCGGCCTCCTCCCGAGGCTGCGGCGGCTAATCTCGGACACGTCTGGCGTGGGGGTTTATAGGAGGCTTCTTCCTGATCGCGGGTGTGATGCTGTTCTTTGACCGGGCAATGTAAGCAAACCAACCCCCCATCCCCCTGTTCCCCTCGTTGTTCTACAAGTTTGAGCGAGTGGAGGCTAACGCGGCACACGTCCATACAGGCTCGCCATGGGAAACGTACGCTCCCTCCCTCCCAGCTCTGCAGCGCACTCTTGCTCTCCTCTCGCCCTCGCTCCTCCCGACGAAACCGGCCAAGACGACGAAACTAACCAGAACATGCTCGCTTGCGCCCCGTCCCACAGATCCTCTTCCTCATAGGCCTCACCATCATCATCGGACCGCAAAAGACGCTGCTCTTCTTCGCGAGGAAACAAAAGGCCAAAGGCACCGCCGCCTTCTTCCTGGGCCTCGTCCTCATCCTGATGAAGTGGCCGCTGATCGGCTTCTGCGTCGAGCTGTACGGCATCGCCATCCTGTTTGGCGACTTCCTCGGCACCATCGCCGGTTTCGCAAGGAACGCCCCCGTTGTCGGTCCTTACATCGGCCTCCTGGTCGACCGCATCGGGCTCGGTGGGAGGCGCAACTCGGAGCTCCCTGTCTGAGATCGAGATCTTGTCGAACCACTTCGAGCCGAGCCGAGTCGAGTCGAATCCCTCTAAGGCCGCAAGTCCTGCGGCACGTGTCACGAGTAGGAAGAATCATCAAGACTTGTCATATATATACACACATTTTGGAAAGGCGTTCGAGGGGTTACGGGATACCCGGTTTATATACCACCGTCGTTAAGCCGCACGAGCAGGTCTTCTCGTGTCTTGGGCAGCAAGACCTCTGGCTGCACTCGGCGAAGAGCGGGGACATTGGTGTGGTCAAGATGCAACAATGAGCAGTTGTTGAAACTTGGACGCTTCATTAGACATAATCCATGCCTTGCCACTTCCGTCACGAAGATCCGGAGTGCGAGACGAAACAGAGAAGCCAAAAAGAAATAAACAAAGACATTGAAAGACAAAACATTAAAGCCAATCACGAAAGACCACGAGGCGGATGCGTGTTCGTTCGTACAGATTCCTGGGTAAGTCTTATTCCTGGGGTAGGTCTCAAATATAGAACAAGTCCTTGCCAGGGGCCGAGCGCCCGGGATGAAGCCTCGCGACACTCGCCCGCTGGACCTGATCTCTCCCTCTCTCCCTTCCTCTCTCTCTCTCTCTTCCTCTCTCTCTCTGTCCCACTCGCTCTCCCTTTCTCTCTCCTCTCCTATCTCTTCACGTCATTGTATAATCGACCCGACAAGGGGGCCACACCACTGCGGCCGAGAAAGGGGATAAGGAAGACAGCTCGAATAACCCCCAAACGTCGCCCATTTATCTGGAGCCCGAGAGACGTTGTGCCAATTTTAGTAGGACAGAGACTTCAGGTAGTCGGCGAGGGCGCCCGTGGCAGTCACGGCGTTGCCGGCGATGGCCTGCTCGTTGTGGTGCCCGACGAGGATGGCCTGTTGTGACTTGGCGATGCAGATTCCAGAGCGACCCTGTTTGTCGGCGGTATTGTGAGCACTCTCTCTACTTGATCCCTGCCGCTCGCACATCCCGACGCCCCAGCGAAACATGGTGTGGTTGTGTGTTGTGTCATCAGGGTGAAAAATGCGTCTTGTTGCATCGTACCTGTCTGGCGTAGATGGAGCTATCGTCGACGGTGGTGACGACGTAGCGCTCCTTGCCAATGTACAGGCCCTCGGCGAGGGCGCGGTCGCGTGCGCCGTTTGCGTTGGATAGGATGTCGACGATGGCCTTCATCTCGGCCGCCTCGAGCTGTTTGTTTTCCACCACCCGCGATATACTGTCGTCAATCGAATGTTCTCCTGTGCCCCGCTGGCATCCTAGGTAGGTAGCTGTGGCGAGAGGGAGGGATAGATGCGACGTTTGGATGTACCTTGAAGCCGGCCGAGGTGGCCCACTCGCTGTCGCCGGCGGCGCTAATGATGGCCGCCTTGTCGATGTGGCCGGTGCCGACGAGGCTGGACAGGTGTCATCGCGTGAGTGATCTCCGGATTTCCAATCTCCCTTTCCATTTCTCCTTTTGCGGGGCAGGCTCCGTCGGAGGCACGGGTCAGGATCGTTTATTTACCTCTTGTCAACGTATTCTGTCGCGGGGGTCAGGGTGCATCGTTAGCTTCCTCAACTCTGCACGTCGGGCGTGAGGGGTTAAAGCGCAGGGCATTTGGCAGCGGCGGCACCGAGCTTACCCTGCCACGACATGGTAGGATGCGGGAAAAGAAGAAAAGAGGAAGGAAAACAAAAGGTGTACTAGGAGAAAGTAGAGGCGCGGGTTGTGGTCCTGGCGACAGGAAGGAGTGCGATGGCGGGACTACGCGTCTGCGCTGGGCGGGTGAAAGAATCCGTCGGTAAGAGGTAGACGCTGCGACTTGTCGGGAGGTCTCGGTAGGGAGTTTCTTTGGCTTGCTAGCGAAAGGTGGGAGCTTCCCGCGTCGAGCAAGTTAAAGCCATAATCCATGTGGCTAATGCTGGCGGGGAGTACAGTGACTGACGGATGGAGCCCCGCCATCGGTGCCTCTACGGGTTCAGAGTACTGCAAGGTGGTGGGAGCAAAAAAAAAAAAAAAAGGAGGGGCATGGTGGGATTATGCAATCACATGGGGCTGATTGCCTGTTACGTCAGCTGGCGGCGTTTGGCTTGACGAAGCAAGCAAAATGTGAATGCTGTTGACCTTGAGCGCCAAGTAGACGAGCAGACGGGCAATTTATTGCGCTGAATCATCTTGTAATATCGAGTTGGGACTGCTCTCCTTGCAGCATGCAGACACCTTTTACACACTCGTCTCGTCCCGTCAATGGGTATTCTGTTTTGAGCTAGCTCTGCAGCTCATCTGCTTCACCTGCTCATGCACCTCAGCAAAAGGCCCAATTCAACAAACCGAACTGAGGATTTTCGGATATATGATGGCTCGTCCAAACATAGGTGGTAGTAGTCCTTGCTTGTCGACGAGGATGGCTCGGTAGCTCCCTTTAATTTGACTCGTATCGCCATTTATCCTTTTTGCCTCTATCAAGCCCCGACATGAAAAAATCCGGTCACCCATTGACTGCAAGGCTTCTTGAGCCGTGCGCGTGAAACCTTGGATGACACCTTCAGGCGTGCCATGGAAGCCAGACCCGGTGAATCTATTGTCGAGATAGCTTCGTTGGCGAGCCGTCCAATTTAGGAAATACCTTTTCCCCGCGATCCAACTTCCTACCATCTACAGTATATCGTAAGAAACGATTGATAGAACGATCGGTAATTCTCCGAATCGATAATACCCCGCGTTGGTAATTCAAACAAAGGACGTGACACATTCATGCAATCACTGGGATACGGTAAGGTACCACTGGTCGAAACTTTTTTGTCATGGATGTTAGTCAAGCGCAGCCAGCGCGTTCCTTGCTGCGCATGGCGAGCTGATGGTGCATGCAGCGATCACCGTTGTCCAACCAACATTAAAGCCGTCCCATCCATAGGTTGATGGTACAGGACGAGGGGTCTGGCGCATCGTCTTGATGGCCACCCAGATGTGACAGGAATGGTATCAATCTGGATGTGCGCGGCCTGCCATGTCACATAGCCGTCAACCGGAACGTCATTGCATTTCGGGCCGGGGACGGATATGGCATCATTATCACAGGCTGGCTAAATGCCTATGGACGCCCCAAGGTCAGGGCTGCGCGCTTCTTGGTCCGTTCTCCGCCGAGCTTGAGGTCGGCGGGGATCTAAATCCTGATAAAAGAACGCAGTTAGGAGCCTTTTTCTTTATTATTTTCGCTGGTCTGAACCTGAACTGCACTCGACTTGCGAACTGGAACAGGGCGGAGCCGGACAGGAAACACCAGTGGGGGAAAAAAAAAATGAAGACAGAATGGGAGATATCTTGCGTCGCATCGCGATATGTACCTAAACGGCAAAAAGCTATAGGTAAGCATAAAAAGCAAAATCGTTGCACATATGCCCTCAGCCTCTGTTTGTCGGTGTGGAAAGGCTTGGCCGTCTGCAGAATTCCTGAATACGCTCGCGCAATGTCGTAGTCCCATGCAGTCGGTACATGTATTTGCAAAACTGAGACGCGAGATCCTGGAAGGTCTGCCCCAATCCAGCATGGTGAAACGGCCTCTCCTGGGCGCTCGGCGGCGTCTGACCGCGCGGGACGATATTGTAGCATTCAATGGGGAAGGCTCCTTGCGGGCAGTTGGCAGCACCTCTTATATCGAACGATTTATTGGGACGCCTGGGCGCAGACGGTCGCATTGACTGTGGCTGCTTCTCTGCTGCAGGACGGGACGAAAGTAAGGTACCTGCGTCGGCCCAGTCCTTCACCGCGAGATCGGGATGCGAGATGCTGCCCTGAGCGCCGAGATCGTGTTGTCTTGGTCCTCGTTCCGGTGAGACGCTGGCCATCGGATCGATCTGGGCCTGATCGCTGGACGGGACGATGCGCGGTCTTTGCCCCATGGGCGCGGCTGGGGAAGACGATATTGGGCTTGGGCTGTCCACTCTTTACGGCAAGGACTGTGCTTATCGCCAGCAGGGCCAGTCGGGCTTTTTGGTTGTTCTTTCTTTTCTCCTCTGAACACCGTGCAATGTCCTGCGAACGGGCAAGGTGCAGGCCCAAAAAGACGCTATTCCCAATTTGACTTTTTGACGTGATCCACAAGCGCCCACCCTCTTCACCGTGGAAACAGCCAACCTTGATGCGTTGCTACAGGCCTCCTCCCTCCAATTTCCATCATCCCGGCAAACGCGACCTTGAATTCCCCTCACCTGTTTCCAAATTTGGCTCCTACCCTTGCCCAGCGCCAGGACAGTGCCTGTCGTTTGGAGCCCTTTAATGATGGAGGGTGCCGTGTCCCCAAAAGCCAAACGAGCAGGATGCTGTGTAGCCGTCGCCAAAACTCGTTCCTTCCGTCCGTCGTGTTCACAGCTGGCACCCGACGTCGTTTCGATTTCCAACACCACTCACATCCCCTCGATCCTCCTCCCTTTTGTTGACGGCGGCGCCGGTCGCAGGAACGCAGGAGCCGGGGCGGCATTAGCAACGGGGTAAATCGTCTGGTCTCATCCATTCTGCCTGCTTTTTGTCAGCCTGGCAGAAGCAGCGTGTTAGGGTTTCAGATGCGCCGTGTCAGTGCAAGGCGCTTCATGCTGTTCCTTCTGTTGTGGTGCTGGTCCGAAAACAGGTGACCATGCCATGAATCAGACTCAGTGCAGGTGGGTCAGTGCTGCCTTGTCGTCGTGCGGGCGTGCCTGTCTGCGCTCCCGTGTGGCGTCCAGTTCCAGGGGGCCAAGCGGGGATCGATCGCATCAGCGACAAGGTCACCCTGTCCATGACGGGGATTTTTAGCTGGCCAAGAGGTAATCAACCGGCTCGAGATAACCGTCGCCTCAACCTCAAACAAGGGATGGCGCTGCAAACAATGGCCTCGCCGGCACATGTGCCTTGTGCTGCGTTCGCCACATCCCCGACTGTTCGTTTCTAACGCGCTCATACTGCCGACGCCATGTGGACCTCCCCATTTACACCCCTGCCTGTTTGACGATGCCCGGTTTGTTTCCGCCCTCCCATGCCCCCCAAGTCTAATTGCCAGGACTGTACATATCGGGCGTTGAGACACTGTTGTCAAGCCGAGCGTCGGCTTCATCACCCGGCCGCCGCGGGAGGTTGGCGGCAAAGTGGCCGTTTTTGTCTCAATGTTATATCCCCGTCGACCAATGAACGGGACGCGCAGCTGCGCGTATTAGCCAAAGAACAAGGCGGACAGACGCGATGGCGTTGCGGCCGCTGGGGTAGCCCGACATGGCGATTATGAAAGGCCCGAGAATCCGACCTGTCGTGTTCCCAGGCGAGGTATTTCTTCTCCCCAAGCTTGGTTTGGGATTATTGCTCTCATTTCAGGAACTTGTCGTCGTCGCAACGTTATTGGCGTACCCTCTTCTATCGCAGCTGATTTGTCGTCGAAACGCGGACGACTCCATGGGTTTTCTGACCCTGCCAATCTTACGAGCGTCGTCACATTCGGGTCCTTTGCGCAAGCGGAGCCCTATCAGCGCCAGCGGGTGACAGTGAGGGTGGGTTGGGATTTGAGCTCCGAGCAACGGCTGCAACCCTACGCTTGGTCGACTGACGACAGGCGGTGCGTTCGGGGATCCCCGCGGTCAGGCATGTTCAGGGCTGCTAGCCATTCCATGTCCTTGACCGCAAAAGGCGGTAACGGCGCTGGCGCTGCTGCACAATCTTGTGCAGCCGCGGGCGCGCCTGTCCCTCGACAGGGCCCCGGGGCAGGCATCCATGCAGACCACCACCGCACCTGCGCGCACGGCCCTGCCGCCCCCCTTGCGCCCCTCACCTCTGCTGGGTCCATTGTTGAATCAGGCCCTTCCCTGCCCGAGTCGAGTCTTGTTGAAAATGCGAACACCCCCGCTGCTTCCTTCCCCGACGGCCGTTGTGCCTACCTGACCCGTCCACTCCCTATCCTTCCTCCCAGAGCCAACGTCCCAACCATGGCATCACGACCGAGCACCTCTGGCGGCCTCAAGGCGCCGCCCAACTTCGACAGCATGAACGATCGGAGGATATCGAGAGACGACATGTTCTTGAAAGCACCCGAGACGACGGTGGAGAACAAGAGAATCTCGAGAGACGACCTGTTCGTGGGAACTCGAAAACAGCCCGGCTGGACCAGGCCGTCGCTGTCGGTCATGCCCCGTGTTGGGCCTGCACAAACCTTGGAACCCAGCCCGGGCCGTCCGTCACCAGCGATCACGATAGGCCCCGTGCCTCAGTTGGAGCGGAGAGGAACGGTCGATTCCCAGATGTCTGGCGACATCCCCATCGGCATGGCCATCGGGAGCCCAACGCACATCCCGTCTGGTCTTTCCAACTCGTGGATACCACCGCAGGCGTCTCCGGCACCGGGGCCTGCTGCGTGGCCGGAGCCTCCACCGCAGCCACCGGCCGAGCCTGCCACCCTGAAGCGCTCCAAGACCGGGAGACGCAGACTCTTTAGCCTGTTCAGCAGGAAGAGCACACCGGACGAGGTTAAAGCCGTCCAACCCCCAGAGCCGCCTACCGTGGACTTCTCCAGATCCATGTACGTAGCGACGGCAGAATCAACGTCGTCGAAAGTGTCCCTTTCGAGGAGCAACACAACTGCCGGTGGCAAGAGCTCTCCTTGGAAATTCGGTGGTGGATCCCCCGCCGTCGTCCAGGCGGGCCCGGAGCCGTTCCAGCAACAATCCGTCGGCGCCCAGTCGAGCACGCCGGCGAGGAGCAACCCGTTCGAGCCGGACTGGCGCCGGCGCCAGAAGGAGATGGGCGTCTCCGGGCCGTTGAACCTGAGCGTCCCGCCGGCTGCCTCGTCGACTCGGGCCGGCAAAGGCCTCCTTTTGGACGTCGAGATCCCTTCCATCAAGATGGAGCGGTACAGCGTCATGTTTGGAAACCTCCTGGATGCCAAGCGCGACTCGGCTCTCCTCAGCAGGCGACAAGCCGCCGTGGAAAAGCTGAACGCCATCAGCGACAGGGTGCTGGCAGAGGAAGGGGTGGCGAAGGAGGCGCCGAGCGGACATGGGCATGCACGAAGGACAACATCCCCGCAGACGATCATGGAGTCGCCAATATTCCCGCCGTCGCCGGCGTTCGCCATGTTTCCAACGCCACCACAGTCGCGGCCTGACAGGTTCGCGGCGCCGGCTCCCACGTCGCCTACAGCCAGGATGCGCTCCAGCACGTCCCCTGCAAACCTGCCGTCTCCCATGCAGTCGACCTTTGGCAGCGACGTCCTGCCGCGCGGCCAGGCTGCGGCGGCGGCGGCCCCCACCAGGGCGTTTCCCATCACCCAGAAGGTCATGTACTTTGGGCCAGGCCAATCGAGCCTGTTCCTCGACTCCCCGACCAGTCCGGAGGATAATGCAAACCTATCTCCGAGACCAACCGCGCAGTCACAGCCTCCCCTGAAGCCCAACATCGCCGAGCCTCAGTGGCAGATAATGACGCCGCCCGTGTCGGCCGCGCCCTCGAGCACGTCCTCGTCAAGCGTGGGTGGGAGCAGCGATGCCGCGCGGAAGCGGTCGCCGTCGGCCGCGTCGTCGGTGCGCACGAACATCACCAAGCCGTCACTCGAGATCGAGGAGCCGGACTCGGCCCTCAAGGCCGCGGTGGAGATCTCCATCGCACGTCAGATCAGCGTCTCGCACCAGCAGAGGAACCTCCTCCTGCCGCTGCGCACGGGACCAAGCTCCGCACGGCAGGGGACCGGAGCCGGAGCTGGGGCCGGGGCCGCTTCCGTCAGCAGCGCGAGCCCCAACGACGGCGGAGCCACCAGCACGTCGACCAGCCCCGTCAAGCTGGGCAAGAACGAGCGCCTGATCGAGTCTGTCGCCTCGACCCCGACGCTCATCGAGCCCGATTACACGTCCGACTCTCAGCTGCTCAACTACCGGAAGAGCTCGCGAGTCGTTCTCGAGGCGGCATAAACCTGACTTTTTCCCCTCCTCTCTTTTGTCACAGGTTGCCTTATTTTCTTCTTACTACTGGTTCTTGGAGCGACAAGGGATATTTCAAGCTGTTTACTGTTCTTCGGCAAGGCACCCTGGCATAATGGTTTGGTCGTGAGACGGCAAAACAAACTAATATGGTGCACGCCAGCGCCTCCGAATCAACGCCTCGAGATTGGCCTTGACGGAGTTTGTCCTTTCTTCTTCTCTCGGTTGCGCCGATTATACGACAACCGACGCAGCACGCTATTCCGGCGCCGCCTCTTTTCCGTTGCTACTCTTTGGTTTGCATTGAATCTCTTTTGTGTGTTAGATACCACTTTTTCTTCTTCTTACTTCTTTTACGACCAGTACCATTACAGAATGACGCGGATAGGATAGATTATGGAACAGAGAGGGCTCACGGCTAGATAATAATATTATCATCGGACGCTCCTCCTCGAACCACCCATCCCTGCCCCGCCGCATTCGTCAACAAGGGACCGCGTTCCAGCCGTGGCCAGCCCGTTATCCGTCAGTTGCCGCGGCGTTGAGCGTGATCTCCTGACGCACGTGGTCACCCTTTCCGAAACGGATCTCGGTCGGCCTTCCCTTGGTGATGAAATACCGACCGCCGTGTAGTTGTTATGATCGTTTGTTGCCGTGTGTCTGATCCAACTGCCAGGTTCCCTTGTTGGCAAACGCGGCCCAAACAGACATGGGTCCCGGTAACTTTCTTCTCTGGGCCGAAGAGGGTTTAACTCTTTCCCGAGGGGTATACATATATCCGGCGGTCGCTGGCCGATAGAAGAGCCCGTTTTAGCTCCCGAGGATCCCGCACGGCCGCTAGTCGTCGATCTTTGCCTTTTTTTTTTCTTCTTTCGATATGGGGCTTCCTATCTCCCCGCTCTCGGCTCGCTGTGGGACATTAAAAGGCCTAGCTTGCAGATGTCATTCGAGAGACGGCGCGGTCCGCACGGCTGGCCCTACAACGCTAATGCAAGGGTACCTAGGAAGATACGTGTATTGTATTGCCTCACTCCTTTCCTTGATATTCCGTACCGGGTTTCCCCGTTCCTGGTATTCGATAGCTGAGGGGAGACCGGAACCCGACCTCACATCAATGCGCTAGTGTCGCTCGATGTGGAGAGACGGGGACCGACAGGGGTGCCTGGCCTGTTGTCGAATAGAGTTTGGAAAGCCTTTGTCCCCAAATTTCTCTTCCCGAACGAATGTTGCGGCAGCTCAGGTGATGGTGATGGGGTGATGGCGGTCAGCACACTCCCACACCCGACGAACCTCGTTCTAGAAGTTCAATGCTCGTTTTTTTTTTTTTTTTTTTTTTTTTTTTTTTTTTTTTTTTTTTTTTTTTTTTTTTTTTTTTTTCATTTTTCGCAAATTCTTTATCTTTTTTTTTACCTCCCCNCGACCCCAATAACCCTAAGACACCCAGAAACCCCGAATCTCCGAATTCCCCAAATTCCCGCGCGGATGGGGTCCAGCGATATCGCCCCTCCGGGCGTTCCGGACTACGTGGTGCCCATGTCGGGCCACATGCTCTCGGTGGGCGGCGTGCTATGGACGGCCAGCTACCTCTTGTACGCGCGCGAGTCCCTCCGCACAAAGTCGTACGGCATGCCGCTGGTGGCGCTCGCCGT
The DNA here is from genome assembly GCA_003049425.1 of Magnaporthiopsis incrustans. Taxonomy (NCBI): domain Eukaryota; kingdom Fungi; phylum Ascomycota; class Sordariomycetes; order Magnaporthales; family Magnaporthaceae; genus Magnaporthiopsis; species Magnaporthiopsis incrustans. The sequence goes on from PYSR01000055.1 coordinate 158,096, forward strand.
CAACATCGGCTGGGAGGTCGTCAACGCCTTCTACGTGGCCGAGGCGTTGCTGGAGCGCATCGTCATCACGAGCTGGTGCTTCATCGACGTGAGTCTGTTCTACGGCGTCGTGCGCTACGGGCCCCGCGAGTGGGAGCGCGGCAGCGGCGGCCGCGGCACCTGGGTCTCGCGCAATCTCGTCCGCACGCTTGGCCTCATGGTCCTGCTGTCGCTGTGGGCCAATTGGGCGTTCGCGCACTGGTGGATCACCAACGAGATCAACCCCCGGGAGGGCAAGCTCTACGGCGGCAGAGTGGCCGGCGACACGACCGAGATGGGGTACTGGACCGCGGCCTTTGCCCAGATACTCCTTTCCGCCGCGAGCCTGGCGCAGCTGCTGGTCCGTGAGCACTCGGGGGGTGTGGGCTGGTCGATATGGTGGGTCTGCACTCGTGAGCTTGTGGAGAGGTTCGTCAAAGCTAACGCGCGCACACGCCAGGGCCACTCGCTTCGCCGGCTCGCTGACTGGGCTGTGGGTGGCGTACCTCTGGCTGTGGTATTATTGGCCCGAGGGGCACCCCTACGTCGTGTCCGAGGTTTCCCTTTTCCTCATGATCGTCTCCATCGCATGCGATGTTGCCTACGCGCCCGTGCTCTGGTCTGTCCGGCGGACCGAGAAGGTTTTGCCCGACGGCTCCAAGGCGGCTGCCAACTACGTCGAGCCGGCCAAGAAGAGCAAGGCCTTATAGAGAGAAAGAGAGGGAAAGAGAGGGAGAGAGCGTTCTGGGACTAAATCAAACGGGCGCGGCTCGGCGTATGAGTCGGGAGGCTGTGTGCTTGACAGGCCGGTAGTAACCGTTTAGTCTAATCTAGACTTGCATATCGCCGCCCGAGCTCGCTTCTCGCCATATGGGTATCTCCGACCACCATAAACTTGCCATTTCTTCTCATGCTATGGTTGACGCGTAACGGGAGATGGGTGCATTGACATTGAGTGAAATAAGTGGGGCCCGAGGCAGACGTCGAAGGACCTCGCACGCTATCCAAATCAGGCGTTGACGTATACTTGCTTTGCTGGGGGTCCTTCCATCACGCCATTTGAAAAAAATCTATTGGCGAATCGGCAAACGTTTAATTTAACAAAAACAAAAAGCGGTGCGCATAATGCGCGTTTGCGCCGGGTTAATTTGGGTGAACAAGGTCGAACCTTTGCTACGTGCAGGCTTTGCTACGTATGTGCAGTGGAAAAAAAGCAGGGGGTGCGGGCTCCCCATTACGGGACAGACAGGGCGTCCTAGTGCGGAAGCCGCTTTGCTTTCCTTCCTTGGCAAGCAGATCGCGGGAAGGGTGGACATCTTTGGGGTTATCGGATTGATAAGAGGTACGAGAATACCGATCAACCGCTAGGGGTCCAGGAGCCGGGATCGCCATGTCGGAGAAACTTCCAGCAGCCCTGCTGAATGACGTCGCACGGGCGGCGATCTCCGTTAACTCGATCTCTGCAGATTTGGTTCCCGTCTGTGCTGTGCTAGGCATATGCCTCGTAGCAACTTCGGGCACTTACCGCTCTCGGTAGAACTCCTTGTGTCTTCAAAGCCCAACGTCACGGTGCCAAAGGTTTTAGGATTTGACATGTGCAGATAGGGCACACCGGGTGCCTAGGTAGGTAACCACATCCAGCATTGCGGGTTCCAGATGCGACTGCAACCAAAAGTACGGGGATGGTGCGTCCTTGGCGCCGTGGAAAAAGCTTCTGTTTCGGCCGGAGATTTTTCTGCATGTAACGCGTCACTGTTTGGACTTTGTGTTTGCGATCGGGCGTCGCCTAAGTACGAAAACTACGGCATGTATATCACCTTCTCTAGGATGACGATCATAGCGATTCAAGGTATCACGAGTCCCCTGTCGATATGCCCGCCTTCTCGTCAACGCCAAGGCTGCATGATACAGTCTACCGCAGGCACCGTCCAAGCCGTCGAATCAGCCCGGTGCTGTCATGCAAACCTAAACCAACGCCGGGTCCTACCAGAGAGAGGGGTCCGCAGTCGCATTTCCGCGGGTATTGCCAGGCTGGGCGGACGAGTTATCGGAAATCAATGGGGCCCAAGTCATTGCCATCCCGGCACGGCTTGTTTAACGAACTCGGGAACTCCCTTTCCCCACCCCACCCCGCTGCTCTTACCCAAGCGGTAACAGGAGCAGGAACTGTACGCGAGTTGAGAGAGAGAGCGAAAGAGGGCTCTGCCTTGCAAATGGGTGACGGCGGAAAAGCTTAAGTGCTTCTCCGTCAAGGATGCGGGATGGGATGGGACTGCGATAGGACCCCTTTTGGTGGGCTCGGCCCGATTTCGACCCAGCAGAAAACCGTTAATCCCCGTGCGGCTACTTGGGACGCCACGAGGCATAAAGGCTATTGAGCCTTGGCCTTTTAGGATGGATTAGGTATCCAGGGCGAAAGGGCTCCGACTGGAGAAGTCTCTGTCGGGATCTCTTGCCCGGGAAACCCCGGCGGCATCCCGTCTTCTGACTGGAGGGTTCTCTGGTCTTTATAAACCGAAACCAAGGAGTGGCGGTTACGTGGCATTGAGCACCCTCCCTGTTGCACATATTCCCAACCTCACCTGCCGCAAAGCAAATCCGGGAGATTCCTAGACTTGGGGCTCACACCGCCACCACCCAAACCCTCGGAACTAACACGTAGCCCTATCCGCTAACCCTGACCGTAACCACTAATGCCCTAACTTGATCACTGACACCGCGCTACATGCGGTGCCGTCGTGCGAACGTTTGCACGTGATATGCGCGTGATGGCGTTCGAGCTAAAATTTGGCGGGTGAGGCGGTTCGGCTGTAGCCTTGCTCACGTATACCTGGGCATATATCATGGCGCGCAGCAGGGAGGCACGGAGGGTGCTCAACACATAATCTGGCACTCGAAACCAGGCCTCCACCCCCACAAGGCACAAGGCGCGCGGAGCACAGACGCGGCAGTTTGAGGCGTTGGGGTTCAGCTGTTTTGGGTCAGGTCCCCGAGCCTAGATTGTTCACCGACGTTCTGGACGCACGCGGCAATATTAACCTAGGCCCACTCGCCGAAGGGGCTTTCCCCTGTGCCTATTTTTACTGTACCTGGACCCCGCCATTAATGGGGCGTCTCCTGTGCTGCCGGGCGTCGACTTTTTTGCCTTTTCACAGATCACACTTTCTGTTGTGCATACCGGGCGGGTACCTTACTGTGCTCGTGGCGTTGGGACCCGCCAGTCACGTACGTCCATCCGAACAGCGATGGCGTTTTGGCAGATGGGGAGGCTGCACGCTTTCTTTTGGCGTGCGTGCCTGCACGAGTCGCCCGCTTTGGCGCCGGCCCGTCGAGTTGCAGGCAGGCGCAACCGGGTCGCTCTAGCCCCAACAGGGGCTAGCCTGGGATGCACAGTGACCTAGGCTGAACCTTAAATCTGAGGCCTGTACAAGCCTCCAGCCAAAACTCCAAGCCTTGGCCCCTCCCATCTTCTAGTCTGTCCCCCCAGCCACGATCGCGCGCGACCATTGGAGCATACCTGCATACAAAAGTAGGCGTGCTCTCCGCGGCAGCCCTTTCCGTGTCACCCCCCCTGTCCGTCCAGCGTCGACTATGGCGTGAGCCTAACTGGCTGTCATATCGTTAGCAGCGAGGACCCCGTCATGTTCAGCCGTGGCAATAAACAACCTTACACTCCCGCGTTGAGACCACCCGCCGATCCGATATTTTTGTCGTCCAGCAGCGCTTCTTGGCGCGCATACAACCGCCACACCCGGCCGCGCGCGACTCGCCGGTCCCGAGCCGAATTGACATGGCGACACGGAAGAAGGCTTGTGACACCTGTCACAGGAGAAAGGTACGGGCCCTCGCGCTTTGCGGTTCCTCTTCTTGGCGGGCGAGAGGAGGGGAGGGGCGCAACGCGCCGCCAGCAATGAGAGGAGCGCATCGCTAAAACCGTGCGTCTGCCACCGCCGCCAACCACCGCCGACCATTACAGATCCAATGCGACGGGGCGTCCCCACAGTGCAGCGGGTGTAAAAACCACGCGCTGCCGTGTACGTACAATCGCGAGACGGGCGTCAAGAAGAGGGCGGCCAAACCTGGAGGCCCGACGAAACGGTGAGTCTATTCCGTCGCCGTGCCTGCCTGCCTGCCTGCCTCTCTTCAAGGACACGTCGTTCGAGGATGGGCTGAACCGCCCATTGGCCGCCAATGGCTCCGATCCGCTCCGAAATGCTGATCTGACGTCTTGGCGACGAGTCGCTGGGCAGAGCAACCTCCCAAAACGACCTTGCCAAGCGCATGGAGCGCATCGAGCAGATACTACAGGCAGCGAAACGAGCCCGCTGTGACATCCTCCCCACCGCCGAAGATGACGAGGAATCGCCGGCGGCCGAATCCGCTGCCGGGACTTCTGAGCCGATGCAGGTGACGACGCCCTTCGCGTCCTCGTCGGCGCTTGGAGCCTCCGCCTCGAGCCCCCAGCAGACCCCCGGCTCCGAAACCACCCACGGCCACGGCCTCGACAGCAAGCTGGCCTCGATCGGCTGGATGAGGAGTCGCAACGGGAGCGCACCCACCGTCCACCCCCGGTCCATCGGCTCGGTGAGGGTGCGGTTCGGCAAGCTGCACTTTGTCGGTCTTGATCTGGGCGAGATAAGCTCGTACAACGGCATCCCGTTCTTCTCCGAGGACGGCCTCAACTGGATCCGGTCTCGCTGCGGGGTTGAGCCCTCGTTCGAAAGTGCTCTGGCCATCGGGTGCCGTCCCAGCCCTCGTGCCGACCCGGCTCCCATCGGCGAGCCGAGAACCCCCGAGGGCGGAAAGCCCGGGAAACAAAAGCTCTGGCAGACCATGCCCGACGGCTGGTGGCAAGAGCAGCCCGGCGTTGGCGACATGCCCGCGACCCTGCAGAGTCTTCCGCCCGTCGACCTGCCCGACAGGGCAGTGGTGGAAAGGTTCGTGACTGCCTTCCGCATGTCGCAGTTCGGCATCTACATGCCCATCATCGACCCCGTCCTCTTTTCCGAGACCCTCGATGTCGCCTATACCGAGTTCCCGGGCTCAAGAGGGAAGCGCGACCGGAGCAGCAGCTCCGACGGGGCTACGGGTGACGACGACGCCAGCGAAGCCGGCTATGGCAACCCCCAGCACTACACTAGGGAGGACGTGGCCGTAATGGCGGCTAGGGCCGCTGTGTATGGCTTCATCTCCCTCATAGGCCCCATGGCGGTCGTTGGTGAGGACGAGCTTTCTGTAATAGACGGCGATGCGTGTTCTGCCCAGGCACACAATATGCTCCCACAGATCATCCCAGGGGGCTCCTTGAGGGCCTTGGAGACTGTTCTTTTCTTGGTGAGTGGGCCCTTTTACAACTTTGATAATGTGGCATCTGTGCGGAGTCTAGGGAGCTGCAAACCTACCTACACCTAAGCCATCTGTTCCTGGGTCCTGGCCTGCTGGCCACGATGTGTATAGGTGGAGAGTAGGAGCAGGGGAATATGGCCGAATTGACCCGTTTCGCGCACTAACTATCGATACGACGCACACAAAGGTCCTCTATAGCCTCTTCACGGGCCAAATCCAGGCCACCAGCGCGTTTCACTCCACCGCCTGTCGGATCCTGTTTCTCATGGGCGGGCACACCGAAGAGTCACTCGCCTCGGCTAGCACTGAGGACCTCATCCACCCGATGCAGGAGATGATGCTAGAAAAACCAGAAAAGGGCTCGAGGGCGTCCGAGAAGGGCGGAGAGAGCGAAGAGCGAACGGAACGGGTCAGGCGACACCTCCGGCAGCTGTACCGGATAGCGTTCCTGCTCGACAAGGAGCTGGCCATACGCACCGGTCTCCCACCCAGCATGCATGACGACTACTGTGACCTGGAGATGCTGGAGCGGGCCTGGTCCATCGATCTCACCGGACTGCCTATACACCAGCGGGAACTGCGAAACGGGGTAGCCACGGGCCCTACGCTGTACGAGGAGGTTTCGCAGAAGGAGGGGCTGGAGCCGTACGCGATGCGGCTGGTCATTCTCAAGTCTAGAACCTGCCGCCTACTCTACTCGCACGCCTCGAGCCGCAAGACCGACGCGGAGCTGCTCCGGGACATCCGCGAGCTCGATGCCGAACTCGACCGGTGGCGGTCTTCGGTGCCGCAACGCTTTCGGCCGGTGCTGACCTCATCGCGGAGTGCAAGCCTGAGGCCGCTGGCGGCAAGGGCGGCGGCTGCCGCTTCTGGGGGTCTGGTGCGCGACAGTGCATCACCCAGCAGCAATAGCGACGCCGGCTATTTCGGCACAGCCATGTCCAACACGCCGTCGCCTCCCGGCGTCTCTGGAGCACAGCAGCTGCAGCCCGGCTGGGGCAACGCGGGCGGGATCGTGCAGGACCTGGACGACCAGGTGACGATGAAGGAGATTATGCAGCACTTTGAGTACTACTACCTTATGGCCACCATCCACCGGGCCAGCGGTCGGTGCCAGGTTTGGTCGTCGGGACCTACTGAAGGGGGTCGGGAGCTGGCCGTGGTCAGCTCCAGCCACGCCCTGTCTCTACAGGCGAGCCGGTCGACCCTGATCTACCTTCGCGCGGCGTCTCGGTGTGCGCAGGGCATGAATTTCTGGCAAGTCGTCCCCCATCCGTTTCTCCCCGCAGCCTACCAGATGCATTTGCGACCATGCAGAGAGGCTGGGAAACTCGGCTTATCATGTGGCGCGTAACTTCCGACTAACAAGATGTCATATGGATTAGGATGCTGTTCTTCTACCCGGTCTCGGCAATGCTGACCATATTCTGCAACATCTTGCTAATGCCGCTTGATCCCGAGGTCAGGGATGACGCGGCCCTTCTCGAGTCGGTGCTGGAGCTGGTTGATGAGATGGGCCAGAGTCGGAGGCTGACCCCAAACGAACTGATACACCTCCGGATCATGAACGAGTTTGTTTCAGAACTCGTGCGCTTGGCCCGCTGCGCATTGGACAAGGCTGCCAGTGAGGCCTTCGAGGCAGCCGCGAGCTGAGACGGTCCCTTGGTCGGGGCCCGACACCAAGCAATGGAGAGATCATGGAGGTTCAAATCGAAACCAGGCCCTCGGCAAACAAAGCCGACCGCCTAGACGCCGACTAGCAAGTGACGAGAGGGAGCGGCAAGCCGCGAGACGAGAACTCGGGGTCGCCCCACTCAACGCACGTTGTCCGTGCAAGGGGCAGACCGGCGATCTTGGCGGCTCGGTTCGGATTGAAAATACTCGGGGACTACGGGAAAGGGGTCTTTCTGGTCTCGCCCACCAAGTGTATACCACCAACTATCATCTGCCGGACCTGGGAGGAGGCGAGGTGAAGTCGAGAGGGAGATGGGCCGAATTTGAAGGCCGAATTTTTGTATATTCAGGCCAATTGTTTTTGATGCCCCATTTCGGCTAAGGGGCACCGGCGTTCTGGAGATAAACAAGTCACAGCAGCACCAGCTGCTCGGTTGAGACAGGCGTGTCTCCCACGGTGTTGGCGACAGGGTCTAGTTGATATTTCGCGGCCTTCTCCGGTTCTTCAATAGATGCGCAACCCGCACACCACTCATCTATCTATCTCTCTCTCTCCCTCCCTTTCATGATCGCATACCGCACACCGCAGATCTCCCAGCCTGGTGAAGAAATCACGACGAGCCCCACGATATTCCGGGCCGTGGGTCATGCAAGCGCCGGCAGGGGTGGGGCAATGGAGCGTGCCACATATTAACGCCAAGCACAATACCGCCTCGTGTTCGACCTCTTGGCCGTGAGAGGCAATTTATAGACGCGATAACCAGTCGGAAGAGACAAACCGTGAAGATCTCTTTGAGCCTCTGGCGTTGAATGTGCTTTTTTTAACGGACAGCCATTCAGGGACCGCATCTCCAGGCTCCTTCCCAAAGCACCGATTGGCGTTGGGGTTGTCCTCGATTGGTCTCGATAGTCCAGCACCAAGCCAAGCCGTCGCGTCTATACTGCAACGTCACACAAAAACTGACAGCGGCCCGTCAGCGAAATCATCCCCGATAGCCGGGGCTGGTAGCCTGATGGAGCGAAGACCCCCGCTGCAACCCCGATGGCTCCCTCCCCGCACCTCAGCCCATGGCGACGGAGGTATAAGCGCAGCCACCTGCCGCGTTGGGATCGTTCGGTTCCACTCTCACGGGCAAACCACCCCCGGCGGGCGACGGGGTCACTGGCGCCCCGGCTGCCGTCCTCATCTCCCAGCCCAATGCGCCTAGACTTCTGTGCCATGGCTGGAGATTGACGGGTCTGGCGCTCTTGTTTGCGTATAAGGTCGGGCGGAGCTGCAGGACGACGGCTGGTTGCCTACGATGGCTTCCTCTTCTACCCCACCGCCGCTTTGGTCCCAAGAAGTGCAGACCGTCGTCAAGGCCGGCTGGAGAACAGGAGAGTACCTGCGTCGTCCGTTTGCTGCCGGGCCACTCGCCTCTGCCTGGCTCGCCCGTCGCCATGGTCGCCTGGTCGTCGCTCGCGCCGCTCGTGGGCTTGACCCTCTCGGCCATTGCCGGCGTCTCTGCCCAGGACGCCCCTGCCGAGCCGTCGACCAAGACGCGGCAGTTTGAGGACGTGCCCGGCGCATTTATCGTCGAGTTCGAGGGCGATTATGACGCCGACGCGCTCGTCAACGATCTGCGCGGCGAGAAGCTCGACGCCGAGAAGCGCCTGAACCTCAAGTACAAGCTGTTCAACGGCGCCTCGGTCAACGTCAACGCCACCGGTGACGCCGAGGAGACGGCGGCAAAGCTCGCCGGCCACCAGAAGGTCAAGAGGGTCTGGCCCGTCCGCAAGATCAGCATGCCCATGGACCGCATCCGGTCCGTCGGCGGCGGCGCTGCCCGCACGCAAGCCGAGATGATGGCCAGGCGCGGCGCCATAGCGTACAACAGCAGCTACTCGACGCACGTCATGGGCCAGGTGCAGAGGCTGCACGCCGAGGGCTTCACGGGCAAGGGGATCCGCATCAGCATCATCGACAGCGGCGTCGACTACACGCACCCCGACCTCGGCGGCTGCTTCGGCCCCGGCTGCAAGGTCTCGTACGGCTACGACCTGATCGGGGATGACCTGGCCGACTTCCCCAAGCCGGACCCGGACCCGATGGAGGCGTGCTTCGGCCACGGGACGCACGTTTCCGGCATCATCGGCGCCAACCCCAACTACCTGGGCTTCCAGGGCGTCGCGCCCGACGCCGAGCTCGGCATGTTCCGCGCCCTCAACTGCCTCGGCGGCAGCAGCAACGAGATCCTCATGGCCGCCTTCAACATGGCCTTCGACGCCGGCTCCGACGTCATCACGTCGTCCACCGGCACCCTCGGCGGCTGGGAGGACGACCCGTGGTCGCTGACGGCGGCGCGCATCGCCGCGGCTGGCGTGCCCATCCTGATCGCCGCCGGGAACGACGGAGAGAACGGAATGGCGCAGTCGAGCAACCCGGCCGCCGGGCGCGGCGTCGCGTCGGTTGCATCGATCGACAACACCGACATCCCGCGCGTCTTCCCCGCCGGCTCCTACCAGGTCGACGGCGACGGACCCGAACAGTTCCCCTACCAGACCGCCGCCTATGTGCCGATGGGCAACCTGACGCTCCCTCTGGTCATGGTCAAGGACCAGTCCGGCGCCACGCTGGACGCGTGCGACGCGCTCCCCGACAGCGTGCCCAGCCTGGCTGACGTCGTGGCGCTGATCGGCGCGGGGTCGTGCACCATCTCGGAGGCGTCGGTAAACGTCATGGCCAAGGGTGGCAAGCACATGATCCAGGCGTATTCCGACGACAGGTGAGTAGCGAGCACAACAGACGGCGTCTCTCCCGCGCTCCCCGCCGTGTCGGCTCCTTTGCAAACTGTAGTTATAGTCCGGGTTTTGCTAACCGCCCTCGCGCTCATTTTCAGCCCGCCGCCCTTCTCGTTCCCTTCGGATTTCGGCATGCTCGGCGTCGCCACGACGACTGCGTCGCAGGGCAAGAAATGGGCTGCCGCCTTCGCCGCCGGCCACAACATCACGGTGACCACTCGCGACACGGACAAGTCTCCCAACGTCGTGACGCACGCCCCCGCCACCGTGTCGGGTGGCTACGTCTCGGACTGGTCCACCTGGGGCCCTTCCTGGCAGATGGACGTCAACCCCAACCTGGCCGCTCCCGGAGGCGAGATCCTGTCCACGTTCCCGCAGGCCGTCGGCACGTACGCCGTCATGTCGGGCACGTCCATGGCCACGCCCTACGCCGCCGGTGTCGTCGCGCTCCTCATGCAGAAGCGCGGCGTCCGCAACGCCGAGACCTTGCGCGCCCTGCTCGCCAGCACCTCCAAGCAGACCGTGTCGCACGACGGCACGCGCCCCGACCCGGCCGGCCGCCCGGCCAGCGTCCTGCACGGCGGGCCCGGCATGCTGCAGGCCTGGGACGCGAGCGAGGCCAGGGGCGTCCTCAGCACGGCCGGCATCTCGTTCAACGACACGGCCCACAACCGCGACGTGACCTTCTCGCTCACGAACACGGGCTCGACCGAGGCCACGTACGAGCTCGGCCACCGGCCCGCCGCCACCGTGTACGCCTACGACGCCGACGGCGTCAACTACGCGTACCCCGTGCGCCCGGTCGACGAGGCCGCCGGGTCCACGGCCCAGCTCTCGTTCCCCGCAACCGGCGGCCGCGATCTCGTCACGGTCCCAGCCGGCGGCTCCGCCGACATCACGGTCAGGTGCAGCCCACCCACGGGCCTCAACGCGGCCCGCCTGCCCTTCTACAGCGGCTTCGTCACGCTCAACGGCACCAACGGCGACGCGCTGACGCTGCAGTACCAGGGCGTGGCCGCGTCCCTGGTCGAGCAGCCCGTGATCCGCACCGCCCTGGGCCCCACGGGCCTGCCGACCACGTACCTGGCGGCCAGCGACTCGAGGTGGCCCATCCCCGTCGACGACGACCGCTTGTTCCGCGTGCCGCGCCCCACGAACCCGCCCGACCGCCGCCAGAAGGGCTCGTGGCCCCAGGCCCGCGTCACCATGGCGCTGGGCACGGCCGAGTTTGCGCTCCGCGTCGTGCCGCTGGGCGACAACACCACCACGGACGAATGGTTCGGCCACAAGACGCTCGGCACGGCCTACGACAACCCGGCGCTGCGGCTGCCGCGCGACCAGTACCGCCTCTCGTTCCTGGGCCTGCTCAGCGACGGCACCGTCGTGCCCGAGGGCCGGTACAAGCTCCTCGCCACGGCGCTGCGGCTGTTTGGCGACCGGGCGAGGAGGGAGGACTGGCAGGTGTTGGAGCTGGGGCCGTTCAAGCTGGAGTATTTGTAGCTGCCGGGTGGCACGCACCTCGTGATACGGATATGTAGATATTGCGAGAGATTAATATGAATGCACATATTTTATGAGGAACACTCGGACTTGGCCTCAGGAGGACTACAGTATTCTCTGAGAGTCAAGGTGGACGCTTTTAACCTGTTTTGGGGCAGCGAAACATCTGCCCTCCCAGCAGGAAATGTAAGGGTCCTGCAACGTAGGGCCCGCTTGTAGGGACTTGACTGTATATTGGTAGCCACGAAGCTTAGGAAGGAGGGAGGTTTGTTCCGCAACTGGGAGTGCGGGCCCGTCCTTACACGAGTGAGAGGCGCAGTGCCTAGCCAGTCCACATGGAGGCCGGTATTCTAGCAAAGAAGTATGGGAACTGCCTCTGATCCTCGAGCTTGGCGTCGATGCAACCAGCATGAAGGACGTCGACTACTCCTAAAAGCAGTCAAAGAATCTCCTTGGTTTGGAGAGGACGCGCGCATTTTCTCGACAAGCTCAAACTGCTTATTTTTATCCCAACGAGTGTAGTCGGGTATTATCTTTTTGTAAAGGTACACCCAGAAAACCAATTCTCCATCTATTACGCAAGCCACCAAAAAAACCAAACTCCAAGCCCGTCACCGTTTCTCACTGCTGCCCAGGAAAGGGGTATCAAACCGAACCGAGCCGCCCTCCCTACTGCGGGTGCACGAGCTTATCGCCGCCGTCCTTGATGACGCGGCCGGCATCCTTGAAACCGCTGCCGACAGCCGAGGCGGCGTCCTTGGCTGTGTGGCCGACGGTCGCGCCGGCTTTACCGACCGCCTCGCCGGCCTTGACAACGCCATGGCCCACCGTCTCGCCAGCCTTCGCAACGCCGTGGACGGCCGCCTTGCCGGCGCCTTTAACATTGTCGCCCGCGGCCGAGCCGACATCCTTGAGGTTGTGGCCGAGGTCCTTGCCGCTCTGCTTGAGATCCGAGCCCGTCTTCTTAAACGAGTCTCTCAGGCCGCGCCGGCCGTGCGGGTGCACCAGGTCGTGGCCGCCGTCCTTGATGACGTGGCCGGCATCCTTGAAACCGTTGGCGACGGCCACGGCGGCGTCCTTGGCTGTGTGGCCGGCCGTCGCGCCGGCCTTACCGACCGCCTGGCCGGCCTTCACAACGCCGTGGCTGACCGCCTCGCCGGCGCCCTTGACGTTGTCGACCAGTTCGCCCCCGACGTGTCCGACGTCGCTGCCGACCTGCTTGACACTATTCTTGAGGTCCGAGCCCGTCTGCCTAACGGCGTCCCTGAAGCCGCGCGCCTGCAGGGCGGCAACGCCGGCCGGGCTGCCGACGTAGCGGCGCTGGATGGAGACGGGGTCCAGCTGGCTCTCGCTCAGCGCGGGCAGCGCGAGGGCGAGGACGGCGGCTAACTTGATGAGTTGCATTTTGGTGGTTGGAGTTGTTAAGGAAGAAAAGGGCGTGGGAGGGTGAATAAAAATGAGCGAGTTTGAATTTATCCGAGAAGGATGACAAAAAGGAAACGAAGCCAAGACGGAAGGAGAAACAAGCGCTTGTAAAAAAGGGGAAGAAGAAGATGAGGGTGGAGAGAGAGAGAAAAAAAAAAGAATTCCTTGATGCATGCAGGCTTTATATCCGAGCTCGAGCAGAGCCTCCTTCTCCATCCAGCCCGAGCAGAAGCCTCCGGATCCGGACATCGCATCACGACTCGGCCTACGCCGCGACGGGGAGGCCGAATCAGAGGCGTGGTCGTACAGTGGCATGGGGAACTGTGGGCACATTCCCCTGGCCACCTGTTCCCTGTCCATCATCAGGGGCGAGCGAGGGCATCAGTAGATTATCGGCTGTCCAAAGAGAGTTCGGGCCCGAGATGCGGCGGTAAGGACTGGGTTCCATTCCAGTCAGGCGGGCCGGTGAAGGAGCAAAAAGAAAGTTGAGATCGAAAGCTCCTTGACATGCGGTTGGGGCTGCAGTTCAGTTGCGGTTGAAGTTGCAGCCGAACACAAGATACAAAATAGAATTGATTATGTAACACAACACAAAGGGGACAAATTTGCGAAGCAACACAGCAGGCTTTCTTTTTTTGGTACATATATAAAACCGGCCGTTTTTTTTCTCGAGAAATAATTTGGCCCGATTCGGCAGGCGTGCGAATGCGCATGGCACGGAGCTTTGGCGATGCGGCTGTACCGTTGCTGCTGTCCGAGTCGGCACCCCCTAATCTGCCTACGTGCCGGCTGTGCAGCACGCCCCTGTGAGTTTCACAATGCGTTTTTGCCACCTTAAAATCTATCAAGGGCTTAAAAATCACCACGAAAGCCTTTAGCAAACCTATGGAAAAAAAGGAAAGGAGTTATATCAAACGAGAGAATCTTTTATCCAAAATGAAAAGCACTGAATATGGCTGCGTAAAAATCATTGGCGTGTGAATTCTTCAGGTGGGAAGAGCACACGGAACTCGCAGGGGATGCTGTGCATACCGATCGTCATGCCGAACCCGCCCCAAAAATAGGTCTGAGCGGACTTCACCGTGGTTCGCCAAGACTTGTTGTCGCTTTATGTACACTGCATCACGCCAAGACTATTTGCCGCTTTCGATTGCGCCACGCCAAGGCTTCTTGTCGCTTTCCATTGCACCACGTCAAGACCTTTGAGGCTTTTCATCCGCCTCGGCATATGGCTGCATGGCAAGCTGCGAAAATCAAGGTTTAAAGCTGTTTAAGCACGGTGGGCTGGATGCTCCCTGGGCGGTCTACGGAAGACGAATTAAAACAGCTCGGAGGTCCCGAGAAGTAGGCACACAGCTCTTTTCGGTGACTCAGTTTATACCGGAAAGTGTCCCTGCCAACACCCATCCTGGGATCACGTCTTGAAAACGGGGTCCACAGCGTACATCCCCAGGCTTTCGTCAACCGTATTTCGTAAGGAACAAACATATTCCGGCATGGGAAATCTTCAAATGGAAACCGGGAAAGCCACCTACCCTTACGATCCTGGAATGGATGGGTAGGTGCACAGCCCCCAGGGAAACGTTAAAAAGAAAATCCCGAAACCTGCAATGTCGGTACGTACATTGAGTTTGTATGGATTTATAGCGTGTGGCTTGTTCGTGGAGGTGGTGGACGGAAAGGGTCTCTGTCAGTGTGCTAAGCGATTTCGCCAATGACAGACATCGCCTATCTTTCTCCGCTTTCTCCAGTCTTTGCCATCGTCTTGTCAAGCATATCGAACCGTGGGGCTGCGCGGAGACTGTGGCACACGCCGTGAACATGTGAGGAAGAATAATGCTCGACTACACACCAAAGCTAGGTACCGTATTAACTAACCTCGTAGGGATTGTCGAAACGTCCACACGCCAGCAAAGATGCCCCTGTTCGAGTTGAGGTATCCTCCCATGCGCACGCACCCCTCAAAGCCCCTCAAACACCAAAAAGGCTCTTGACGGCGACCATGCCGAAGCCGCGCCGGCGCAGCGACTCGCGGCCCCGATGGGCCGGGAACTCGGCCACGACGAGCACTCTGATGTCGCGCGGCTCGACGCCGTCCTTGCCGAGGAGCTCGAGCACGGCACGAAGCGTCGCCCCGGTCGCGAGCACGTAGTCCACGACGATGAAGACACCGGGCTTGCCGGCGTCGCTGCGGGGGCAGGCCATCATCTCGAGCCTGGGGTTCGCTTCCTCCTGCTTCTCCTCGCTGCCGGCCGCTGCTGCGGCGGATGATGACGAGATGTGCGACTGCGAAGCGGGTACCACCGAGACCTTGGGCCCCGGCAGCTTGCTGGCCTTGCGGACCAGGCGCAGCGGCACGCCGAGCGCCGCCGCCAGGCCGGCCGCGAAGACGAAGCCGCCCGCCTCGCAGCCCACGACGGCGCCGACGTCGGCGTGCGGGAGCCGGCTCTGCCGCAGCAGCAGCGACGTGCACAGGCGCAGGCCGCCCGGCTGCTCGGCGATGTTGAGCACGTGGCGGAACTCGACGCCCGCGCGCGGGAAGCCGGGCACGGCCGGGACCATGGCGCGCAGGCGGTCGAGGTCGGGGTCGAGGAGCGGCAGGATGCGGGATCATCGCGCAAACGCGACCGCGGCGTTGGACCCGCCCCCAGTGTTGTCGAAGACGAGGCAGGGCTGCCAGTCCGGCGGCGGCCCGTCTTCGGCGACAACAGCAGCAGCAGCAGCGGCAGCGAAAACGCCTCGCCTCGCCGCCCGCAGCTCCGGCGCGGCGACGACGCGCACCTCGACGACGCGCGCCCACGGGGCCAGGTGCGCGCGCGTCGCGACGGGCGCCTCGTCGCGCATGCCCGTGACGAACAGCACCTCGGCGGGTCCGACGCGGCCCGCCAGCTCGGCGAACGCCTCGCCCGGCAGGCCCGGGCGGGCCGCCACCTGGGCGCGGTAAAAGGCCTTCAGCCCGGCGCGGTGCTGCTCCTTGTAGTCGCGGTCGTCGGCCAGCAGGCGCCGCGCGTCGACAGCCGGCGTGTTCGCGGCGGCGTAGGCGCGCTTGGTGGCGTCGCTGATGCTGGCGATGCGCGCGGGGACGCCGGCGTCGGCGAGCGCCGACGCCCAGGCGGCCGCGCAAAAGTCCTTGCCAGCCCCGTGCTCGCCTGTCACGGCGACGACGAGGCGCGGCCGCGCGGGCGGGCCGAGCAGGGGGCACGCGAAGAGGAGCACGCGGTGTGGGTCGAGCAAGCGCTTGAGGCGCGCCAGGCGCTCGCGGTTGGGGCCGAACGCCCGCGCCGCCAGGGCCGCGTCGCGAGGGTCCGGGCCCGGTCGGCGCCGTAGGCCCCCTTGCCCAGAGGGAGCAGCCTGTGGATGACGTCGTAAACCCAGCGGGTGCAGGCGCGGGCGGCGTCGGCGTCGTTGCCATCGCCGTTTGCGCACGACCAGACGCCCGTGATGTTGCAGGCGAAGCGCCAGTCGCGGCAGCCAAACGCCGTGGCGCTGGGCTCGACGCGGCACACGGCGCCACCGCCGGCGTGGACGAGGTGGATGTAGCAATAAGGGGAAGGGCGGCTGTCGAGGGCGGCGAGGAGCTCGTCGCGGATGGTCTCGGCGGATATGTTCCCGAGCAAGATGCACCGCTTGAAAGCCGAGAACCTGTTCCCGCCGTGGCCGCCGTGCATTGTTTTCGTGTACATGTCCGTTTCGAACAGGGCCATTCCGTCCACCTTTTCAGCAGCTTGGGTTTCTGCTCTAGGATCGTCGATATGGCCTTGGTTTCATCGTCGACTTGCGTGCCTGCCACTGAACTGCTGTACAACGTCACTGCAAGGTGGGCCTCACCGTCGTCTAAGAAGAGATAGACATCCGCAGCTTTGCCCCGTGAAAGTTTGCCGATGGTTTCGTCCAGCTTGGCGATCTTGAGGTGCCCCTGCGCACCGCAGCCCATGGGGGCATTCCAGGTTCGGACGTCGTGCGTCACGTCGGGGGCCGTCCGAAAGACGACGCTGACGACGATGCAGAAATTGGTCCCGCAACCCTTGAGAGCCCATAAGAGATGGTCTTCATGGCTCGAATAGTCGGCAACGCTGGGCCAGATCTCGTCCGGCACGTGGCCGACACAGCACGCGCCCGTCAACGAGGCTGACGACGATGGCGCCGACGATGGCGTCGCACGTCAGGCCGTAGCTCCTGGAGAGGTGTCCAACCCCGCCCTGAAGCCACAGGCCGGCGCCGACGCCTGGCCGGCTCCCCAGAGGCACCGTCACGCCCTCGGCCATGGCCGCCCTGACGATGCTGCCGCTGGTGCAGCCGGTCCCTGCAACGAGCAGCTTCCCCATGTCCCAATCGCGCATGATTTCGGCCATGTTGAGCGACCTCATGTCGGGAGCGAGGATGCCCGGCTGCCGGCAGTGGCCGCTGTGTCCCCCTCCGATCACCGTCAGCCCGACATTGTGCGATATGGCCCAGCGGACGAGCTGCTGAACGTCCTCGAGTGTCGTCGGCCTGACGACACCTGCCGGCTGGTGGAGGCTGGCCTCCCTATTCTTGACCCGGGCCTCACTCTCCGGCCTGACGAGGGAGACGGGGAGCCCAGTTTGGGGCCCGGCCGTTGAGCCGGCGCCTTTGTTGAATGTCATCATGATCTGCGGTGCGTCAAACAGGAGCTCTCCCGGCCGCTTCTCGTCGCGACGCCCCAGACGCCTGCACAGGGCGCTCCGCGCATCCCTGGTCTCGTCGCCGAGCGGGCTGCCGGGGACCCAGTATCCGGCAAGCAAGGGGGCTGCTGCGGTCAGAGTCTCGTCGTCGTCCGGCAAGCCGAAACGGCCCTCGGGCCAGGTCGCGACCTGATGGTAGACGAGGCCCGGAAGGTCCAGCGCCCCGTCTGGGTGGAAGACGGCGACAATCCCGCCCTCGGCCAGCAGCCGCACGGCCTTTTCGACGAAACTGGCCTTTGGGGTTCATGCCGTACATGCTGCGGCAAAAGAGGACGAGGTCGAACTTGTGCTTTTCGTCGGCCGGCGAAATGTCGAGGTCCAGGCCAAACAGGCGCCGGTGGATGGTCGGCCCGCGCTCGAGGCCGGGCAGTTTGGATTCAGATCGGGGTCTGAGACCCTCCTCCAGCTGCTCGGCGAACAGGCCGTTGCACTCGTACGCTTCGTACCTGACGGCCCGTCGACGGGTTCCCAGGTCGGGCATGGACGCGAGCACACTCTCTGGCCCAGGTCCGATATCGAGCACGGAAAGTCCGCCGTCGCCGTGGCCGGGGAGAGTCGCCGCGAGGTGAGATAGTTGGGGGAATATGAAGTCGTCGTAGTTTCCCGACTCCGCGGTGCGTATGATGCGGCGGCCCCGACTGCATTGCAGGTCGGACAAGTCCGCTCTAGGAGCGCTGCTGGCGGTCCGCTGCCGCAGGACAGACTTCAGAGCGTCGACGGCGACCATTTTCCTGGGGTTGCTTGTGCGGAATCAGTAAAAGGAACGACACCTGCAGAGCCGACCGGGAAGCCCCCGGGAGGCTGTATCCTTTTATACCGGCATGTTTTGTTTGCGGTTTGCTTGGGCTGCAGATGAGCAAGCAAACAACAAAATTCCCGGTGACTGGTCGGACAAACAAACGCGGCTTCTGCAACTGTGGAGAAAGTAGGCTGCGGTGGCCCGTCTTGTGTAGATAGTACCTAAATAACATGTAGCAAGTGTTTAACCATGGCTATCACCTTTTCCTCTTCTAGGCGCCGAGCAACAAGCTGCAGACTGACGGGCATCCCATGGACCGCGTCGGCGTCGTCTGGTGCTCAATTTGGTCAGCACTGATCACACATATCAAGCCCTGAGTTGTTTCACGTCTTACACTCTGTGTGGATAGCCTCGCACACGGGCCCTAGGGGCTGCTTTGTGGCATCGGGCGCGTCGAGGCTCTTGTCTGCCGAGAAGCCCGTCGGGAAGGAAACGCACGAGTAGTCGAGAACGTTGAAGACGCCGGTGTAGGCAACTGGGGGAGAATGAACAAAACATGGCCGAGTCAGCGTCTCCCGGGTAGGAAAGATCAGAAGGACGGAAACCCGACAGCTCACTGTGCTTGAAGGTGCCGTTCTTGGCGGAGGCAAACGGCGTCGTGGGGCACAGGATGGCGTCGATGCCGGCCGCGTTCCAGCGGTCGAGGTACTTCTTCTGGAACGCGGTGCGCTCGAGGTGGATCTGCCACATGTCGTACGTGCCGAGCTCGGCCACGCGCGAGAAGGCCTCCATCCCGCGCGGCCAGGGCTCGCCCGTCCTCTCGAGCTCGCGGCGGATCGAGACGCCGCCGTCGGCGACGAACATGCGCTCGAGCAAGGCGAGCCCCTGCCGCTGGTCGACGGGGTCCCAGTCGACGACGTCGACGCCGGCGGCCCGGAGCCTGGCGGCCGTCTCGCGCAGGGCGCGCGACACGGGAGCGGTGGGGCGCACGATGCCGTCGTCCCACATGATGGCGATCTTCAGCGTGGCGGGCAACGCGGCCTCGCGCCAGGGGATGGGCAGGCAGCGCGGGTCGCGGAGCCACGGGTGCTGGGCGACGACGGCGCGGCAGTAGTGCTCGAGATCGGCGACGGAGCGCGCCATGGGCCCGTTGACCGACTGCACGGCCTCCTGGCCGGCCATGCCGGAGCGGCAGCCGAGTGTGGGGAAGCGGCCGAAGGAGGGGCGGAGGGTGAAGATGCCGGTGCAGGCGGCGGGGATGCGCAGGGAGCCTCCTGTTTCCAAAACGTGGGACGCACGTCAGCAAAAGTGGACCTTTTATTCTCGACGGGACCAGGGCACGTGGCTCCCTGCTGCTGGGTACCACCTAGGTGCGGGTGCTTGCTGACCGATATCGGTGCCCACGCCGAGCGGGCTGCCCCTCATGACGATGAGGGCCGACTCGCCGCCGGAGCTCCCGCCGCTGGTGAGGGTCCGGTTGCGCGGGTTGACGGTGCGGCCAAAGATGTTGTTGACCGACTCGGCCATCATCATGGCCGTCGGGACGTTGGTCTTGACGTAGAAGACGGCGCCGGCCTCCTCGAGCAGCTCGGCGAGGGCTGCGTCGCGCTCGGCGGGGCAGCCGACGTGGGAGGCGAAGCCGACGGTGGCGTCGAGGCCCTTGAGGTTGAAGTTGTCCTTGAGCGAGACGGGCAGGCCGTGGAAGGGCCCCAGCGGCCGGCCGGCACGCTCGAGCTGCTCGTCAAGAGCGGCGGCCGTGGCCAGGGCGCGGTCGAAGCACGTTTCCGAGAGGCAGTTTGTCTGGCGATGGGCGGTTTGTGGGCTTTCAGTTCTGCTTCAGGCGCCGAGGGAGACCAAGGGGTTTAGTTTGAAAAGGTTGTATGTACCAGCTGATGCGCCGCCGCGGCTCTCTTGCAAAACGCCCTCGTCACGTCGACGGACTTGAGATGGCCCGAGGCGAGCCTGGGGAGCAGCTCGGAGGCCGTGCTGTTGGTGATGGCCAGCTCCTCGGGAGTAAACCAGCCCGAGGCCTCGGGCCAGCCGGTGACATCCTCCTGGGAGTCTGGGGGAAGCAGCTCTTTCGGCACGCGCCACTCGGCGGGGATGGAAGCGGCAAGGGCCTCACGCTTCCTGGCGCCGGCGAGCTCCCAGGGGGCGGTTTTGTCGGGCCCCACGCTTCCCATGTTTTGTTCCTTTCTCCTTCTTTTCGTCGCAAGTGCCCTTCTCCTTGTCTTATTTCAAACCAGGCACTTGGATCAGGAGGCCTCATTTTCTGGCGAGGGGAAGGGTGGGGGATGGTTCGGGCACTATAAATACGCGCCTGTCTTGGGCTGCTCTGCCCTGCCTAGTGCCAAGTCGAACCGAAGAGCCGGGCCGGTCATCGGAAATACGAGAACTGGACTGGTTCGCTCGGGGCGGCGCCTCTGTCGGCAAAGTGTCCATTGGGATGCGGAGAAGGAGGGGATTTGCGGGGGGCTTTGGAGTCGGGGCAGCAAAGATAAGAGGCCGAGAATGGACCACCCTGTCGGCGCCATCTACATACTTGGGGAGACTGCATGTGGGCGGGGAACTGTTCAATATTTGTGTGTAATACCCTATGATTGAAGGTGGTGATCGGGCTGGGACCGGTCCGGTCAGTGGAGGTCAACCTGGGAGGCTGATCACCTTCCGAAAAGATAAGGGACCCCGCCAACGCCCAGCCAATCACACGCCCTGGCTTCCCAGTGGCTAAAAAAGGACGACCGCCCCACTTGGCAGCGCCTGGATTGGCCCCAGTTGAGCCACACCAATTGAGCCACCGATCAAGCCAATGATGGCAGAGCTACGACCTGGGTAGACAGACACCCAGGGCAAGCATGGTACCTACCGGGTTGTCGCTGATATAAAAAAAGCCAAAAAGAAAGGCCATGTGCAGAGGACGGCGGGAATAGCCTCACCCAGTAACCCCTTCTCTTCTTCTTCTTCTGTAAGCAGCCTTTTTTCCAGATGTTGAGCCGGTGGCTCTGTAGAGAGATTACCTTGTAGTCCGTGTTCCTTTTTTTTTTTTTTTAAAGGGACGTGGCCCAGCGGCCATCATGCTACGCCAGTCTGGGATCGATTTCTTTATCCTCCCCATCACCCCCAGTCACCTCTTCGTGCGTGTTGGCGTAGCGCCACACCAGGGCACCCAGTGGCATAAATAAAGAAAAATGGTCGTGCATATTTCCTGCCATATCGTTTCTCGCCTAACCTACCAGTTAGATCCCAACCTCATCAGCGAGCGCCCACTCTTCCGGGCTGAGGATGCCCCGTGTGTCCTATGTTGGCCGGGGCTCGTTTAATTTGCATGGAAGAAGCCAAATTTGAGGCCTGTCATAGCCCCGACATGTCTTTGTCCTGGGCCGCCTAGCACGTTTCCAACCCAGCCACGCCGTCTTT
This sequence comes from Magnaporthiopsis incrustans, assembly GCA_003049425.1. Taxonomy (NCBI): domain Eukaryota; kingdom Fungi; phylum Ascomycota; class Sordariomycetes; order Magnaporthales; family Magnaporthaceae; genus Magnaporthiopsis; species Magnaporthiopsis incrustans. Next base: position 179,699 of record PYSR01000055.1, read on the forward strand.
GCGGTTCGTGATGGCGGCGGCTCAGAGGGATGGCATCTCGGACCGCCCGGCTGGTACGTTTCCATGGGCTGGGGACTCAAAGGTGCGGGGGGCCGCCTGCCCTCTCGGTTTCCCACCTGTGTCTGCGTTCCCTCCCATCGACGTTTGGTCTGCTCGCGGTACAAAAGCCTCCGTCCTCCCACCTGGAACGTATCGCAGCCTCCTTTTCACGGACACGTTTTCCTACCACTTCTCCATTGACCAGCCCCTGAGCGCACTCTGCATATAGAAGCATAGCCTCCCCCACCACCACTGGCACCATCAATACTCAAGAGGGCCATCGGATCTCGAACACAACAGCGCGGCCGGACCGCCCAGGTCAAGCAAGCCACCGTCACCGGTACCATCGCTGCCCAAGAGGCCTCTATCATCGCCGCCCGGTTGTACTGCGGCGTCCTTCTAGGGGCACTTTTCCCTTCCACTTTCTGGTCCATCAACCGGCCTCTGGGCACCATCCACACCGCCGCCGGCAGCGTCGTCGCCGAGAAGCACCACCAGATCTTGAGCATGCACCGCGGCTGGACCGCTCCTTGCAAGCCGCCATCACCGACGCCATCGCTGCCTGAGAAGCCTCCATCGTCGCCACCCAGTTGTGCCGCGGTGTCCGTCTACGGGCACGCTTACGTTCCGCTTTCCGGTCAACCAACCAACCAACCACACCGCGTGTAAGCGGCACATCCACATCGCCACCAGCACCGTCGCCGCCCAAGAGAACCACCAGATCTTCAGCACCCTGCCGCGGCTGGCCCGTCCACTACGACCCACATCAAGTCGCCATCTGGAGGAGCAGCCCTGGGCCCGACTTCGAGAGGCTTCGCCACTGCGGACATCAAGAGAGCCCTGCCGTGCTCAACCCCCACGGGCCACAATGGCCGCAACGGCGTCCTTAGCGTCGCTCATGGCCGCGTTCAAGGTCATTTTTTCCACGGCGACGTCAATAATTGAAGTCTACAAGGTGTGGAAACGCTGGGAGGATGTCCCCATCCAATTCCAGAAGCTCCTGAAGCATCTGAAGCGCCTGGCGGGCAGGGTCGCCGCGATCCGCAGGATGCGGTACGCCCACAGGGAGGGCACCTCCCATACCAAGCGGCTAAACGCGATGGCCGACGAAAGAGACGCGCGTATTCTAGTTGATGAACTCAACCTCGATTTTAAAGCTAAGATCGATGTCGCCATGCGTGGCGGGAAGATGGTCTTATTCGAACGGCTGAAGTCTTGGTTCCAGACCGAGACACACCACGAGGTGATGGAGAAGCTGAAACACCAGGAGGCTGTGCTCAACTCGAGCCTCAACGGCTTCTAGTAGGTGGAATGATGGAATTCCGGGAGCGCCCGGCGTGGAGCGGGTTCTGCACCTGTCAGGAGCGCGGCCGTTGTTTTTTTTTCTCGCTCCCTCTTTTCTCCGGATCCTGTGTATTTTTGACTAGAGCTAGACTTCCTTGTCTTCCCCACCTTGTCCTCCTCCCCATGCTGTACCTGCAGCAGCTCGGGCTACGTGCGTCCCTCTAATCGCTGATCACTCTCTGCCGGCAAGCTTCTTCACTTTGCTCCAGTTGAAGAGCCTGAACCGAGACCTGCTCGGCGCCTGGCGCAGGGCCTCCATGTGCGTCCTTATGCGGTGGTAAAGAACTCCCTTGCAGTCGCATAGTCGCGGCTCCTTGGAGACGATGAACTGCAAGTTTTTGATGTTCATGTGTACCGGCCCCAGTCCTCCGAAGGGGTCGGTTATCAGCCCGTCGCCGGTGTATCCCTCGATCGCGAGGTCACGCTCCTTGAACGGCGCGTCCTGAAGCCGCTTCAGGACGTAAGGCGGGGATCCGAATCCGCCGGTTGGGAGGATCCTGTCGACGCACGGGTGGCCGGGGACGGGCCCATCCGTGGACACCGCTTCGGCAGCGCCCTGGGCGCCCCTGCCTGATATCCAGGCGTCCTCAATCATCATGTCCAGCTGCCGCTTGAGGCACTGCCGACCGCCCCTCGACGCACCCAGAATCTCGTCGTCAAACAGCTGTTCGATCAGGCGGCTTTGAGGACGGGGTGGCAGTACGCACGCAAGGTTCCCCGGATTTAGAACGTTCTTTCTTCCTTTGGGGGGACGAGAACCCCAGGCCTCGCCGCACAGGGGAGCTTAGGGAGGGGGCAGGGACGCCGAACTCACTTCTCAATGCGCACGACGTCGGTGTCTGGGCTCCGTCTGTACTAGGCCTTTGACAGACCGTCGATGGGCGGCAGAGCGGAAGCGGGCTCCTCGGGCTCCGCCTCCGAGGGGAGGTTGGCGACCTGGAACTCCAGAGGCTCGCTGGGAGCATCCCCCATGCCGATGCTTATTTTGCGCTTCTCGAGCTTGCGGTCGGCCACTATTTTTCGTGCCGCCGTTTCGGCGTAGTCCCGGGGGTAGGAGCGGCCGAGGAACTCCACCAGACGCTTCTCGAGATATTTATGCGCCCAGGCCGGGCTGATCTTGGCCCCCGCAACGGGGTCGGCGAACTTGAGCGAGATCTTGCCCGCATCCTTGTCTATGACGCGAAGCACGTAGAGGTCCTGAATTTTGGGCATGTCTAGAGGTTAGCCTGTCTGCCTTGACATCGGCTCATCCGTTGAGGTTTCCTCGACAGCACGTACAGAGGTACCTCCGCCAGCGTCCATGACGATAGCAGTCTGCTGGTTCTGCCCCAGGCATCGACTCTGTCAGCAGCCCAGACTGGGATGGTGCGTAAACTTTCTGCGGAATCCTCGACAGCTGGAGGAGCCGCCCAGATGGATGGCATACCTCGAAAACAGCGCTGTCGTTTTCCGTGTGGAGCGAGAATATTGCAGCCGCCTCGCTTTCCGTGACCACCTCCTCGGATATCTGGTGCCCGGGCAGGGCATCGAAGCCCGCTTTCTGGAGGACTTTGCGGAGCTTCTCGGCGACGCTGGGCAGGTCCCCCGCCGCAGGCACGCTGATGGCGTACTCAACCCTTGTGTCTTCCCATTGGGGCGCCTGTTTGGCGTCCACCAAGCTTCTCTGGTAGAAGAACTTAATGTCTCCGTGCAACTTCCGCGCTAGGGCGACGAAGAGCTCGTCCGCGCGTCCCTCTTGCGGCCCGAGCCGTACAGGGGCTTCACAGGGTCGCCCGGGAACTCGTTCTTGAACATGCCGTACACCACCCTTCCCCCCTACCTCGATCCAAATCGTCCTTGGCATTGAAGCCGTACGAAATGGTTTTGTCGTCTTCTTCCTCGCTGTATGAAACGAGGCTGGGCAACATGGCATCGGGTTTACCCTCGTGGGACCACGTCAACACGTCGATACCCGGCTCCGCTCCTCCGGGCTGGAGCACCGCGACGGCGCATTTCGTATCTGGCCGTTTGTATACAGAGCATTGTCAGGGCGGACAGGATGCGGGTAGGCTAAAGTTTGGGGGCTGGGCGCCTTACACGTTGTTCCAAAGTCGATGGAAACGATTGCTTAGCACCGGTTGCCCTTGGATGCTGACATGGTGGGCAATTGCAGGCGAGTAGCCCGATGGCGGGATGGTAACGGGTATTCTGGTGCTCGCTCAGTCGTTCAGTCGCGGCCTGCGGTGCTCAGCCAGGTGTGCTGTCTCGTCAGCCTGAGAGAAGGGATTCTGGAGATGCAGGTCTCTGGGCAGACGACGGATATTGTGTGGACAAACGGGAAATGTTGAGGGGTTATGTCGGGGAAAGCGGGAATCAGCCGCGCACCCTCCGGGTGCCTATGTAGGCCCTTGTTAGGTAAGTTGGGTAGGCGTAGATACCAGCCACATCTTCCTGCGGGAGGGAACGAGGAAGGGAGATTGGACTAGGACCCCGGTTACAGAGAGACCTTGGCGCTGCCTAAGGATGCCAAGGGAGGAGGCGCCTCTAGGCGTCACGCTGCCAGCCGCATCACCATCCGTAGTGACTTTTTTTTTCTTCCGGTTTCTGGCGACCTTATCCCGCCCTTAGCCTGCGCACCCGAGCAAGGACCGCAATCCTGCCTGGATACCTAGGCACCTGTCAGGGTAGGTACCAGCCTATCTATGGCCCTACACGCCTCTCTGCGCAGACGCCCTCTGTCCGTCATACTCGTCAAGGCCGGGTCGGTGATTTGTGATTGAAGGCCGCCCGGGTCAGCCCTCCTGAAGGGTAACCGATCTCATTTCGCACGGCCACCAGAAGCTAGGATCCCCAGACGCTTTGGGTCTTGGTGGCAGGGTGATGGAACGCGGCGAGGCGTCAAAGGAATGGGAGGACTTTTGCTCCCCATTCCAGCTGCCGGTTGGCAACCGAAAATGGCCCGTGTTCCGGCCAATGGCAGCTGAGCGTCTGCGTCCAGGTGATTCCACGGGCTCCCGCCTGTGGCTTGCTTGGGCCAAGTGTGGAAAAGACGCGGGACAGGGATTGGCCGTTTGCGGCTTGTTATGGAGGGAGGCTTGGCGGCGTGCTCGGGCGGGACGGCAAAGGCCCTCCCCTATCCCTTGTCCCCTTCACCACCCGTCATCTCTCCTCTTCGCCGACTCGCCTTTGGTCCTCTTTCTTTTTCTCGCACTCGCTTTGCGTGCCGTTTTCTCCTGCTGCGGCCAAGTAAACAAACGGCTTGTATCCCATCATCGCCTTCTCGTTGCCGGCACCCAGATCTCCGTCGCGGGCTTTCCTCCTCCGCAGTGCACCATGTCTCTCACTCCGGTGCCATGGCCGGTGCGGCCGTTGGCTTTGCAGCTTGTGGCGCCCTCGTTACCACAATCGTCACCTTGGTCATCTGTCGCCTCCAGCCAACCAAACGGGTGCCCATCGACGACGACCCGGATGCCCGCCTCCCGCACCGCCTGCTGCACCCGGGTGTCGTGTACATGGCAGGCGTCGTCGGGGAGTTGGAGCCGGTGCTGCGGGATCCGGCCCAGTCGTTGATATGCGACATCGATCAGATGGTGATAGCTTGCTGCGCCAGGCCCTTGGAGGACCCGATTGATACCTCCGACCTTGTCGCCATAGCAGGCGACGGCGAGGATTGGGACGCGCTACTCAGCCACCCGCTCGGACGTACCATGGGCCTACAGGCCTTGGCGATGCGCGTCATCGCCCCCTGGCATGACCCCTACCGCGATCCGGACAACACTCTTTTCCCGCCCGACATCCTCCGCCTCTACCAGGCTAGCACCTCCAAGTTCGGAAAGAAGCCGGGCCTCCGGGCCGCCCAGAAGGCATGGTTCAAGATCACTGTCGACATCATGTCCAAGGCCACGCCGCGGTTCGGGCTGGTGAGAGGACAGAAGTTCGCCGACGACGACCCGAGGCTCCCCAACGTCATCAGGCTCGAGGAGCAGCTCGCCCGAGTGCTCGAGCGTTTTGGTATCACCGACCAACAACAGCCGGCGGACATGAACCTTCCCGAGGACGAAATGCATCTGCACGGAAACATGCGTACCAAGGGACCCCCCTACCTCCGCACCGTCACCGCCTCGGCCGCGAACTTCGCCATAGCCATGCTTTCTGCTGCCCGTGACAGGATCGCGGAGCCTCACTACCCGCCCGGACGCTATTCATCCGCTCCCGACCGCCGCATCATGCTATTCCCCGCTATTGGGCACCGCATCGACACCACCCCAGAGGCTGCGGATGGAGAGACGGCCGGCGCGCCTGGGCCGGACGCCCCGGTGAAATGGCTTGACGTCGTGGACGCCGAATACTCGCTTCGGAGCCTGACGGGGCTCCTGTACGCCTGCGCGGATATCGAGGCCGCGCAGGTTCACGACCCGTTAGAGCGTGTTTATAGAAAGTATAGAGAGGTGTCGGCGGATCAGGGCCCGGCTGCCGAGAATGCGTAGGCGCAGGCCTGGGCTAACAAGCTGGCCACTGCTCTGTGACACGGGCAGCAGTCTATCTCCGCCTCTCTCTGCCTGTCTATATTTCTGTCTTTCTTTACCGGGCGCTCTAGCAACCTATTTGTAATACATTCTCTCTTCTTCTTCTTCCCCTTCTTGGGAAGCTCTTTGGCGGTCTCCTCGGGCAACTACAACGTCCAGGTACTGTCCGTCATAGGTTATGCTAAATAATAATAAACACATGATCTTTAACTTTCCTCAACGTAGACAGCCAAGCACCGTGCTTTACCGTGCGCCAACACTGTCCTGGATGCCATGCGACTTGGCCTGGGCGGGGCGGTGGGGTGTACCTCCTCCACCTGCCAATGCTTCCCCCACATATCCTTTGTTCCCGTCGGCCTCCGTTTCGGACGCACTTCGGGGTAGGTCTCCGACCTGCTGTCGGCTTATCACGTTGGCTCCCCTCGGTCCGTCTTCACCTACCTTACCTGGGACCAAGTCCAGGTAAGACGTGGAGGACGAAACCTGACAAGGCTCACAGCAGCGAGCGCCGTAGGGCTTTCCTCTAGTCGAGATACGTGCGCACGGCGTCGAGGGCGCCCAGATCCCCAAGGTGGCCAACGCAGCGCCGTGGGCTCTTACCGCCATGGCGCTCGACAAGGTCAGGCAATATCTGCACGTCGAGTATCAGCCCGGAGAGCGGAAGCTCATCCAAAAGGTCAGACCACAGATACCAACGCGCCTCGAGAACTTTGGACTGATCTGTCGGAGCAGATCGACTTCTTCATCCTGACCTTTTGCTGTCTGAGCTACCTGGTCAACTATGTCGGTCTTTTCCTTCCGTTTGCACCTCCCCGGCCGGCCTGAGCTGAGCACAGCTGACGAGCGTACACCAGCTCGACCGCACAAACATCAACAATGCCTACGTCTCGGGCATGAAAGAGGAGCTGGGCTTCGTCGGAGACCAGCTCAACCAGGTCAACACCTGCTTCACCATAGGGCACGTCACCCACACACGCCATGGCCAGCTCGATGTGCTTTGTTCAAGCTCCCGTCATCTTCCTCCCCACTAACACCGCCCAACCACCAGCTACGTCCTCGGCCAGATCCCCTCCAACCTGTCGCTCCACTACGTCAAGCCACGCTACTGGTTCCCCCTGATGATGGTCGTCTGGGGCGGCCTGACCATGTGCACCGCCGGCGCGCACAGCCCGACGTCCATCATGGCCATCCGCTTCTTCCAGGGCCTGGCCGAAGCGTCCACCTTTGTCGGGACGCACTACATCCTGGGCGCCTGGTACACGGAGCGCGAGCTCGGCAAGCGCAGCGGCATCTTCACCGCCTCGGGCCTGGCCGGCACCTTCTTCGGCGGCTTCATGCAGACGGGCATCCACAGCGGCATGGACGGGCTGCGCGGCCTCAGCGGCTGGCGCTGGCTTTTCATCATCGACGGCCTCCTGACCCTGCCCGTAGCCGCGTACGGCTTCTTCTTCTTCCCCGACACGCCGCACGCCACCACCGCCTTCTACCTCAGCGCCGACGAGAAGGCGCTCGCCGCGTCGCGCGTGCCCGAGCCCAAGAAGCGGTCGCCGCTGACCCTGCGGTTCCTGAGAAGGGTGCTCACGTCGTGGTACTGGTGGGGCTTCGTCGTGCTCTGGATCATCGCGGGCGAGACCGAGTCCTTCAGCACCAACTCGCTGCTGGCCCTGTACATGAAGAGCCACCCGGCCGCCGCGGGCAAGGGCGGGTCGCCGTCGTCCACGTACACGGTCGCGCAGCTGAACAACTACCCGACCGGCGTGCCGGCCGTCGGCATCGTCTCGACCCTGTTCTGGGCCACGCTGACCGACTTTCTGGGCGGGAAGCGCTACCTCGTCGGCTACTTCATCGGCGTCGTCGGCGTCGCCACGTCCGCCATGATCCTCGCCGCGTCCCGGGACCCGGACCCGACGAGCGCGGCGTCGACGAGGGTCGTCTTTGCCGCCTACTACTGGGCCGGCGCCGTCTACGCCTGCCAGGCCACCTTCTTCGCCTGGTGCAACGACGCGATGCGGCACGAGGAGCCCGTGTTCCGCGGCGTCGTGCTCGCCGGCATGAACCTCGGCAGCAACGCCATCAACTCGTGGTGGAGCATTGTGTTTTACGGCGCGTCCATGGCGCCGTGGTTTATCGTGGGTTTCTTTTCTTTTTTTTTTTTTTTTTTTTTTTTTTTTTTGTTCTCGCGATACCGAGGGGAGTCTCCCCCTGCCTAGTGAATCCGTACTGATGTGTATGCGCGCGCGCACTTGCAGAGGGGCATGTGGGCCATGATCGCTAGCTCCATTGCGCTGATCGTCTGGACCGCCGGGTTGACATACCTGACGCACAGGGAAGAGAAGCGAAGGGTCCTCAATGCGGAGGAGACGGTGTCGGATGCAAAGGAACAGGAAGGTGAAGAGTGATGAAGCATAACGGTGATGATGATCCTGGGATGGTGGTCCCTCCAACAGACTTGGGCCGGCCGGGCTAAGGCCCTTTAGTCGAAGCCTACATACACGAGCATCTGGAATCCACCGCCATACGGGAGAATGGTGCTTCTGAATCCGCTTTCTGGTCGGCTCACATACTCCAGGAGATCCCTGTATCCTTCCTTTGCGGCCTCGACGTTGTCGGCAAGCACTATGGCTCCCTTTTTGAGATGGGGCTTGACCAGCCTGAGTGTCGGCAGTGCCAACGGCGTCCAGACTGTTTTTTTTTTTGTTTGTTATTTTTTGGTCAGTGACAAGGTCACGTCTACTCATTCGCGGCCGCCGGCATGGTGCTGGGGGGGGAAGAAAAGAAAGAAATCCCCTACTGTCTAACAGCAAAAAGTCCACCTGAGGCGGCATGCCCGTCTTCAGCGTCTGGAGCAGATCGCCCTGGCGCAGCTCGATCCAGCGCTCGACCTCGTCGCGACCCGCGAGGGCCCAGTTCTCCCGCGCGCGCCTCGCCTTGGACGGCGCAAGCTCGGTGGCGATGACCTTGGCGTAGCCGTGCCCGGGCCCGGCCGCGCGGGCGTTCTGGCCGACGGCGAGGGCGAGGTAGATGGTCGACAGGCCGAAGCTGGTGCCGGCCTCGACGACGGCGCGGGCGCCCGACGCGCGCACCAGCAGGTAGGCGAGCACGCACTTCTCCGGGTCCAGGGCCACGTAGAGCTCCCGCGTGCGCGCCTGGCGCGCCTCCTGCGCCGCCGCCGCCCCGTTGCTGCCGTTGCCGCCGGCGCCGGGGATGTCGGTGCTCACAAAGGGCGGCTCGTTCAGCGCCTCGGCGTGCAGCCGGGCCAGCACGTCGAGCACGCGCTGGCTGGCGCTGATGGAGGTGAGGGCCTTGAAGATCTCGGCTTTTTGGAAAGTGGAGGTCATTTTTTTTCTTTGTCTTTGGTGGGTGTCTGGTGGGTGACTGGTGGGATGGATGGTCTTCTTCAGTGAGTGACTTGTAGGAAGTAGAGTAAGGGATCAATGTCAAGCTGGATGGCCGGGCAGGTAGGTAGGTGATTTTGAGCTCACCTCCACATTCATACGAATCGAGGGGCAGGTTGGGCTGTGACTCAGATGGGCTGTTAAACTGGTGCGTGCCCAACGCATGCCACATGGCAGGCCTTCATCTGCCCGTGATGCTCGAGTATCTTTCCATGCCGTCTCCAGCACATACAAGGGCAGCCTGTAAAAGAGCCCCGAGCTGGGCTTCGCGGCCTCAAATAGCCAATAGAGCAGCCCGGCGTCCGTTTTGCCATGACCATTGGCCGGCGAGGCTGCATGACTGCAACCCCGCACTTTGCACCTTGGATCCTCAGCTGCATATGGCCTCGCTTTCCTTTTTTTTTGGCAAGTCTTCTTGTGCTGGTTGTCACATGCGTGAGGCGAGCTTGTGCAGACTCAGTCTTGCTGGTGGGGAGAGACGGTTTTGTGCACGCCACAGGCGTCTAGCAACTTAGCGGACTTCGCGCGGCCCTCCCGCCCATAACCGCCCGCCCCATCTCCATGTCTAGGGAGATCCTAGCTCTAACTTTTGCTCAACGCCCGCGCGTGATACGAAGTCGCCCGGACCAGCTCGTCTCTGATATCCTTGAGCCTCGCGCACCCGGTTCCCTCTTGGGGTGTGCTTGGACACGGGCTGTAAAAAGGGTTGATCAGCAAGCCCAAAGAGATCCAATTTGCAGCGTCTTCTGTGTACGCACCTAGGCCTTGAGAAGGGAAGGGCGGATTTGGCACGTCGGTCGATTTTCCCCATGGCGATGGCGCAGGCCCATCATGCGGTATGTACAAGAGGTTGATCTCTTTATACTCGTTCTGCGTCAGAAGCGATTGCTTGACGGTCTGTCCAGCTCATGGTGCGGATGTGGATATGTGTGCTAAACAAAAAAAAAAGGACCTCGCGGCCGAGGAGGGGTCGGGTTGGGTGAGCTCTGTAGCTGTGCGAGTGTCTCGGTTTTCCACCAGGGGCGGACAAGAGAGAGACAATGGCACACGGTGCTCAGCGAGTGGCGGATTGCCTCAAGGCACCGCCATCGGCAAAAATTGGAATAAACTCAATCCGCCATCGTTAAACCATTGAACCCTATTACGGTTGGTAATACAGGAGGAAGTACCCTCAACACCAGTGGAACCCCGCAGACGGAGGTTGGTTGGCCAATGGGCACGAAACCGGCCTCCCAGCCGCACCTCTTCTCGTCCGGGCGGGAGCACTCGCGGGATCCCTCGCGCTGGAGGCGGCGATTTCGGCACGCCATACTGCCCCGCCTCCCCACTGAAACCAGCGCATCCATTGCAAGAAGAGATTTTTTTAACGAGGACCGACAGCCTGAGCCAGAGAAACGAGCGCCAGTTACGAGCGCTCACCACGGCGCCGGCCGAACGTGGCGAGTTAGCCCAGGAAACAATGCGCTGAAACGCGGGGGTGCGGGGCGCGGTTGCTATTTCCGGTGTGCATATGACGCTAGAGCTGTCCGAGGTCCGAGGAGCGAACCCCATCGGTGGACATTAGGCCATCACGACCTTGGCCTGGGACTCGCCGAGAGACGGTGCGGGGGCAGTCAGGATGTCAGCCGCATGGGTGATGAGTAGAAAATGAGCTATTAACTGCATGCAGCGGATTAATTTTCTGCTTTGTTTGGTCCGACTTGTCTTGTCCTTGGCCCAACTTATAACGCACACTTTGGCCCCGTCTCCGAGATTGTCGGGCTCCCCTGAAAATAAACCACCATCTCATAGCCCCATGTCGGCCGTCGCAAAAACCCTCCTGGGCAAGGTCGCCATCGTGACGGGCGCCGCCTCGGGCAATGGCAGGTCCATCGCCGTGGCGCTGGCTGACGCGGGCGCCACCGTCGTCTGCTCCGACCTGCAGCCCGAGCCGCGCCAGGACGGCTACGAGAAGGACACGGCCGTGCTGACGCACGATGCAATCACGCAGGCCGGCGGCCGGGCCGTCTTCCACAGGGCCGACGTGACCATTGCGAGCGACGTCGAGGGGCTCGTGGACGCGGCCGTCAAGGAGTTTGGCCGCCTCGACATCATGGTCAACAACGCAGGCATCTTTACGGGCCCGCAGGACATACTGGAGTTGTCGATCGACGACTACGACCGCACCATGGCCATCAACACGCGCGGCACCTACCTGGGCTGCAGGTACGCCATCCGGCAGTTCCTGGCTCAGCAGCAGCCGCCGCCGCCCGACGCGGACCAGCAGCAGCAACAGCAACAGCAGCAGGAGCAGGAGCAGCCCCCGATCGGCAAGATCATCAACATCGCCTCCATCGGCGGGCTCGTGGGGCTGGCGAGGGGGCCGGCGTACTGCGCGTCAAAGGCCGCCGTGGTCAACCTGACGCGCCAGCTGGCCGTCGACTTCGGCCCCCGGCGCATCAACGTCAACGCCGTCTGCCCGAGCTTCCTGCCCACAGCCATGGTGCGGTCGCTGCTCGACAACCCAGCGACGTACAAGGCGATCCGCGACGCCACGCCCTGGCCCCGGCTGGGCACGACAAAGGACGTCTCTGACGCCGTCCTGTTCCTGGCCGGGCCCCAGAGCGATTGGATGACCGGCTCGGCCCTAGCCATCGACGGAGGGTACACTGCCAGGTAGGACTGGGTCGGCGGAGGAGTAGACGGCGGCCGGATTTTTCTTTCGTGTACGTTCTATGCCCAGATTCCTCGTGCAAACTATGAAGCCAAGGAAAAGTAGGAAAGAGAGCTGAAAGAGAACTGGGGACGTACGTTTTATACCGTCACTGGCCTCCCATGGTCATCACTGTTACCGTCCCCCGATGCCATGTTTGTCCAGCCAGCAGTCGATGGGCGCCAGGCGCGCAACGGCGAAGAAGCCGCGCCGCGTTTGGGTTCCAAAAGGACCTGAGCTCGAGCGTACATACCGTCCAAGGGTCGCCCTTCACCGAGCCAACGTCACGCCAGGCGAGCTGAATTTGCAGTGAAAGTAAGCTCGCCCCTGTCCTTGTCGGCTAGCGAGTTTGATGAGCCGCACTAATGCATGCGGTGACGACTTTCTCGGGCTCCCCAGAAATTGCCATCCCGCCACCACAGATGCTAGCGCCACAGGGGGCTCCCAAGCCAGTGCCCGCCAATTACGGCCTTCTTTTTGGTTGTCCGCATCGTACCAACGCTGGCGACTGCCGAGCTGGCTGTCCTTCTCTATCAGGGCAAAACTGCCATTGCCAGAATACCAAGGAGCCCCGGCGGCATCATCGGCCGCCCTATATTCAAGGAGAGATTTAGCTATCCTGCTTTGGCCACAAACCAAGGCCGACAGCTACGGCCCCTCTTCCTCTTGCTATTAGGCCGCACAGCACAGATTGATCGTCGGACTCTACGATGGTACGATTTCCACTACTGATCGGGTCGCCCGTAACCTTCCTCGTCCCGAACGTTCAACCATTTTCGTGCCCCTGGACCTTTCGTTGGCCTGTGCCTGGCGTCGGCCTCGGCGCCAATAGACAGCAAATGACTATATTCAGGGGCAAGCTCACCACGGCTTGGGCTCGCGTCTGTCCGGCTCATTTAGGCCGCTGGACGTGAACAGCACTAACCCTAACCCTTATGGGCGCCGTCGCTTAAATCGTCATGATGCTCTCCGTCACAGCTGGCGTCCACGTTGGCGGCAAGGCCGGCGGCATTCTCATCACAGCCATGTTCTTCCATTTTATTATGCCTTCGCCGTGATGTGCTCTTTTACCCCTCACGCCTTGGTGGACAAGGAGAAGTACCTAAATTTAACTACCTCAACCCTGCACTTGACCACATTGCCCATCCATAAAAGCCTCGCCCTGCCAGCGAAACGGATCTTCGGGCCAGAAGGTACCAGCACCTAAAAGCCCGTGCCACAGTAAAGCTTTCCTACAAGTCCCAAAGCCGAACCACCTTCGAACAGCGCCCCAATCTCGGGGGCCGCCCCGAAAAGCGTGTCGCAATTGACTCCCTCGCTGCCGCCGTCAAAGGTAAAAGTAGCCGTGATCCGGAGGTTGGCCCGGTGAGAGTCATCTTCATTGTACAGGATGACCTGCCAAGCATCGGGAGCAAAGAACTGCAACCAGATCTCCTTCCATTTTGTTGTCGACTGGTGGCCATCGTTAGTCTGCACCGAAGTCATTCATGCAGTGGAACAAAGAGTCCTTCGGGTGTCGAGTGTTAATCAGGTACTCACTCCAGCAGGTGTTGGCCGGCGCCGGGCAGTTCACATCCTCGGTGTCGTGGTCGAAATGGAGCATCTTCTCCTTGGTGAATTGGGGGTGTCTCGCCATCTTATCCACGACCTCGAACAGCTCGGGAGTCCTCCCGGGTGATTTAGCGGCCGGGGTCGAGTCGATGACTTTGAGATGAACGGTCATATCCTACGGTGGTTTCCCGTCGACGATGACCTTGGAGTGAAAGTCCATGCCTTCACCGCACGCACTCCCGCACACCTCCCCCAGCGCGCGGAACGCGTCGTAGGGACGCAGATCTCCCCAGTTGATCTGAGTTGTGGAAGTTCCGATCGAGAGTCTCCCGTCAGGCGGTATTTCCCGGAAGGATGAGTTCTGCCGAAGCACCAGCAGGCGGAGCGAAGGTCCAGAGCGGATGACGGCGCAGCTGCCTAGGTAGGCGATCGACGAGATTGTGAGGATTTTATGCATGGACAGCATGATCAACAATCCTTTCAAAAAGGCAAGATGGTAAGAAGGCAGGAAGGAAGAGGGGAGGAGGCAGCCGTGGGCAGACAAAAACACAGGGCTGGGGAGTTGGACTCAGCAATACGGATCGCTGATTTGGGAGAAATGGATGACCCGTGTGGACAGAACGAGTTTTCTTGCTTTCATGAAACTGAGGCAGCCCCGTATCTTTATACTCGTTGACCACTCGTACAACAAACGTGTCCCAGATTGTTCTACCCACTCTCAGTCTCGGCTCTGTTCTTCTGCTTCGCCCCACGACTGCCACATTCTCCTTTTTCTCTCAGTGTCTCTCCTTCTCACACCTTGTGATTCTCACAGTACACTCTGTCTTGACGTCACTACAAAGCAACTCTACGTCCTCACGAACCGCCCCTGACGAGCTCCGCAGATATGTCGGCAGATATAACGGCAGGTGTGTCGGCAAGTGTTGTCGGCAGTGAGCCTGCCACATTCAGATACATCCAAATGCTTTTCCCCTCCTCAAGGTCAACTGCCGGACAAAGCCGAGTTTCTGGAGATGTTATATCGAACTGTTCCGTTGCTTGCCCATAAATCGCGGACGGACCAACAGACATACCAAACCTCCGGATCACTATTGTGATCGACAAACAAGTCCACTGCGGCAGCCTATCAGAAACCGCATGCCGCAGACGTGCACCAAAGGACAATCAGCCTCATACGCGCCGTATTGCGGCGTATGACGGCAACATTCTGACCGACTGACGTAGTTCCTATCGGGCCTGCTGTTGGCCTGCACGCTCAAAAATTGAAGTTCGCTATTGGCCGGGCGGCGCCAGCTCTTACTCCACTTGAAGACGTGAAAGGCGCCATGTGGCTCAGTGTATTATTGCCAAGACTGGTTAAATTGTCGGGTGACTCGCTGTGTTGGTTTCTCAAAGCGTCCCAACCTCGAATCACCTGCCGACGTTGGGTTACCGGCGGCCGGGTAATTAAAGAAAATGACCCAAGCGATATGCTGGGACATAACCATTCCTTGCCAATGACGTCTTTGACTTCGAAACCCTGCCGCTGTACGTTGTGCAGTGTCTGAGGAGCAGGGACAGACGATTGCTTGTCAGCCCAGATATCTTGCCATGGCATGGCTCAGGTTGATCATCTTGTTCTGCTTCCAGGTGCAAATGTTTCTCTCCATATTGTCGTATATACCTACCTACGTCCTACATAGGCCTTGTCGTCTCCAGCATCAGGCCTCCTCGAGCACCCACTTCAACTCAGCGAAAGCATTGTTCTCGCAGCCCGGGCCACCTTGGCACAAGCCAGGCTGGAACCACCAAGGCGCCTCCCCAGTTCCCACAGTACGCCCCGAGCCAAGAGAATCCCAAGATGAGCAGCACCACCACTAGTTCTACGAGAACGGCCTCGGCAACATGCAGCTCGCCCACCGAGACCGGCTGCGTCCAGCCCATGTGTAATGACCTCTTCAAGTACCCCAAATGGGGAGGCAGGTTGTGGCTCGAGTCCAATGCCGTCTGCAGCGGTCGCCACCGCACCGACGCCCTCGCAGCAAACGCGACGCGGCGCCTGGCCACGTGCTGCAAGGTCGAAGAGTCGTCTCTCAAACTCTACAACAACATCCACAGCTACATGAACGTGTGCGGCTGGTCGTGTAATGTCACCGGCTACGGCACCAAGACGACGGCGAGGGAGATGTTGGACCTGCTCCACTGCGTGAAACGCGGAGGACGGGAGCCCGCCCTGGGAGTGGGGCCGAGGAGACAACGAAGACATCTGGCCGGATCCGTACGCTATCAGCTGCCAGGCGGCGTTTGCCAGCGACGCGCCGCCTTCGCGAGCACCAAGCGTCTTGGTTTTGGGGGTCCTTGTGCTGCTCGGGACTGTGATTTTTATGGGATGAGGACTGGAACGGCGATAACAAACGGGCTGGAAGAGCATTCCACGAAGCTACCGGAATCCAAAACCCCGCGGCTCCCAGGCCAGCCAGAACGCTTCAGCACGTGACGGGCTGCCGCTTGGGTGTGTGCCCAAAGCACTGAGCCAGGGATCGGCGGACTGCAGCTTACAATAGCTAGGGGCTAGATTAGTCTAACTACCACCAAGGTAAATACGGAATCCACATTTGCGTCGACTGTGCTGTTTGCTTCCAGGGGCCCAAGCAGAAAAAGTAAAAACAAATGCTAGCAAGCACGGTCGGCAGGTGGTGTGACTGCCTGTTCAGGCACCTACAAATATCTGTCTGCCCCGCCCCACCCCGCATCGCTCAGTCTTCCTCCAAGCTCCCCTCTCAACCCTTTGCCCCGCCAAATAAGATCTTGTCTTTCATTTCAGCGGAGCGCGCCACGCCACCTACCCTCGCAAGCTCGGTCCGGTGGCGTGGCCGCGTAGCTGTTCTTACCTGGAGAATCTGACAAAATGCTGACAAAGGTTTTTCCTATTTGGGACAGATTTGTACCCAAAATCGCTATCGACCAATCCCCGCACGAGAATCTAAGCGTTTTGCGTTCGTATTGGTCGGCCAGCCCGCCCCACGAAGTACCGCTTAAAAAGGGTTAGCGAACGTGTTTATCAGCAGGCCCCGCCGCAAAAAAACGGCCCTTCGCAGGAGAAAAGCCCTCCGCAGCAGCCGCTAAAAGCAAAGGGGGTCCCAGGGGGTCTCCCCCTGGAAATTATGCGCTTAAACGTTATAAAATCGTATAAAATTTAGCAAACGTAACAATTATCACGAAATTTAACCTTGGTGTTTTAAATGCATTAAATTAAAGGGGCAGGGAATTACGTAAAATTACGTGGCATAAAGTTATGTAATGCGCCCCATTTTTATAACTCACCCCGCAATGCGATTAATAACGCGTTTTTTAATTGCCTGCCAATTTTTTTGCCCCGCACCCTACTTACTTACTGCAATCGCAATCCGGCCGTTTTTTGTTAATAATCCGCCAGCGCCATTAAATATCGTTAAATTAATTTAATCGTTAAAATATTCACGTTTTACGCTATTAATTAATGTACTTTTTAACCGGATTATTAACAATTAAAATTGGTGGTGGTTACAAGCGTTTTCCGGTCGCAATGGCCGATAATTTTTACCCTTCCGATCCTTTTCCGCCTTTTAACCCCAACAACGTTAACAATATAAAGCAATGCCGCAATTATTAAAAAATTAAACCTATTGCCAAGTTTAAACCTTTTTACGGCACCAAGCTCATTATTAATTATTCGGCGTATCGTTTTAAATAGGGCTTTTTCCGCAATATTAGCAACACTTTTCGCACCGTTGCTACCCGCGTATTTTCGGGTTCCAAATAAAATCGCAATAATAACCCGACCTCGCTTAACCGAAATGGCCAAACACTGTTTAAACGAAAAATTAATAAAAATAAACAGCTTTAATCTTGCCCTTTTCGCCCGGCAAATGCCCCTTTTTTTTTACTTTTAACGGTTCCCAATCGCACCTTTTCCTTAAAATATATCCCTTTCCGGGGTAACACGCCTTTGCCCCGTGGTATTAATTTTAACGCTCCGCCCTTTATATAACGGGCTTAAAATCGTCGTGCAAGCGCTTAGCGTAAGCATCAAGTTTATTATCGTGCAGGTAAAATTATTTCCCCCACGCCTCCGCTTTAAAACTTTTTCTTTTAAGGCCCTCCCCTAACTTTTTTACGGTTTAATTAAAAGGCCTTTTAAAAAAAGTTAAAAAATTATCGTTATTGTTAAAAGCAAAAGCGTGAAAAATTTAAAAACTTTTACAATACTTTTTAGCCTTTTCCCCTTTAACCTGGATTTTAACCTTAATTTTTCGGCACCCAATTACCGCTTGGCCCTGGCTTATATCCTGTTCCCTTTTTAAAGTACTTTTTCCGCAATTAATTATTTTTTTTCTTACAGTAATTACTTAGCAGCCACAATTACAGCTTTTTTTATAACCTTTTTTTTTTTTAAACTTTTAGCCGTGGCCCTCCCGTTAGTAATTAAACAGCTCGTTTTAATGGTTAACCTGCAAATTTAAAGGTTAAAAAAAATGTTTCTTATTTTAAGGACCCGGAGCCTTTATTTAAAGTAACTTTTAAAAATAATGCATTAACCCTTATAAATTTAAATAAATTAATAATTTCCGCCAACGCTTAAATACCAAGGGTATTTAAAATTATTACATTTGCTGCCGTTATAAATGGTTTAATTTAAACGTTTGCAACGGTATTTATAGCATTTACCGTTGTAAAAACGCCGGTTAACGTTTTAACTTTCCCTTTTATTATTTCGAAAAAAATAACATGCACTTTAAAAACGTGCCCCATAAGCTTTAAGCTTTTAATTCTTTATTATAAATTAAAAAGCAAATAATTGCCAAAATTTACGTTCATGTTAACATGTATTTTATGCATGGGCAGCAATTAAAATATAACGGCCGCGTTGTTAGGCCCCGGCCCTATTGGCTATGGGGCCCGCCGATAAGCCCGCCTTATCGGCAGGGGGACGTGCGCAGCGAGTGCGACCCGGGTGCGCACGAAGTGCGCCCCACATGCCCCACCAGTGCACGATT